>CM053510.1:96278012-96367043 GCA_028627145.1 Eidolon dupreanum | reverse complement strand
GAAGACATCCAGAGTATCTGTGAGCTGGCCACCTCTTCCAGAGAGGCCTCCTGGCATAGTGAAGGCCTGGTGGATCCCAGCTTCTGGCATCCCCACATGCAGATATGTCTGACCTCACAGTCCTCTTCATCTCCATCCTAATGCCAAATAAAGGAAGAGAGCTTTGTCTTTCAAACATTACTTCTTTACCTCCCTTTACTCCTCCAAGGCATTCTGGGCCACTCTGGGCAGCAGGGTTGATTTATGAGGTGGGGACCTTAGGGAACCTGAGAGGTGGGATGTTTCCTATCTTCAGAGCTGCCGTTTTCATGTAGTACATTTAGCTACTCAAATTGGAGGGTGGAGGGCTCATCCTGGACACCCTGTTCCCCATGCCAGTGTGCAAGCTACTAGGGAAGGGCTGACTGACTGAACATTCCTTCAGACTCTGCTGACCAGATGTTGCTGTCCTGACCCTGGCCTGGCCTGGGCAGTTCCCTGCACACAGACTGCTGTGCCTGGCATGGGAGCCAGGCAAGCTGGGCTTCAGGGACCCAAACTTCATCTTCTCCCATAAGTCTTGCTGTGAATTCTCTCGCTGTGCACCTTGTTAAATCCATGTCGCAGAATGGCAAACCTGGAAATACAGTGTCTGCCACTAGAAACTGAATGAATGGGATTCCCCACCCCTCTTTTAAATACCAAATCATGCTTTACATATCAGAGGATAAACATCGAGTGGACACTGTTTCCCAAGACAGTTAAAGGTTTGGTCACCCTTGTCCTTAGTGCACCAGTGAAATACCAAATTGAGATTTTTTTGCAGTTTCACTTGAGTTAGTTTCCAATGGAATGTGCCTCTAATTGCTGTGTTTGGACCAGAACACTGCTGAGGACTCTCATTAAAAGCAAGAGATTGAAGTTCCTTCCCTTGGCAACTGGTTCCAACTGTTTCTGCATTCATTCCTTCTGCCAGCATGGGTGTCTTGCTTCCCAGAGGGGCTCAGGGAATGTGGGTTGAATGTGAATAAATGGCTGAAGTGCCTAAGGAGGGATTCAGTCCTAACCTTTGCCAGGACCGTAAGGCAACAGCTTCCCATCTGTTCTCTCCACCTTAAATCTCTTTCTAGTAAGGGTGATGTCATCTGCTTGCTGTGAGGACTGGCCCCTCACCCCTCTCCAGCATTCTCTCTCTCCACTATGACCCTGAGCTTTGCCCCCTGGTAATACTATGCTGCCTGAGCTCCAGACCCTTCCCACAAAGCTCCCTGCTGCTTCAGTATCCCTTCCCAGCTTTTGCTCCAGAGCTTTTTCAGAGTACAATTTAGGGGTGGGACTTGCATCCAAGCCTGCATGCTATCTATGAAACTTTGAAACCAATGTTTATGCTTTTATTCACTGCCCTTCTCAAGGCTATACTCTCAAAATCGAAGTTGGTGTAACTTCTGGCATATAAGTAAAGCTTTATTGTACTGATCTGACTACATGAATACTACACCATGTTACTGTCTTTAAAGTCAAAGATAAAGCCATAACATTCATTACTCTTTAAGTTATTCTTGCTGGACTCGTAGCCATGCATTTTAACCACAGTGTGAAGCCCTTCCCCAAAACCTTAACTCCCAAGAGAGTAACCTCTCTCAGCCGAGGCCTTGTCAGAAACCCTTCACTGCTGGACCCTCTTTTTGGGCTCTGGGATTCTGTCACTCCCTCCCGGCCCATTCATTTACCGAGTCTTTATCTCTTTTTGTTTCAATAGTTGTTTGTAGGTAGCTGTGCTTTTTAACTTTCAAATCCTTTTCAGAAAGAAGTGAGGCAGGGGTAATATGAAGGGAGATGCTGTTCCGCCCCGTTTCCCTCGTACATGTTCCCCAGGTTTCCGTTGCCTTCAGAGCACCTGCCTCAGGTTTAACAATAATATGGCCTGTCATTTAGCGACCACTGGGCCCACGCACCAAGCTGGGCGCTTCCCAAGTATTACAAGTGGTAGAGCCGGGAGTCTCCAAGCTGGCGCTCCAAGCCACAACAGCTCAAGGACCAAAGCCAGAGCTCAGGAACCGTCACAACCATGCGCCAGGCCGCTCCGCACCGCGTCGGACACTGCCAACAGGATTCTAGGTAGCCGGCTGGCGGGCGAGTGGCGTGTGCGCCCTCGCTTATTGGCTGGCGGAGCCGGCACCGGAGCCAATGGGAGCGCGCCTTGTTAGGCGCGTAGCCGGCAGGCGCAGGGGTCGGGGCGGACAGGCCGTTGCCGTGGAGACGCCTGGTGAATTCCTGGGCTGCTGGTTTGGGGACGCCCCCCCGGGCTGGGGGCGCGGCTATACGGAGCCAGGAGCATAACTGGGGCGCGGGCCTGAGGGGCGGTGGGCGCGGGAAAGAGGCCCGTGCAGACGCAAGGGGCTCCTGGACATCCCCAGTGCCACCGTCGGGGAAACCGAGGCTGGAGAGCGGGAGCAACGAGGCCGGCCTCTGGGCTGCTCCCTAGGCCTATTCACGGCTCTTGCCGCCGCTCTGGGGTGCCTAGGACCGGCTTCGGCCTCGGTAGTGGTTTACAGTGACAACAGCAGGAGCCACCATTGACCTAGCGTCTGCCGAGCCCTAAGTCCGGCGCTAATCTTTGACTCGCGTCCTTTCACTTCGCCCTCACTGCAGCCCTGCGAGGTGAGTGCTGTTACTAGCGCTATTTACGGGGGTGGAAACTGAGGCCGAGAGACTGAAATGACTTGTTCACCCCACCCCACCCTCAAGCTAATCAGTGGGTCAGTCCGACTCCAGACTGAAAATCTTAACAGCACTGCTTCCCTGAGGAGGCTTATGGGCCTACATAGAGTTTACTGACACTGGTTTTGGGAGCCACTTAATTCTTTGGGGCCTGAGTTACTACAGCACGTGACTATTGGAGAGTCAGATTCTGTGCAGCTAAAGTTCCTTCTGTGTAATTCATAACTGATTAGAACTAAGATATCCTTAGAGTGGTCTTGTTTGAGGTCGGCAAACTTTTGTTGTACATATAAAAATATTTATAATAAATGTCTATATAGATTTACCTATTCTGGACATTTCATATAAATGGGATCATGTGTATGTGTGGTCCATGACTGGTTTCTTAGCGTAATGTTTTTCATGGTTTATTACTTTTTATGCCTGAATAATATTCCATTGTATGGATATACACATTTACCCATTTATCAGTTAACAGACATTTGGTTTGTTTCTACTTTATGATTTTTGTGAAATAATGCTGCATGAGCATGCCCTCATTAATTTTTACAGTAGCATACTACTTCATTGTGTCCAGGTACCATAGTTTATTCATCCATTCTACCATATCCGGCCAGTTATTTGGCTTTCAATATCTTGCAGTTACAAATAACCTTGCACCGAATACCTTGTGCATGCGTATTTTGGTATTGTTGGTGGTAAATCTTCAGGGTAGATTCCTAGAAGTGGAACTGCTGGGATGAGAGGCAACTGCATCTGTAATTTTATCTATTGTCAAATTCCCCTCCAGAAGGGGCTGGACCAAGTTGCATTCCCCCAGACAGTGTATGAGAATAGTGCCTGTTTTCCCCACAACCTCACCAACAGAGTGTGCTGTTGTACTATAATTTTTGCCAGTGATATATGAGAAATGGTGTCTCAGTGCTGTTTAATTTCCATTTCTCTAATTATGAGTGAGTTTGAACATATTTTCATATGTTTGAGAGCCAGTTGTATGTCTTTATTAGTAAGTTCATATATTTCCCCTATTTTTCTATCAGGTTTTTGTTTTTCTGCCCTTAGGTTTTTTTTTTTTTTAATTGTGATAACATATACTTTACATGAAATGTACCATTTTAATTATTATTAAGTTAATGTACAGTTCTGTGGCACTAAGTACATCCACATGTTGTGCAACCATCGCCACCATCCATCTCCAGAACTTTTTTCATCTTCCCAAACTAAAACTGTGCCCATTAAACAATAACTCCCATTCATTCCTCTCCCCACCCTTGGCAACCACCATTCTACTTTCTGTCTCTATGAATTTGCTTTCTCTAGGTACGTCATATAAATGGAATCATATAGTCCTTTTGTTGCTAGAGCTGACTGATGCCAGGTTCTTGGGTCCCAATGTCATAAAAATGAGCACTGTACCTGATTAGAAGTTCAGCAAGCAGAACTTTATTGAGAGATAGCTAGTGCACCAGGGAACCAGCAAGAAGGAAGGAGCTGGCTGGTTCCCGGATGGGATTGTATGAAGGGTTTTTGTGGGCTATTCAGGGAGAGAGAGAGGGCTAGGGAGGGGAAGCTGGTGGACTGTCCCACTGTCATTACTGTCTGTGGTCAGCAAACAATGTCTCCATTTCATGGGTCAGCAGATGTCTGCTCAATTTTGTCTTACGACAAGATTTCAGGTTCTGTGAAAACAATTGCTAGTTTTTCTTACAAAAAAATGCTAAACTTAATGAGAATGGGATATGTCGGTTATTTTTACAAGGTCTGCTCATTGCATTGTGTTCTCCTTTTTTAGTTACATATATATTTAGGATGTGGGCAGCAGATAGTCAATCAGTATCTCGGGCTTTTCCCCTTTGCTTTCCTGACCCCATAGACAAGATGGAGTCTGTTTTTAAAATGATATCTCCTTTGTTATTCCTATGCTAGCTCACTTTTGTGACTGACTTTTTTCACTCAGCATAATGTCTTCAAGATTCATTCATGTTGTAGCATGAGTCAGAATGTCTTTCCTTTTTAAGGCTGAATGAACATCCTATTGTATATATACACTACCTTTTGTTTATCCACTCATCTGTCAATAGACCCTTGGGTTGCTTCCACCTTTTGGCTTTTGTGAATAATGCCGTGTCTCTCAGTTTTGAAGAGCTTTTTATATATTAGGAATATTAGTTCTTTGTCTATTGTATATGTTGCAGATATTTTCTCCCAATTTATTGGTTGTCTTTTGACTTCTTTCCATTTTAAAAAAAAAATTAAAAATTTTTCCCAGTTTTATTGAGATATAATTGACATATAGCACTGTGAAAGCTTAAGGTGTACAGACAGCATAATGAATTTGACTTATATTGTGAAACGGTTATCACAGTAAGCTTAGTAAACATGAATCATCTTCTATAGATACAAAAAAAAAATTGTTTTCCTTGTGATGAGAATGCTTAGGATCACTCTCTTAACAGCTTTCAGGTGTACCAGGCAACAATGTTAGCTGTAGTCTTCACATTGTACATCACATTCCTAGTACTTATTTATCTTATAACTGGAAGTGTGTGCCTTTTGACTACCTTCCTCCAGTTTCCCCTCTCCCATCAACCACAAATCTGATCTCTTTTTTAGGAGTTTTTGTTTTTTTTTTGTTCGTTTATATTTCACATGTGAGATCATACAGTATTTGTCTTTCTCTGACTGACTTATTTCACTTAGGATAATGCCTTCAAGATCCATCCATGTTGTCTCAAATTCCAGGATTTCTTTCTTTCTCTCTCTTTCTTTCTTTTTCTTTCTTTCTTTTCTTTTCTTTTCTTTTCTTTTCTTTTCTTTTCTTTTCTTTTCTTTTCTTTTCTTTTCTTTTCTTTTTTGTGGCTGAATAATATTACATTGTGTATCTATACCACAACTTCTTCATCCATTCATCTGTTGATAGATACTTACGTTGTTTCCCTGTCTTAGTTATTGTAGGTAATGCTCTTATGAGCGTGTGGGTGCAGATATCTCTCTGATATAATGTTTTTGTTTCCTTAGGATATATTCCAAGAAGTGGAATTGCTGGCTCTTATGGTAGTTCGTTTTTAATTTTTTGAGGAACCTCCATACTGTGTTCCATAGTGGCTGTATCAACAGTGTACAAACATTCTCTTTTCACCACATTCTTGTCAACACCTGTTATCTCTTGTCTTTTTGATACTAGCCATTCTAATAGGTAGGAGGCGATATCACATTGTGGTTTTGATTTGCATTTCTCTAATGGTTGGTGATGTTGAGCACCTTTGGTCATTCATGTATTTTCTTTGGTAAAATGTCTATTCAGGTCCTTTGCCCATTTTTAATTGGATTGTGAAATTTTTTTTTTTTGAGCTGTGAGACTTGTTTATTTATTTTGGATATTAGCACTTTATCAGATATGTGGTTTGCAGATATTTTTATCCCATTCTATAGTTTGTCTTTTCATTTTGTTTATCAGTTCTTTTGCTGTGCAGAAGCTTTTTAGTTTGATGTAGTTCCACTTGTTTATTTTTGTTTTTGTGTGTGATTTTTTTGTCATACAAAATTTAAAACACTTTTATGTAGTTAAATTTATCAATCTTTTCTTTTACTGCCTCTGGATTTTAAATCATAGTGAGATGGCCTTTTCCTATATAAGGTTAAAGAGGAATTCAACCACATTTTCTGCTAGTACTTGTAGGATATCATTTTTTTTTCATTTTGATCCTTACTCCATTTGGAGTTTATTTATGTCTGTGGTGTGACATATGAATCTAATTTTATCTTTTTCCAAATGGCTACCAATTTGTCCCAGCAACATTTGTTACAAAGTTCATCTTGACCCCAGTGATTTGAGATGCCACCTTTGCCATATTTTGAATTTTCATATGTGCTTGAGTCTAATTTTGGACCTGGTCTCTCTGTCTATGTATGTGCCAAGTACCACTATTTTAATTATTAAGGCTTTATTTATATAGTATGTCTTAATGTCTGTTAAGACTCATCGTCTCCTTTTTCTTTTTTTCTTCCACTGTTTTTCTAGCTATTCTTGCATTTTCGTTTCTCTGTATGAACTTTAGTGTCAACTTGTCTGGTATCTTGTTGGTATTTTTATTGGGATTGCACTGAATTTATAAACCAACTTAGGGAGAACTGACATCTTTATAATGTTGAGTTCTGTCCAAGAACAAAGGGTATCTTTCCATTTGTTCAAATTTACTTTAGTGTCTCTAGGTAATGTTTTAAAATTTTCCTTGCATAGGTTGCACATTTTTGTTAACTTTATTAACTTTATTCCTAAGTACTTAATCATCTTGTTGTTATTGGAAATGGGATTTTTTCTACATAATATCTTCTGTTTCTTGTTTGTGTATGTGAAAGCAATTTATTTTTGTATATTTTATATCATGCTATTTCACTGAATTCTTTTGTTATTAAGTTTTATCATTGATTTGGGGGTTTTCTAGGCATTATATCATATTATCTGCAATTAATAATAGTTTTACTTCTTCTTTACTCATTTTTATACCTCTAATTGTTTTCCCTTTTCCAATTGCATTGTGAATACTCACAGTAGTGCATAGTATCAGACATAATGGATATCCTTGCTTTGTTCCTGATATTAATGGAAGTGCCTCTAGTGTTTCTCCATTAAATAAAATTCTGATTTTAGAACTAAAGTGTATTTATATATGTAATCATGTTAAGAAAGTATTCCTCGATTTCTATATCTCGAGTGTTTTTATCATGAATGGGTGTTGAATTTTGTCAAAGGCTTTCTCTTCTATGGAGATAATCATAATCTACCCCCCTTAGATTATTTCATTGTATTTTCACACGTGTAATATGTTTGATTTCATTGTTAATATTTCTTTAAATTTCTCCAATTTTAGTTGCATTTCCTTTTACCCAGAGGTTGTTTAATAGGAGTTTCTTCAATTTTGGATAGAAGGAACTTTCTTCTTTTGTTGTTGGTGATGGTGGTGTTAGTAAATTCTAGTTTTAATGTATTGTGATCGTAGAGTGTTGTTTTTAATATTTTTACTTTAAAGTGTTTTCTTTGTGACCTAATATGCGATCAGTTTTTTTTTTCTTTCTTTGTGTGTGTATGCATGTATGTGTTTGTGAATGTACTGTGAGTACTGGAAAAGAATATGTAGTCTCTTTTATCAGGATGTAGAGTTTGACAAACATCTGTAAGATCTCTCTGTTCACTTTGTTATTTAGATCTTCTATCTCCTTATTTTTTTCTCCATTTGATCTGTCTTATACTGAGAGTGGTGAATGAAAGTCTCTTATTATTAATGTGTTTCTGTCTGTGTGTCCTTGCATTTCTTGTGGTTTTTTTCTTTTTAAAGTTGGTTGCTGCGTTATTTGGTGTGTATTTTTTAAGTGTTATAATATCAATGTGAATTGTGCCTTTTGTCACATTTAATATATTTGGACTTGAATTGCACTTTGATATCTGGATTGCTCTCCTGCACTCTTAAAAATTGTATTTATTTTTATTAAAATACTTTTGTATTTATTAAATTTAAATCAGTAAGTTGAATTAATTGACCTTTTTTGGAGGTATACAGTTCTCTGACTTTTAACACATGTTAGATTTGTATAACCTTCACCACATGAGGATATAGAACAGTTCCATAACTCCCCAGATGCTACCCCTTTATAGAACCCTTACCTTAACATTGGCCTCCACTGACATGATCTTCATCACTATAGTTTGTCTTTTCAAGAATGTCCTGTAAATGCGATCACACAGTATGCAACCTTTCAATACTGTCTTCTTTTACTCAGCATAATGCCTTTGAGATTCATCTAAGTTGTTACATGTATCAATTGCTTGTTTCTTTTAATTGGTAATAGTATTCCATTGGATAAATAGTATTTTTACTGAGCAGTATTCCATTGTATGATATATCGCAACAATTTATTCATTCACATGTTAAAGGATAGTTGGATTGTTTCCAGTTTTTGGTGATTTGAATGGAGCTTCCAGAAACATTTATGTACAGGTCTTGTGTGACTATTTCTCTAGGGTAAATAACTAGGAATGAGATTGCTGTGTAGTATGGTAAGTGTATATTTAACTTCATAAGAAATTGTTTTCCAGCATGGTGGTACCATTTTCCATTTCTATTAGCAATGTATGAGAGTTTCAGTTACTCTGTATCCTCAGGGGGACTTGGCATTATCAGGTTTTTAAAAAACTTGGAGATTCTAATAGGTGTATAGTAGTATCTCATCATGGTTTTAACTCACATTTTTTCTCATGACTGATGTTGAACATCTTTTAATATACTTATTTGCAATCTGTATCTTCTTTGGTGGTGTATCTTTTCAAGTCTTTTGCTTATTCTTTAACTGGTGATTTTTAAAATTGTGGCACAATATCTGTACAAAATTTAGCATTTCAACCATTGAAAAAGTATGATTCAGTGGCATTAAATAGATTTGGAATGTTCTGTAACCATCACCACTATTTCCAGAAATTTTCATCATCTCAAACAGAAACTATAGCCATTAGGCAATAACTCCCATTTCCAGAAATTTTCATCATCTCAAACAGAAACTGTAGCCATTGGGCAATAACTCCCAATTCCCATCTTCTCCTGGCCCCTGGCAACTACCATTCTACTTTTCATCTCTGAATTTACCTATTATAGGTACCTAATATAAATGAAATCATACAGTATTTGTCCTTTTGTGAATTTCACTTAGCATATTATCCTGAAGGTTCTTTCATGTTGTAGCATGTGTTAGAATGTACTTCCTTTTTAAGGCTGAATAATATTCCATTGTATGAATATACTACATTTTATTTACCCACTTATCCATTTATGGACACTCGGGTTGCTTCCTTCTTTTACTATTGTGAATAATAATGCTATGAGCAAGGCTGTACAAATATCTTTTTGAGTCCCTGTTTTCAGGTTTTCCAGGTACATACCTAGGAGTGGAATTGCTGGATCATATGGCAATTCTATGTTTAACTTTTTGAGGAACTACCAAACTGTTTTCCACAGTGACTGTACCATTTTACATTCCCACCAGCAATGTGCAAGGGCTCCAGTTTCTCTACTTCCTTGCTACTCTCTGACTTCTCTCCTGTACTTTCTACTCCTTCATGAAAGAACTGCCCACCTTTTTAGGGTAACAGGGCAGAAATGAGGTGACTGGTTTCATGCAGCTGCAGCTTGTCAAGAACCTCCCGAGTACCTGCGCTGCATGGGGTTGCCAAGGGGTGCCCTGGTGTGTCAGCTGCTCTCTGGCCAGAGGCGCTCCCAGTCTAGTCAGAGTGTCGACCCCATTTTATACATACAAGGAAACCGAGGCTGGTAAAGGGTCAGGGACTCAGACATCATGAGGCAGAGCCTGGCCATACTCTGAAGTTTTCCCATTCCAAATCCAGTGCCCTTTTCATTTTTGCTTCTTACAACCCCAGATATAGAAAGGACAGCAGATTTTTAGAATAAGAGAATGATGAAAAAAATCAACCAGAATGTATTTATTGAATGCTTGCTCTGGAAGTGAAGGTGGAAATTTGTGGAGCTATGTGATGCTCTATGGGATTGGAGGACCTCTGGGATTCAGTGGGCTGAGCCCTGTGGGCGAGTTGAAACAGTGACTGTGAAGTGGTGACTTGAGAAGCTCTCTCACTTCTTCTAATCTCTGATGACCTCCATGGTGTTTTCATGGCCCCTGGGGCTGAGGGCTCTGCTCAGAGCCACCAGGAAGTGGCTCAAGCTGCTGTCTGCACCATGGGCCATTGGCCTTCTGAAGGATGGTCAGAGTCTAGAAGAGACTTCACTGGAAGTAGCATTTGGTACCTTGAAAACACATTTAACTTTCATCCTTATTGAAAACTCTTTTAGTCTATTGATTTGTTAGATGCAGGTTTTTAACACTGTGGATGAAATATACATAACATAAAATTTACCATTTTAACTATGAAATGTAAAGTTCAGTGACGTTAAGTACATTCACATTGTTGAGCAGCCATCACCACCAGGTATCTCTAGAACTCTTTTCATCTTGCAAAACTGAAACTCTGTCCCCATTAAGCAATAGCTCCCCATTCCCCTTACATCCAGCCCCTGGCAACCACCATTCCACTTTCTGGCTTTATGAATTTGCCTATTCTAGGTACCTCATATAAGTGGAATCATACAATATTTGTCCTTTTGTGACTGGCTTATTTCACTTAGCATAATATCCTGAAGGTTCATCCATGTAGTAGCACGGGTCAGAATGTCCTTCCTTTTTAAGGCTGAATAATATTTCATTGTATGGATATGCCACAATTTGTTTATCCATTCATCCATCCACGGCACTTGGGTTGCTTCTACCTGTCGGCTACTGCGAAAAATACTGCCAAGAGCATGAGTATGCAAATATTGTCTTTGAGATCCTGCTTTCAATTATTTGGAGTATATACACAAAAGTGGAATTGCTGGTTCATATGGTAACTTTGTTTAATTTTTTTTGAGGACCATCATACTCTCCACAGCAGCTGCTCCATTTTACATTCCCATCACTAGTGGATGTGGTTCTGATTTCTCTATACCCTTACCAATCCTGTCATTTTCTATAGACTTTACACTGGTCTGCCTACCTCTAGTTTTTTTGTGTGTTTCTTTTCCTCCTTTATGTTTCTAAAATTTTATTCTCCCAAAAACTCACAGTGGTTTCCTTGTTGGCTACAGAACGAACTTCCAATTCTCTGGCACATCACCCTCCTGAGATGCCCATCCCTGCTCTCAGGCTCCATGTCGGCTGTCACTTGTCTCCCACCTCACTCCTCCTGCCTCTGCTTCACTCCCCTCCATTGTAGTGCTGTCCCTTTCTTGAGACTAATGCAAAGGTTTACTCTACTCCCTCACCTTCCTTGATCCCTTCAAAAAATTTTTCTTCTCCACCTTTAGATGTTGCCTTGTTTCTCTTTATTTCATTCAACTTCTTAAAAAATAATTGTTTATAGATCCATTGCCTCTGCTGAGCAGCGAGCCCTGGGGGCAGGAGCTGGTCTCACTCTTCCATGTCCTGGTACCTGGTGCCTTGCCTGGCAAGGGCACATGCTCAAGCTGAGAGACTGAGGGGCTCTTTTGTAACAGACCACACAGGTATCTGAGGCAGTCATTCACCAGGCTGTGTGCCTAGAGCCAGGGAGGCCCATGGCTTTGGAAACTGGTTCTTGGTGGGCCCCTGGCATTGTGATTTTCTTGGCTTTTCATGGGTCTTTCTTGTGTCCTCTCCAGGAGACTTGTGGACTGGCGCTGTGTCTGCCAGTGATGGGAAGTGGTGCTAAGTGGCAGTGCTGAAGCTCTCTGAGTATGGTAAGGACTGATGATTGCCCATTTTGTTCTTCTGTTACTTCACTCCTGGGGGTGAGGGGTATTTTCCTGGGTGGACCCCAAAGGCTCTCACTATGAGGCAGCCTTCCTTCTGGGAGAACCTTCGGTACATTTGAGGGTATGGAAGCTTGACCTTCTGTTGAAGCAGCTTGTAGGGCTTCGTCACGGTAGCTAGAAAGGCACAAACAGCCATAGCTGTTTGAGGCAGAATAGATAATGGAGCAGAGTTGTATTTATTGTGGGTTGTTGAAGAGACAGTGACATCTCATTTAAAAATAATTCCTCTCTTCCCTCAAACCTCTGTTTCTAGATTCGAATTGCAGCCTTAAATGCCAGCTCCACGGTTGAAGATGATCATGAAGGAAGCTTTAAAAGTCATAAAACCCAGACAAAAGAGGCCCAGGTATGTGATCCATGGTCTTCCTCTGAAGGTAGACCTTGCTTCTCATTTCTCTAGGTGGCATCTCATTTTAAATGCATTCAAATGTCTTCTTAATGGGATTTTAGGGGTGAGATCCTGGGAGGTTGGAGTGTTAGGATTGTTTCCACTGCAGAGGGTACAGCTGACAGTTAACATGGCCTTGACTGTTTGGCTTAAAAAAGACAAACCTTTGTACTATGTAAAAACTTTTTCTGTCTTTTTTCTCAGGAAGCAGAGGCTTTTGCCTTATATCATAAGGCTCTGGATCTGCAGAAACACGACCGATTTGAGGAGTCTGCCAAGGCCTACCATGAGCTGCTGGAGGCACGCCTGCTGCGAGAGGTGAGGCACCAGTGGGCCAGCAGACAGGTTCTGGAGCCAGCGGGCCTGGGTCTGACCTCTGCCCTCCCACTTCTTGGCTCGATAACCTTGAGCATGTTATTTCCCCTCTCTGCCCCTTAGCTTCCCCACCTATAGATGTTACCTGGATGGGTAACATGGGGATGAGTCTCAATCTGAAATTGACTTAGAAAGATGATGTGTATTTCATAAGGAGGAAAGGTTTTTGTTTTCAAGTACTCAGACATCAAGCACAGAGGTGATGTGCAGTAAAGAAGCAGACAGACTCCATCCACAGGCATTTTCAGAACCACATAGTTTCCTAGTTGAGCAGAATCTCTTATAACCCTGGAAGACAGACACTTGTGTCTCAAGCCCCACCTTTGTATGGTTTTCCCCACTGTTGAGGTAGATGCTAACTGAGTTCTAATTGTCTGCAGAAAGCATTTATCCCTTCTCTCTCTCAAGATATCTCTTCATTTCCTAATTCTCTGGCTTGTCAAGATGCTTTGGGGCTGGTTTAGTGTCTGGAAATTAGAGCTGTGGGAATTGTGACCTGCCTTCCCCTATTGGTAGGAAATGAGTGAGGGCCCAGAGAATGAAAATGACTTTATGCCACCTTTGCTGGATGCCGTCTAGGGGCAGGGTGCTCTCTCTCAGGCCACAGTGGAGCAGGCCTTGGAGACACGAGCCGGTAAGCATAGCACTGAGCCGGCAGTCTAAGAACAGAGCTGATTCCAGGTGGGCCCAGCACCTGACGGGCCAGGCATAGGGCCTTTGACGAAAGGACACTGGCTGTGTGTCAGCCTTGTAGTTACAGGTGTGTCTAGTGTGTCCATCTCATTCTATATCACTTTTAGCCTTAAAAGATTGTTTAAGCACCCTCCCCCTTTGCTTATAAAAGTAAAACATGTTCATTGTAAATGAAAAGTACAGAAAAGTTTCCTTTGACACTCATCTGGCATTAGTATACTTAATAGTAAACTAAATTATATAATTACAATCTTACAACCACTTGTCATAAACGGGTCTAGAATACAGCTGACTCTGCAGAAGTGCAGTCTTAGCTGGTGGGCAGGCTGGAGGGGGCTTGTTGGGGCGAGGCTTTCGTCTCTCCTGGGCATCACTGTGTCTCTCACGGAGGATGGAGAGTAGTGCCGACTCCACCTGGTCCGTTAGGTGGAGGTTAGTTATGAGAGCTTCTGCTGTTATTTGTGGATGTATGACTGACTACTTAGTCTCTGAAGTAGGCTCATATCCTCTATTACTGTGTTCACACCTCTTTTTTGAATAGTTTTGTGCCTGGGGCCCAGCCCCGGTCAGTTCAGTGTTTGAGATATTTCTTCAGTATAAGCCAGACAACAGTAGAAAATAGTGAATGTGGCTTGATTTGAGTTCTTCCTTTTTTTTTTTTTTTTTTGGATGGGATTCATTTAGAGCTCTAGGGTAGGTTTCTTGGATTAGTTAAGGGATACTTCCTGAAGATTCCATGGGTTTTGCCTGTTCCAAATGTTAAGAATGATGTGTGAACGTGACCTGCCCCTGGAAACTACTTCTTTGTGTCAGCCAGCTTCTCTGTTAGGAAATGTTTTACCCTTTGTCTTGTGGTTGGAGCAGGAGCAATAGTTTTCCTAATCAGTGGTTTCTTAGAAGTAATAAGGTTTTTAAGAGTTGTCATAGAAGCTGTAGTGGAATAACTTTTTACATAAAACAGGTTTACAATCTTTATGCTCATTTGGCTCTTTCACTTTTGATATTTAGAGTAGGAATTATTCTCCTTATGTTACAGAGCTCCTTGGGACACTAGCTTTTTAGTTAAAGTAACTTGTCCCCAGTCATGTGATAAGTTAGAGTCGGGAACTGAGCCTCCTATTTCCTATTCCAGGGCTCTTTCTGCTGCAGGGCATGTAGGGCTGTGTAAGTGGCTGCCTAGGCACCCTCCTCACATTCTGTTCCTCATCTTCAAACTTGCTGTGGGGGCCCACTAGGCTGGCTTACCGATGCCAGAAATGTCACCATCCAGACTTGAACCCTCAGTAATGGCGGTAGTGGTGGAGAGGGGTTTCCCTGTATTTTTTGATGGCCAGACTGCCTGCAAACTATCTTACGGTGGTCTGGCCTTTCTTCTCTGTGTGCTGGAAGCTGGAGGGGTCCTCTGAGAACATCTGGCACAGCGCTTTCATTTTTCAATGGAGGGTGACACCTGACGGGCCCAAAGGCCTATGGTAGAGGCCAATCTGGAAGTCAGGTGTCTTGCTGAGTTCCTACTGAGGCTTTCCGGCCTGCTGTTACTTCTGTTGCTGTTTGTTTTGTTCACAGGCAGTTTCGTCTGGAGATGAGAAAGAAGGGTTGAAACACCCTGGGCTGATGCTGAAATATTCCACGTATAAGAACCTGGCCCAGCTGGCAGCCCAGCGAGAGGACCTGGAGACAGCCATGGAGTTCTACTTGGAGGTGTGGTTTTGGCAGTGCTCATCTCCCTTGGTGTTTTTGACAGTTCTTGGTGGAGGGGATGAAGTTGTTGTCTTATTTGCTGAGAAGATTTTGTTGTGGTGCATCACCAAGCTGTAGTCTCCGAGGCCCTGGTCAGTGGGTGATAACAAGTTTAGAGCAGCCTGGAGAGCAGGGGCCAGTGTGTGCATTCTTCCCCTGGCACTTAGGGCACATGTGACTAGGTGAGTAGCTAATCTCTCTGGGCCTTCAGGTCTATACCAATATAATGGGAGTAATAAAAAAGAGGATGGATGTGAAAATTAAATGAATTGGTATATATACAAGTCCTAAGAACAGAGCCTGACACCTGGCACCCTGTTCCCATTCATAATAGTATTGCCATTATTTTTATATTACTCTGTAGTCACCATCTCTTTAGGCAGCTCCGAAGTGCCAGACACTGTGCTAAATGCTTTCCGTGCATGCGCTAATCTTCACACCATCAGGCAAGGAAGGTGTCTTTATCCTTATTTTAGTGATGAGGATACTGAAGCTCAGGATCATGCCACTAGTCCGTGCAGGAGCAGGGGTGTGAATGGAGGTCTGTCTCCAGAGCCCATAATCTTTCTAGAAACCCATAGGGCTCTTGCATTTTCTTTTAATTCTCTTTCCTTCACCTATCAAATGTGTAAGAAATACAGATGTTCAGAGTGACAAAATATATCAAGAAAACATTCTGAATTAGGTAAATTGGTCCATATAACTTCTCTTTGCAATTTTTCTGGGTAGTTTGAGTGGCTGGGCTGGTGCTGTGCCTCTCCTGTCACCACAGGTGCCTGCTCGGCGAGAGAGCTGACTGACTGCGTGTGCATCCTCTTCTTGTGCTGCTTCCAGGCGGTCATGCTGGACTCCACGGATGTCAACCTCTGGTATAAAATCGGACATGTGGCCCTGAGGCTTATCCGAGTCCCCTTGGCTCGCCATGCTTTTGAGGAAGGGCTGCGGTGCAATCCTGACCACTGGCCTTGCTTGGACAACCTCATCACTGTCCTGTATACCCTCAGCGATTACACAAGTGAGTCAGGCTTTGTTGCTTTCTCCCGTGTGCTTGTGTTTTTGGGATGGGGGAGCGTGGCTTGGGTAAGCTGGAAGTCAAAGTTGACATTGAAGGTCCTTTCACCCGACTGTCAGGAAGAATGGAGATGTTTTTGCATTCCTGCTTTATTCTGTTTGCCTTTCTTAATTGAGATCTAAGAAGTGCTTTGTAGTCATAAGTAGCACGCTCTTTGAGTTTCCCTTTGGTTATCTCATTTCATCCCCATATGGTCTCATCCTATGCCAGAACCCATTTCTGTAACTTGCTGACAGATGGCTTAGCAGCTGCAGCTTGACTCTTTCTGGTGCCAGGGAGCTCACTACCTCTCGAGGCAGCCTGTTCCTTTGCAGAGCAGCAGGGCTGCTGGAAAGATCTCTGCTGGACAGAGCCCCAGTCTGCTTTCCAGTTGCTTCAGGTTCCTGGTCTCTACTTTGCCCTTTGCCCTGTAGAGAACACATCTGCTCCTTACATGGCTGGTCTTGAGGCAGGCACTGATTAGGTGTTTTGGCCTTGGGGGTTCTGGGCCTCCAATGGGGGGTCAGCCTCCTTTTTTGTGCCCTCTGAGGCCACAGTGGAGGGTGGCTTTCGAGGAGCACTCTGAGCAGGGCTGGGCGCGGTGGGAGCTGGCCATGTGTGCTGCAGGCGGGTCCCATTAAAATCCAGTCATGCTGACAGGTACTTGTTAGCACTTCCAGGGTTTCTGCTTGGGAGGCTGACTTCCAGAGGCTTTTCCTTCCCTTTATAGGGACAAGTAGACTAGATGGAGTATGGCGAGAAGCACTAGGTCCCGATCACCCTTTGCTGCCACCAGTTTTTGTTCTCCACAACCATTTTTTAATTGAGGTAAAACATATACATAATAAAGTGCACATCTGAGGTCCATCAGTTTGTATGTGAAAACTTGTCAAGGTGCAAAGCATTTGCAGAGCCCCAGCAGGCAGGCTGCTTTTGGTTTCTTCCCAGTATTACTACCTACTGAGGTGATTTTGATTTCTCCCTTTTGTCGTGGGATGAACGCAGCCTATTGACAAACCTCCTCTAGATGGCGTCAGATGGCAGAGGGTACTCTTCTCAGCCTGGCTGGCTCCCTGGGCTGTTGTTGTGCTGTCTGTGAGTGCACCTTCGTAGGGCGTGGCGTTCCCTAGGCCTTTTTTATTGCTGTGTAGTCTTTTATGTTCATACACAATTTGACTGTTCTGTGCTTGGACATTTGGGTTATGTCCAGATTTGGGCCCTTGCATAGCGCTGCCATGCATGTTCCCACATACTTCCTTTGGTAGACATTGGCACTCGTTCTGTCAGTTGTCCCAGTTTCCACTCCCACCAGCAGAATATGGTGGTTCCAGTGGGGCACCGTTTTGAGTAGTTTCTTCTTCCAGAGGCTTTTAGTCTCTTAAATGCGTTTCCTGTAGCTTGGGTGCTACTGTGAGGTAGACAGTTGTCATGTTCAGCCTTCTGTCCCTGTCCACCTGGTTTAATTCCTTGTACCCCCTATTGTGGTAGAAGTTGTGCTTGGTAAACTTAGGTCCTGTGGGAAAAATAGGCTTGGAGCACTAACCTGATGCATACATCTGAAGCAGCTCCCCTCCCCTCCTCTCCCCTCCCCTCCCCTCTCTTCTCCTTCTTTCCTTTTTTAGGTGAGGCAACTCTTGGTTGACCTAACAGATTACAAGGACATTGTCAGATTACAATCTCTTTCTTTCTTTCTTTCTTTCTTTCTTTCTTTCTTTCTTTCTTTCTTTCTTTCTTTCTTACTTACTTACTTACTTATTTATTTATTTATTTATTTATTTATTTATTTATTTATTTATTTATTTTTACGCCTACAGTACATGGTCCATCCAAGTACTAACCAGGCCTGACCCTGCTTAGCTTCCTGTAGGTTTCTTACAGCAATTCCTAGAAGTGGGATTGCTGGGTCCATTGTGTGTAATGCATGTGGTTCTCCAGAAAAGTTGTACAGTCTGCCTTCCCTGGCAGCAGCTGGCTTGCCCCTTTTACTGTGGGTGGTATTTTCAAAAATCTTTCCTGATTGAGCCAGTTAAAGTGGAATCTCGTTGTTGTTTATTGGGCATTTCTTTGATTCTATAGCACAGGCATTTTCCTGGTGTCCCTTGGCAAGGCTAGAGCTTCAGAATGCACACTCAGAAGTCATAACTGTTTCTTTCCCTGCTAGCATGTCTGTACTTCATCTGCAAAGCTTTGGAGAAGGATTGCCGGTACAGCAAAGGGCTGGTTCTCAAGGAGAAGATCTTTGAGGAGCAGCCTTGTCTCCGGAAAGACTCCCTCCGCATGTTCCTTAAATGGTAGGTCCTGCCTCTTCCCTTGCCGGGTCTGCATTCCCTTTTCCCCTCCCCGAGTAGCTGGTGAATATCAGGAGGCACGTGCACCTTCTTTTCTCAGGTCCTGACCTCTGGGCAAATGAGCCCCTGAACTTCATCCCCTTTATCATCATCTGGTGAACTGGCTTTGATCTTCCTTGTGTATTACTCAGCCATGTGCCTGATTTCTGTGCTATCTCCTTGGTTGTTTGCTGCCTGACTTCCTCACTGCCCCGCTGGCTCTCAGAAGTTGCTAGTTCTCCTTCGGATGCTTGGGGCAGCCTGCTGTGCATCTTGCCCCCTTCCCACCTGTCTTTCTTCTTTCCAGGATTTTTCTTCCAGTGCTCCCGAGTTCATTTTCCCAAACACACCTCTGATCCTGTGCCACCCCTGCCTTGCCTCCAGGACAAAAACCCATGCTCAGGAGCAATGCCCAGGAGTTCCTTTACAGTCTGATGCACCTCCCGCCTCCACCCCGCTGCCACACACACACACCAGTTCTTCTGCTTTGCCTTCCCTCAGGAGGAAAACTGTCTCAGGTCCTTGGAAATTTTAGTCATGGCCCCATTGTGCTCTGTCCTGTCCCTGCACCCTGGCTCCCACTGTGCCCTTACCTGGAATGCCGTCTTCCCACCTTTCCACGTGTTGTGCCATTGCACCTTCTTAATGTTCCAACTCTCAGGCCACCTCTCAGCAGCTTTCCAAGCTCTGGCTGTCTCCATCCCCCAGCCGTCCAGCTGAACCAACTCCTCTACCTTCTGGTGTTTCTTTGGTCCCTGGAACTCATTTGGCATGTGTGTGCATGTAGGGGGTTAATGGTTATTTATTTTGGTCTATCCTGTAAGACTGTACCTCGTGTTCCAATTTGTCCCGAGTAGATTGGTCTTTGGATAGATAGATAAAACAGATAAGACCGTAAGGGTGTTGCTCTGTGGTGGATCCCTGCTGGGAGGCCTCAGAACTGTCTGGCCAGAAGGGCAGGTACTGCTGGGCCACCTCAGGCAGAGGTGTGTAGAGGTGTGTCTGTGGGAGGGCATCTGAAGCCTCAAAGCCTTGCTCTTTCTGTAGTTCAGAGACAGCATAGACTTTGGTGAGCTTCACTGGTCTGATGACTTTTTGTTGGTATGGGCAGGATGGTCTAGTTAAATTCTTTAAAAGTTTTCTATAAAGAAGAGCAAGATTTTATTTTACTGTGGCTTTTCTGACACTACTCTGATACTGTTAATACACATGAATTGCTCAATTTTGAATTGTAGAAGGAACAAAGGGAATTTGTCATTTCTAGTATATACAGGTATTCAGAATGATAATTACTGCCTTTCCAAGGCCAAACTCAAGTGGTTATTTTATTTGTAGGAAGAATTAATATAGATTAAAGGGTGTTAATTTAACGGCACCCCTCCTGTAAAATTACAGCTTTGGCTCCAGTTTTATAACATTGTAATTTCTCCCTGTCTTACATGCTATTAGTGACATGTCGATCCATGATGTGTCAGTGAGTGCGGCTGAGACACAGGCCATTATAGACGAGGCCCTGGGGCTGCGGAAGAAGAGGCAAGCGCTGACCGTGCGGGAGAAGGAGCCAGACCTGAAGCTGGTGCAGCCCATCCCCTTCTTCACGTAGGTCATCTGGGTCTCTGGAGATGCTGGGCTGTCTGGTGGATGGGAGCTGAGTGCACGTTGACAGATGGCTGGAGGCGTGCACCTACTTATTGACTACTAAGAAGCAGCTGGGCCTCTCCCAAGTAGGCCTAGTCTAAGTGTGTTTTTTTGCTGTTGCCATTCTTGCTCCAGCCACCTGCCACATTCCTTTAAGCCCCCTCTCAGTCTGCCCTACCCAGACGGGAAGAGGAAACTAACATTTGTCAGGCATTTGACAGGAGGAAACCAGGATCAGGGCAGTTGAATGGCAAATGGGGAGCCTGGAGTTGATCCTAGATCTAGGTTCCCCAGCTCTTGAGTCCATGCTCTTCCTCCAAGGCCCTTTTGTGTACTGTGGCGTGGAACCCCACCCCTACCCCCACCAAGGACTTGCTGGTACTGGTAGCCCCCCGGAGGTGAGATCATTTAACTCCTTAGTGAGATCTGGCATGCAGTTTCTATTTTTAAAATTCTGACATCGAATCTTGAATCTTTGAATTTAGCATGACTTGGCAGCAGCATTCCTTCCCCCCATCTCATACTCAGCAGCATTGTCGCATAGTGGTCTACAGCTCCTGTCCTGGATCTGACAGACCTGAGTTCAGTCTTGGTGCCCCTAGACTGAATGTGACTCTAGGAATATTACATGCCACTCCCTGAAAATAGGGTGAGCAACATCCCTCTCTTATTGGGTCATCGTGATGATTAAATAGAACACCTGGTAGTTAGCACAGAGCCAGCGCTTAGCACACGTTGAGGAAGAGTGGCTCTGATCCACATCATTACTACTGCTTATCTGTTCCCACGTACTGAGTTTCCCAGGTGTATCTTCTCACACAGGCACTGAGAGAGTCAGGGAGGTGGGGCTGCCCTCAGACTCTTGTCAGGTGCTCATCCCCTTGTTTAGTCAGCTGGATAAGGAACCCCATTCCATCTGAGTGTGGGCTCCCCAACCAAGAGCGCTGGGGTTTTGGAAAGGCCCTGGATGCCTCCCCATTACAGCGAAGGAGCAGAAGGCCTAAGGAAATGACACTCAAAGGGATCGCGGTGATGTGATTAGAGAAGAGAAGCTGTGAGCTGGTGTCACAGCTGCCCTCATTATGCAGGGCGAAGGCCACATGGAAGCATGAGAGCGATAGGCTTGGCTGGAGCTGTTGCTTGGTAGTTAAGTATGGGATTGGGTTATTAAAGGAATAGCGTAGAGGTTCCTCTCTGGGAGCAAAGGACATGGGGCTTTTAAAATAACCACCATCTATTCCAGGACTCGACACACTTTCCTGTAAACAACCAGATAGTAAATGCTTTGGGCTTTGTGTGCCAGGTACTGTCTCTGTTGTGTTTTCGTGTGTCTGTGTGTGTGTTCATGTGTGTAGTATGTGTGTTTTAACAACACTTTAAAAATGTGAAAACATTTTTAGTTTGTGGGCTGTGTAAAAGGGGCTGTGGGCCATAGTTTGCCACCCTCTGGGCTATTCAGTGCCTGCTAGGCATGAGCAAGGCACAAGTAAATGAAATTATGTCTTTAAGGCATCCAGTACAACACAGCTGATGAACAAATTTTTCCCTCTCAGTGTAATCCCAACTAAAGGCAGGAAAAGAATAGTCCTAGGAGAAATCCCTTCTAGTCCTAGGAGTCTCCATTTGGTTAGATTACGGAATTTGAAGCGTCGTCCTTTTCATTTCTTTGCAATAGTTACTAGATGCCAGCTTCATGCCAGCACCATGCTCTGTGCTGGGGGCTCAATGTGGTAGGGCCTGGTTCCTTGGTGGGGCAATCCCAGGGACAGTCAGTCACCCAGAATGGGGTCCACATTGCTTTGGAGGTCAAGAAGGCTTAGGTACCAGAGCAGAGGTCCGACAGAACAGTGGGCACTGACGGCAGAGGGGCTGAGGTGTGGATGGGAACACTGTTTCTGGGCAGAGGGAAGCCTGTGTGAAGGCTCTGTTGTATGCAAGAGTGTGATTTTGTCTGCAGAACTGAAAGAGAGCTGGCAGGATGGGAGTATAGGATGGTATAAGGTGAGGCCTGGACAGTTGACCAGGCCAGGCTGTGGAGCACCATGGGCCCAGACTCTGGATTTTGGATTTACCCTTAGAGCATGGGAGGCCATTCAGGGATGGATGGATGGATAAGAGGATATATCATGATACACCACATCATACCAACGTACAACACACAACATAATCATAACACACAACACAATGCACACAGAAAACACAAAACAGGCACACAACATAACATAACACAACACATACAACATAATGCATACCACACCACAGCATAACACACGGTAAAACACACAACTGTCTTGGTTTGCCACCCAGCAGCCCTGGCCCACATGAGGACTCACTGAGATACTGCTCTCAAGAAGCCCTGTCCAAGGGCCTATTCAGCACCTTTAGACCATATCCCTGTGAGCAGCCCTCCCCTTTCACCCCAAAGTGGCGGCAGAGAAATGCCACATGTTTTAAAGATTAGACCTGTAGGGAAGGGACTTTTAAAGTGAGCCAGTGATTTTCATACCAGTCTGGTTCTGTCCAAAGGTGCCTGAGGCTGAGATGCTCCAGGACTTCTGATAGGGTGAGGGAAGGAGGCTCCTGAGCCTCTGCCTCTGCTCCAGCGGCTCCACCTCAGCTCTGTTAGACTCAGGATTTGTCAGTAATGACAACGACAAAGCCGTGACCGCTCCCCCTGCCCTTGTGGAGATGGCAGCCCCAGGACCAGGTCTGCTGCCTCTCTACAGGCCAGCTGGCCCTGTGTTCAGAGAAACCCTGTGCTGGGGTGCTGACCAAGTGTGGTGACTATCTCCTTGCAGCTGGAAGTGTCTTGGAGAGAGTTTGCTGGCCACGTACAACCACCTCACCACCTGCGAGCCCCCACGGCCCAGCCTTGGCAAGAGGATTGACCTGTCTGACCACCAGGACCCCAGCCAGCCTCTGGTGTCCTCTGTGGTTGTGGCGCCTGTCAGCGTGATCCAGTCAAGCCCCGTCAGTGCCAACCCGGCTGTGACCGTGACGGAGCCTGTGCTTTCCTACTCCCCTGTGGCTGCAGCCAGCTTCTCACTGCACAGTTCTGGCCTGCTAGAGACAGGTGTTCCCATGGGTGAGTGGGCCTCCTTGGGCTGGCTTCTGGGGAGCTCCAGTTTGCTGAGCAGGAATGAGTCTTGGGCTTCCCTGGTCTCCCCAGAAGGATGGGTCCTGCAGATTCCTCCTAGTCTGAGGTTTAAGCAAGAGCCCTGGCCCCACAGGGGAGCCTCTTGGCCTGCTTCTGGGGCTGCCACTCCTTAGGGTCCACTTCAGTAAAGAAGCCCCCACAAGAAGGAGGTCGATGCTCAGGGATGCAGCTTCTTGAAACCACTCAGCACCCGCTGATAAGTCCTAGTGTAAAGGTTGTTCTTTCCGCTTGTGATGTATGAGCTGGCAGGTCCTTCTGCTGGTTCTGCTCAGTTGCTAGCCACATGCCACAGCACCCAGCGCGGCTATAAACTGTCATTCTTTGTTCTTAGGCCTTAAAAAACAGTCAGCAGGGTTACCACCATATGTAGTAGCATATTTTTGAGTGGTTTTATTGATTTTTATTATTATTGGAGTTGTACAAAATTTTAGGCAAAAGTTCTCAAGCTTTTTCTTGATTTTCTGTCACCGAAGAATAGCTGGAAGTTAAAAAGTTTCTGAGTGAACATGCATATAATTGTTTCTAACTTTTTAAATTAATCGTACATGGCACTCCAGCTTTCTGTGTAATTCACATGATTCCCTTGTCCATATCATGTCACTGGGTGCTTACAGGGTTCTGGATGATGGGTAGAGTCAGTGTTGCTGCTACTTGCTCTGTCCCATCCCGGGTTCATCCACAAGGCCCCAGGAGCTCTTGGAGCCAGCCAGCATGGGGATGGGGGTTGAGGGAACATTTGACTGAGGTCTTAGTGTTCTGTAGCTATGGAAAATAGTCTGGCTTGTGGGCTCTGAATTCAAGGAAGGTATGAGTATTAAACAGTTGAAATTACCTTTATTTAGGACTCTGTTATTAAAGAAGAGATGGGAGATTTAAATGTCAAAGAAGATAAAGATTAAACATGCTAACGGTTATGAAAGAGGGACTGATGTGCTTTGTGCTGCATTTTCATGCCCTTACCCCTGCATGATTTCAATCTGTACTCTTTGTGAAGGCGATGTTGCTGGGGGAGATAAATCCAAGAAGGGAGTAAAGCGGAAGAAGATTTCGGAAGAGAGTGGGGAGACAGCGAAGCGACGGTCTGCCCGTGTCCGAAACACCAAGTGCAAAAAGGAAGAGAAAGTAGACTTTCAGGAGCTTCTAATGAAGTTCTTGCCATCCAGGTAGAGTGCACACTTTTTCTGATACGCGCGCACACATACCTCTGGCGTACGCTACCAATAATGTTTCTCATTCTGTTGCTACCCTCTCCTTTGGGCACCTCCTCTGTTTGCACATCTGGGCAAACAGCCGAGGCAGAGATCTCACTGAATTGGGATCTTGGGTTTTTCTTGTCTCTCCTGCCTCCGAACTTTCTAAGGGCAGGACTCATGACTTGTGTATCTTTTGGAGGACCAGGCACTTCCTGGGCCCTCAGGAGAGGAATAGATTCTGAAGCTGGAAGTGACACGTTCATGTCCCTATGCACTCACAGACAACTGCTTTGGGGAGACGTGAGGCTGCTGTTCCTTGGATGCAGACAGCAGGAACCCCACAGAAGGGACACCCCTTCTGCTTTTAGGGAGAGTGCCTGTCTGGTTTCTCCAGGCTCAGCAAGATTCCCTCACATTATGAGAAGGTGGGGGCAGGCCATTAAATCCTCCCTTGGTTTCACTGGCTCTTAGTGTTCCTCAAAGAAGCCTTGCAGGAGGAGAAGGGCCAGGTTGCTTGGATCTGGGGGTTCTAGACTGCAATGCTCCTTCCATAGATTTTTATCAGCACTTCTGCTTTTCGGCCATGCCTTCTCACCTCCTTCAAAGGCTCTAAGGCCCTCCATTCCTGAGCCTTCCCAGGGTTTATGGTGCCAGTGGATGGGCTTTGTGATGCTTCCCTCCTCCTCCCCTTAGCTGAATAGAGAAAGCAATTCAGTTTCTGCTGGTCTGTCATCTTTTCTGCCTTCTGGCACAGTTTGTTTCTGCTGGGGCTTTCTCCCCCAACCCCTCTGTCTTTGTGAGTTTATACCTTTTTATTCCTTCATGGTCACTGGAGTGGAGTGTTCAATGTGTGTATTTACTCAGGAGTCCTCGGCTGGGGTTTTGGCCCGTGATAGTTTAATTCATTGGTAGCAATATCCAAGTGGAGGAAAAGGAAGCAGAGGCTTTAAGTTGATTGTAAATCCATCTTACAGCAAAACTCCAAATTTTCCTAATTCTCTCTTTCTGTGGTGAAAGTGAAATGCTCAGAAATTGAGCTTCTCAGGAAGCAGAGAATGCAGTATTCGCTGATCAGTTGCTCTTAAGGCTCAGTAGTGGGGACAGGTTTCCCTTTGGGAAAGCCATAGGATGGTACAGTGGTTGATGACACAAATTCTGTGTGACCCATTTCTCCATCTGCCCCTCAGCCCTGCTGTCTTACCCCAGGTCTTGTTCCCAGCCCCCTTTATCTGGAATGGGTTCTACCTTTTTTTTTTTTTTTTAATCTTTAAGTTTTGGTTCCTGTGCAGTTTTCATATCTGCTTCTTCGAATGGTCAGGCAAGAGCAATGTGACTATTTGCCTGCAGTGGTCCCCCTGGGGGTCTGTGCAATAAATAAATGAAGACATTGAAAAGTGCCCTGAGTGTTTGCACTGCAGGGCTTGGTTGAGGGGAGCTACAAGCACTCTAATGGTCCTTGGGAGGAGTTGGAAAGAATGGTGCCTGCTAGGAGAGCCCTCCTCAGGTCCAAAGCTCTATGAAGAGCCACAGGGAGACCAAGCTCAGAAGGGCCTGCTGTGCCCCCTCTTACTTCACACACCCACCCACTTTCTCCTTGCTCACTGGGCTCCCTTCAGGTTTTAGAACATACCTGGTGCTCTTCTGGCCTGTGCCTCTGTACCTGTCCTTGTCCTGCATCTTTGCATGGCCAGCTTTTTACCTCTTCCAATGTCAGTGTGAATGTCACCCTCTCTGAGAGACGTTCCTGACTCTGCTCTATAAAGGAGGCCCCTTGTGGTTGGTCCTTATCTGGGTTCTTTGTTTTTGTGTATCTACTTATTGCTTGTGTCTCCCATCAGGAGGTAAGCCTACTATGGGCAGGGTCTGCCACACTTATGGCTGAATTTGGATGCCTAGCACAGTGTCTGGCACATGCCAGTGTTCAATATTCTTCTGTTGATGGAACCAATAAAAGTGAGGGTACAGACCAGAAGCCAGCTCACAAAAGTCTGGAGAGAAGCAGAGCTTCCCGGAGGCCTGGATTCTGGACCTTGCTGCACACTTATTCTAGTTTTTTTTTTTTTTTTTTCTGCCTGGCTCAGATTTTGTTTCTCCAGTAGGAAGAATTCAGGTGCGTGCGTCAGAATATGTGGTGTGGCTCTTGTGATTTTGGTGTGTTCCATACAGGCTAAGAAAGCTGGACCCTGAGGAGGAAGATGACTCCTTTAATAACTATGAAGTCCAGTCAGAAACCAAACTGGAAAGCTTCCCAAACATTGGGCCTCATAGACTGTCATTCGACTCGGCCACATTCATGGAATCTGGTAGGAATTGAGCAATGTGATCATTCAACGTGGGGAATTGTTCCTCTTGTTATCCTATAACCAGAATAGGTTTATTCTGGGAGAATGGTTCTGGGTGTTTAGGTTTATTCTGGGAGAACAGTTCTGGGCTGCCAGGATTTGTCTTGGACCTGAGCTTTGTGGTCAGCTGAGAGGTCTGTGGAAATATCCAGGCTCGTCCGTGGGTGTGCTCCCTGAGGGATGTGTGCTTCAGGCCAAACCCAGGGGCGTGGCTTCACAAGTCAAATGTTGAGTGTATGTTATGTGCTGGACACCGTGCTTTGTATTTTTTGTACATGGCCTCACCCAGTGCACAGGGCAGCACTTGGAGATCGGCCCTTTCATATGCACCTTAGACTCGGAGATTCTGAGAGGCTTGCTCACAGCGGTGAGGGCTGGAACCCTGCAGCCTGACCTCAGCACCACCATGTGATGGGAGGATGGGAAGGCATAGGCTTTTTTCTGCCACCACCCTGCCCCTGCAGTCGCTCCCCTCTCTCCTCTTCCAAAAAAAATGGGAGACCCTGGCACAGAAGGTCCTTCATTCAAGTCAGGTTCTTTCTCCCTGCCTGGGCAGAGAAGCAGGATGTGCATGCGTTCCTGCTGGAGAACTTGACCAATGGAGGCATCCTGGAGCTGATGATGCGCTACCTGAAGGGCATGGGCCATAAGTTCCTGCTGAGGTGGCCACCAGGCCTGGCGGAGGTTGTGCTCAGCATCTACCACAGCTGGAGGAGACACAGCACCAGCCTGCCCAACCCGCTGCTGCGAGACTGCAGCAACAGGCACATCAAGGTCGGGCGGGTGGAAGGCCTCTCGAGGGCCAGCGTCACACTGGGACCAGGGAATGGGCACAGGGACCTTCTGTGGGTGTGGGGCTGCTGCTGCTGGGCCCCTGGGGGTTTGAAGCAGGAAGTCGTGGAACCTGGTTTTATGCCTAGAGAGATCCCTAGTGGCTGAGTGGAGGATTTTGAGGGTGAGAGTGGGTGCAAGGTCGTCCGGAGACTGTTGCCCAGTAGACTGTGGTGTGAGGGTTCTGGAGGCAGAGCTGACAGGATGAACTGCACGTGGAGATGAGGGGGCAAGATGGGGAGGACTTCCGGGGCTGGCTCAAGCCTGGGTCTGGTGACGGGGTGGTTTACTGACGTGCAGGAGAGCTGCAGACAGATTGGTGAAAGTGAAATTTTGGCTGTTTGAGCTTCCAGGGTCTGTTACTGATTTTTAAACAGGTGAGAAAACAAAAGTGCAGAGGCTAATAAGGTTGCTTAGGGGGAGTGGTGGGCGCCTCCAGGAGTGTGGGACTGAGCACATGCCCACAGCACTCTGTACCCCAGGCTCCTCCACTCAGTGCCTCCTAGGGATCAAAGGTTCCCAGGGTGCTCTGGCCCCCTTCTCCCAGTAGAGGAGGAGGGTCTGAATGCTGAAGAGGGAGTGCTAGGAGCTTTCAGGGCCCACCTGGGTGGTACTTCTGGCTGGGGGCACAGAAGGTGAAAGAGTAGGTGCTTAGGGCTCAGTGTTCCCTGGCCGTGCAGCCTCTGCTGAGACACCTCAGGGACTGCCTCCTGGCAGTTTCTGCCTACCGAGCCTGCTTCCCTGAGGGCAGTGTAGAGTAGCAGAAGGAGCCGAGGTTTCAGTTCCCAGACAAACCCTGGTCATTTCTCAGCTCTGCCTGCACTTGGCCGGTGCCTCCTTATGGCTGAGCCTCAGCTTCCTCACATGCCCTGGGCACAATGAGCCAATCCCAGGCATTTTTAAGGGTTGAGTGCTGTAGTGTAAATGCAGCGTTTTGCCTGACACTCAACAGGTGACAGGGCTGCCTCTGCCCTAGGGCAGTCCCTTAAGACTGAAGACAGGTCACCGCGCTCCTCCCAAATGTTGTTCTGGTGTACATCCGTATGCCTCTTTATGTTTTGATGAGTAGCCACTGATTATCATTTATGGAATGGAAAGTAGGTAGAAAAATGATATTTTTATCAAAGTAAATCTTAGATTAGTTTTGTTTCACCCCCCATCCTTTGACGACTCTTTGTGACCCTGTCTTGACCTTCTGCTGCTGTCTCCTAGGACATGATGCTGATGTCTCTCTCTTGCATGGAGCTCCAGCTGGACCAATGGCTGCTGACCAAGGGCAGAAGCTCTGCAGGTAGGAGGCATTCTGTGTCCTATGGCAGGGGTAACTTTCTGAACCCTTAGCAGGCAAGAGGAAGGGGGAATGGGGAGGCTGAGTCGTGCAGTTCACACTTGAATCTGCAGTAAGCACATTGCCTGGGTTGGCTTGTCAGGCCAGGAAAAATCCAGGGTCTCACAGAAGTCTTTTGGCCACTCAAGTAGTTAGTAGCAGTTGAGCCCCCAGAAGGAGTCACCTACCTGCTTTTCTGTTACTCAGGATTGAAGGAAGTGGGTTCTTGGTTTCCCAAATTATCAAATCAACACTTTATGTGCCCCAGTAATTTTCCCAGACAATGTAGGTCATTCTTACTTTTAAATCAACAACCAGCGAATAACAATTATGTTCAAAGTTAAGTATGTAAAGTAAGGGGCCTCCAGCTCTTAGGGTCTCTATATCCATCTGAGTTGCCTAACTTTTCTGACACCTGCCACTTGGGGTCTGTAAGGCTCCGAGGGGCTCAGGGCATTCATGGACACTGAGACAGGTATGGCGAGGGCTGAGGGTGACCTCTGGGGAGCACAAGGGCATCTGGATCCTGCAAAACGAAGTTGACTCATTTTGGCGTGACTGGTTTTCAGTGTCTCCTCGGAACTGCCCTACTGGTGTGGTAAATGGCAGGTTTGGGCCTGATTTCCCAGGAACCCACTTCCTGGGTGACCTCCTGCAGCTGTCATTTGCCTCGTCTCAGCGGGACCTGTTTGAGGATGGCTGGCTGGAGTTCGTGGTCCGCGTGTATTGGTTGAAGGCTCGGTTCCTGGCACTGCAGGTTGGTTCTGTGGTCGGCTGCTTGGGGAGCATTCCCAGGCACCCAACAAGGCAGGAAGAGAGCTGGATGCATTGTTGAGGATATGCACGTACATGTGTGGCACCTGCCCACGCACTGGGCTCAGCTTCAGAAAATGGGATATGGTGAAGAATTTTCAGCGTCTCAGAAATCCCAGCATAGTCACCAGTCTGTAAAGTGCAGCAAGCACAACAGAGCTCTGGAAGGGGTTTCCTGTGGAGGTTGGGCACCCCCACTTAAGACTGCCTTGGGGTCTTGACCTTTTGCTTATGTTTTTTTGAGAGAGCCTCAATGAGTGCATGAATAGATGCAGAGCTTTATAGAAGAGAGTTAACCACACAAGCTTTCTTGTGTGAATTTTCAGCTTCCCTTCGGATCCTGGTCTGGAAGGCCAGGGAGGATTGGATTGGCTGTTACACAGCACCTCATAGATGGTGATACCCAGTGCACTGTGGCAGAATGAGTTAGAGTGCCACAGTCAGTTCTGGAATTAGGATAGGCCTACGTTCTAATTCTGGCTCTGCCATTTATTAGCTCATGATTTTTGAACAAGGTACTTGGGCTTGCTCAAGTATCCTCACTTTTCTCACCTATAACATGAGGCTAATGATATCTCTCCTTAGAGTTGTGTGAATTCATTCATTTGTTCATCCATCTGTCCATCCATCCATCCATGCAACCCTTCAACAAATACTCATTGAGCCTCACTTTGCTAGGCCCCTTTTTAGGGGATAAAACCACCCTCATGGTGCCTACAGTCTAGTGGGATTGGGAAGGTAAGGCACCTGGCACGACAGAATGAGTTCTCTTCCTTCCGCCTCTGTCCCTTGACTGCTTTTCCTCTCTGACCAGGGAGACATGGAGCAGGCCCTGGAGAACTATGACATCTGCACAGAAATGCTCCAGAGCTCCACTGCCATCCAGGCAGAGGCAGGGGCTGAGCAAAGAGACATTGTCATCCGGCTGCCCAACCTCCACAATGACTCGGTCGTTTCCCTGGAGGAGGTGAGTGGGAGTTTTCTTAGTGGTGTTTTCTTGGTCAAAGATTTGTTCTGGGTTGGCACAGTTAAACCAGGCCCCACCTGTCCCTGAGGACCAGGAGAGTGGCCCACACGCGAAGTAGGGCTCACATGGTACCCTTGAAGATTAGCTCCTCTAGGTGGCAGGTGGTAAGGGGCAGGGGTGGAGGCATTTGCTGGCATGATTTAGAGTGATTATTGCTCAGCTGTCGGGCTGCGTGTGGCAGCAATCCCAGCGGAATTAGATGCAAACTCTGGCAGACGCTGACCAGTGCCGGGTTGGCAGTGCACGGTGCCTATGCCAGGCTCTGTTGGTTATAATCCTGTTCTCACCATGCAGCCTCAGACCCCATGCAGTTCCACATCTGTGACATGTCTGCATTAGCTGAAATAGGCTTTCAGACTCTTGCAGAGTTGTTTCAGAGCAAGACCAAGTGCAGTGCCCCTGCTGCCTACATCCTGGGGGCCACGGCAGGCCTCCTGTGAGGAGAGGGTTCCGTGGGTCAACGCCATGTACCAACCTCTGTCCCGGGGCTTGCCAAGTCTCTTCAGTCTGACGCTCCATGGCTCCATGAGTGTGGTTTGCTGAACTGTGAACACGAGGCTGTCCTATTTTGGCTGACATTTTTCTGGAACCTCTCCCTTTCTGGGTAGTTTTTGGTCTTGGGGATGTTTGTTTTTTAAAGAATTGAATACCTTGACCTTAGTAGAAATACTCTTTTATAAAATACTCACTTAATATAAATGCCGATAATATTAGAGGGAGTCTAATTTTGGTTCTGATAAATGCAAACCCTGGCCAGCTTTGGGGATCGTGGGAGGGGTTTGTCATTAGACAGTGAATTCGGGTTTCTTCCAGATTGATAAGAACCTGAAGTCGCTGGAGCGTTGCCAATCCCTGGAGGAGATTCAGAGGTTGTACGAGGCTGGCGACTACGAGTCCGTTGTGCATCTGCTCCGCCCCACCTTGTGCACCAGTGGGTTTGACCGGGCCAAACACCTGGAGTTTATGACATCCATTCCTGAGAGGCCAGCCCAGCTGCTGCTGCTGCAGGTGTGTGCTGCCGTATCCCCTTTGCCCTCTCGTACCTTCTCTGCTTGGTATGGGTTTATTCCCTGGAGTCTTTGAGGCAGCCCTTGAGAACCTAGAAGAGAAAAGTGGGTGTAAAAGCTGCTAACTTGGTACCCAGGTATATGCCAGTCAGAAGATGTAGGAGAAAGCTGGAACTCGGAAGTGCAGGTTCTAGGGTTGTACATGGCTCAAGGTGAGTCCACACTTGACTCTGAACTTCTGCATGGCAGAGAAGGAGGAAGAATAGTCAGGATGTTAACCATCTATCCACCTGCTTGTTCCTCTGCCTGTCTTTTTAAATTACTTTTGAAATTAACTATTGAGTAGAATAAAAATGGATAAAATATCTGTACAGTGTAAAGAATCAAGATAAAATAAATACCCATATACCATCACGTGGTTGAAGGAAAAGAACACCAGTGTGGTGTTTGAGGGCCATGTGCCCTCTTGGTTCCCTCCATGCCTCTGTTCTTCAGTAAATCCTTACTGAGCGCTGTCCAGGCACCAGGATCTTCTGGGCGCTGGGCATCTACTCGGTCTCTGTGCCTCAGTTCTTCAACTCTAGGATGGGAATGATTATTATCCTTACCTCAGGGACCTATTGTGGGGATTATACGCATTAGTGTGTATTGGCACCATGCCTGGCTTATAGCAAATGCCATGTGGGTGCTGGCTATCATTGCCGCCGTCCTCAAGAAGTGTGTGGAGTTGGACTCAGAGCCAGACGTGGAAGATAATAAACATGATGTGCTTAATGGTGTTGGGTGGTCTAGTGTCCCATCCCTTATGGTTCACATACTAATCACATTATATTTATTATCTAATCGAGTCCTTCCCCTTCGATTTGGAGTAAGAGCCCAGTTTTCTCCCAATTTTTTTGCTCAGATTACATGAAACATTGTAGTTATTTACTTTCTTGAACTGGGAAATAGTTAAGAGGTGCAACTGTGGGAACAAATGGTGGTATCTCTGCCCTGGTGAAAGGGGAAGAAAGAGTTGTTTCTGGGAAGGAAAGGAGGAAGGCATAGAGGAAAGGGAGAAGTAGAGCCCAGCTCCTGGCAGAGTAAATCAGGCAGCCCAAGCTGAGATCAAGGGATGAAATGTGTTGGACCTCAGTTACCATGGCAGAGGAGAAAGGGATCCAACATGGCTGTGTGTGGGAGAGACAGCTAGGTGTACGCAGGGAGGCCATTAGGTGGGGAGGAGGAGAGAGGCCAGCCCTCTCTGCCTCTGTAAGATGGCCCTGATGGCTCAGATGTTGTCTTGCTCCTGTCTTCTAGAACTCATGTGTAGTAGTTGCTCTGTTGATGGGGGAACTGCTGTTTGGACAGGCACTGAGCAGCACTATCGGCTGAGGCGAGGCCTGGGCCAAATGCCATGGAAGCGCCTGCTTTTTGTAAATAAGTGATTCCTAGTTTTTGTTCAATTTCCTATAGGGGTGGGGTGTTTTCTTATTTATTTGGAGTGCTTTTTACATATGAAAGATATTGATCTTTTTCTCATTAAATGTTGCAAATATTTTTCTCAGTTTGTTTTTTGGTTTTAAATTGCAACTTGTACAATTTTTGACATACAGAAGTTTTTAATTTTTGTGTTGTCCAATCTTTTGATGTTTTCAAAACGTTTGTGATTTTGTTTATTATGCTTGGACAGCCTTTCCAAAAATATTCACCCACTCATTCCACACACATGAATTGAGTTCTTACTTACTGCACTGGACCGGAGAGAGCACCCTTCTGACATAACCTATGTTCTAGAAGGGAGGCAGACAAGAAACATGGCAACAAATAAACAAAAAGCCTGTTTGCCTTTGTTTTCTTCTAGTGGTATGAATGTTCTATGGTTTGCATTTCAGTTGCCTCATCAAGCTGTTACAGGGTGAGCAGGGGGCTCTGCCTTGGAATTCCCTCTTCCAGAGAGTGGTATCTGTCTCTCTCTATTTAGGCAAGCCACCTTTTATGTTCTTCAAAATAATTGTATAATTTTCTTATGGTTGAGCTGATTCTTAGCCCTTAACATTTTGGATTGCTGTTTTGAGCAGGATCTTTCTATTGGTCATTATGTTTTCTAACCGTACATTTCTGGTTTATTGGAACCCTATTGATTTTTGCATGTTTATTTTGAATCTAGCCACTTCACTGAATTCCCATTATTTCTGATAGTTTGTTTGGTTTGTTTTGTTTTGGGTAGATGATCATGTTGCTCATAGTCAATAGTAATTTGGTTTCCTCATTTGTTGGCAATTATTCTGCTTTTTAGATCTTTCTGGCCTTGAGCATTGGCAGTTACGTCATGGTAGAGTGCTGCTGGCAGGTCCTTGTCTCTGACTTTCATGGCAACTCTGGCTGCAATTTAAGGCCATTAGTCGCCGCCGTTGTCGTCGTCGTCTTCTTCTTCTTCTTCTTCTTCTTCTTCTTCTTCTTCTTCTTCTTCTTCTTCTTCTTCTTCTTCTTCCTCCTCCTCCTCCTCCTCCTCCTCCTCCTCCTCCTCCTCTTCTTCTTTCTTCTTCTTTCTTCTTCTTTCTTCTTCTCTTTTTTTTTTTAGTTTTAGGTATACCTGTCAGAATGGCTATCACCAATAAATCAAAAAACAAGTGTTGGCGAGGATGAGAGAAAAGGGAACCCTCATGCAGCACTGTTAGTGGGATTGCAGATTGGTTCAGCCACTATGGAAAACAGTCTGGATGTTCCTCAGAAAATTAAAAATGGATATACCTTTTGACCTAGCAAAGGCCATTAGTCTTTATCTAATTAGAAAATAGTCCCCTGCTGTTCACATGTTTGGCATTTGATCAGAAGGGGTCAGCTTGGGCCTTGGGGGCTCCATGTCTGCACCCTGTAGGCTCCTTTGTGCCTCAGTGGTCTCCTGCTAGAGTGCTGGTTTTCTCTAAAGAAACAGAGACCATGTGTTGCTGGTAGTCAGAGCTTTTAAACTGGTTGTGGCTTTGATCTGTGTTCAGGCGTTGCAGCACATTCCAAAGGCAGTTTTGGACGTTTCTGTCCCCACACCTGTCTGTGTCACCTTAAAGTGTGGCAGCTGCATGTGTTAAGGCAGGCAGGAGTCACTGCTGGGCCTCAGCTGTGTTGAGGTCAGAGCCTGACAGGGTTCCAGGCAGCAGGTGCTTCCTGTGGGTCTAATAGGCTGCCTGCCAGATCTGTGAATTCACAGCCAGGCTGAATCTCCCCACACACCAGCACAGTGATAAAAGAGACTGAGACCCAAGGGGTTAAATGGGTTTATTCTAGAGCAAGAGGAGAGAGAGCTTGACAAAAAGTGATGGCTCCCAAAGAGGAGGTTTTAAAGTAGCAGTCAAAGCACGGTGTGGTGTACTGAGAGCTCCGCCGTGGGCCAGGACACTGCGCTATGGACATCAGCTCATTTAATGCTCGTGGCACCTCCAAGGGGTGGTGAGGCGGCTGGCACCTAGGGAAGAGGGGGACTCATAGAATGATGGCTGCGGTCCTGCATGGCCAGTGCCCCTGCCCGAGCCTTGGCCCAGGCCCTCCTTTGCAGAGACAGTCCCTCCCTGGCAGCTGCCCTCTCCTGCTGAGACCATCCAGAGCTGTGGCACTGGATGAGTGCACCACTGGGTGGCTTCAGGCACGGTGAGAACTGACAGAGGTGGAGTCACTCCACCTCACCTTGGCTGCTTGCTGGCTTTGTGGCCTCATCCAATGTCCCTGCTTTAGAAATGAGGAAACTCAGGCACAGAGGTTAAACACCTTTCTGAAAGCTTCCTGGCCGGTGGCCTGCCATATGTGATTGCACACAGGTGACTGTGTGCCCTTGTAGATGCCTCAAGACTCTGGGGTCCCGTGTTTCCTCTTTTCTTTGGGTTGCCTCTCATGTCTTTCTCCCTGGCTACCTGCCTCTCAGTCCTGAGGACGAGGTATGGTAAATGTTGTTACAGTCCTCTCACAGTGTTCCTCCCTGTGCTCAGGACTCCTTACTCCGCCTGAAGGACTACCAGCAGTGTTTTGAATGCTCCGACGTGGCTCTGAACGAGGCGGTCCAGCAGATGGGGAATGTGAGTGAAGCTGCAGCCAAGGAGGAGTGGGTGGCCACAGTGACCCAGCTGCTGCTGGGCATTGAGCAGGCACTCTCAGCAGACAGCAATGGTAGCATCCTGAAGGACTCGTCCTCTGCCACTGGCCTCATCCGGCTCACCAACAACCTCATCCAGGTAACCCCCGGCTCAGTCCTGTCCTGCCCTGCCCCAGCAGGTATGGCCTTCTGACATCCCCCTTCTTCATAGTTTACTGGCTTTTATTGCAAGTCACATGCCCCAAGGGGATGCGTTGGCTTCTCTGGCTGGAGGAGGCAGGTGCCTCAGGTGGTGAGTGGCTGTGCACTGGCTGCAAACCTTCCCAGGGCTGATCGGATCTGGGGGTTCAAGGCAGTGTAGTACTTGGCACGGAATTCTTCCAGACCACCTGTCCAGAGGGGAGGAAGCAGGCTCAGGGCAGGAGACCCTGGCCTGTGTACAGCGAGCTGGAAGCAGAACTGGGGCTGGACCCCAGGTCTCCTGTCTCCCACTGGGCTCTCTACCACCCGCATTGCCCTGGCACTTGTAGCTGCGGGATGTTCATAGCACCCTGTGTCATCCAGGCAGACTTTGTGCCAGGGAACCTTCCTCTGAGCCACCCTTGCTATCTCCTGACAACTCCCACTCAGGCTGTCAGCACATCCTGCCACATCCTCATCCTTAACATCCCATCTTCTTCTTCCCCTTCCATCTTCACAGCTCTGCCTTAGCCTCGGCCACCACCATATCTTGCTTGAACCGTGGCAGCATGCTACTCATAGTCCTCCCTGCCCCCTCTACCCTGCCATCCAGCCACCACCCTACCATGGAGGCACTTTTCCAAAATGGGAATATGAGTATGCTCCTTCCTTGCTCCACCCTTCATGTTCCCTCTAGGATGCCTGTCACCCATGGTGTACTGATCCACCAGCCTCCCTCTTCATCCTCATCTTTCACTTCCTTGGCAGCCTCTGGGGCCTTTGCCTGCATGCCTGTCCTCTGCGCCCACTCCCAGCCCTCTCGGGATCAGTAATACCACAGCCACTCCCATGGAAACCTTTCAAAGGTTCTCTTCTGTCTGTCCCCACCCCTCCTCTGCGACCCCACTCTAGCCTTCAGTTCCTTTCATCACAGCAGTCATACTGATCTGTGGCTCTTGTGTGGCTTCTCTTTGGCTCTCTTCCCCCTGGGCTATCAACTCTGCCATGGCCCATTCATCCCTCCCCCTTATGTCTAGCACAGGGCCTAATACACAGTAGGAACTGCATGTGGCATGAGGGAGGATGGTCAGAGCTGGCTCCTCTGAAGTCTGGGTATAATTCTGTTGTTGGGCTCTGTGTTCCTCTGTTCACTTACCTGATGGGATGCTGCTGGGCCAGTTTTCCTACATCAAAGCAGTGGAGATGGACAGGCAGCTTACCCTCTGCCCCACCCTTGCTCTGCCCTGAGGACTCATCCTGGTTTGGGGGAGAGAGTTGGCCCTCTCTCCTATGCCACCCAGGAGTGCTGTGACACTCCTATCCCACCCAGATCATCGACTGCAGCATGGCTGTGCAGGAAGAGCCCAAGGAGCCCCACGTCTCCTCAGTGCTGCCCTGGATCGTCCTACATCGGATCATCTGGCAGGAAGAAGACACCTTCCACTCCCTGTGCCACCAGCAGCAGCTCCAAAACCCAGAGGATGAAGGTGGTGGGAAGTGGGCCTGGGTGGGAGTGGACCTTGACCTGTGTCCTTGCCTCCTGCTCCCCGCCCCAGGGCCCAGCAGCCCTATCCAGGTGCTGTGAGTAGGCTTGGCACTTAGTTAACAGAATTTTTTGTGATACTTGGACAGAGGCAGAGGCTCGCTTAGGGAGCTCACTGTGCAGTGGGGTCTGGAGTCAGTGGGTGTGTGAAGTATTTCACATCTGGTACAGGTGGCAGCGCAGAGGAAATGACAGTGTGATGAGTGTTTATGAAGGGCGCCGTCACTGCTCTAAGAGGCCTCATACCTGCTAATTCCTTTGAACCCCACAACAGTCCCATGAGATAGGCAGCCCTGTGCAAGCTCTCGCACTTATCCACTGTACCCCAGCCCCTCCTGGGTGTGGGCCAGTGAGGCTGCAGGGCAGAGCGGAGCAAGCCAGCATAGGTTCCAAATCCCAGCTGTCACTTCTTGGCAGTGTAACCTCAGGCAAGTCATGTAATCTCTCAGCCTATATTCCCTATATCCACACTGGGAATAATGGTACCTGTCCCAGAGGGTGGTTCCAAGGACAAAATGGAAAAATAAAGCCATCACTTACTGTGGCAAATCAGTGCTGGCACTTGGAGGTGCCGAGTGCGGAGTCATCATTACAGGGAGGCCAGAGAGGGTGAACCTAGGGTCCTTTATAGACATGGCACTTGAGCCAGGTCAGTTGCAGTGGTAGAAAATGTGGTTGATTGAATAAATTATATAAGAAGAACAGCTAATTGACATCTAAGCAAAGATTGCCTATAATTCTACCAAATGGATTTTTTTCTCTTTGATTTTCTCGCATTTTCTGTCTAAACTTGACCATATACTTATACTTTTTACATAGCTGTGATCGTAATATACATTTTTCTGTATATAATCAACTAGCTTAAAATTAAATTTATTGGGGATTTTCCCTTAATAATTTGAAAAATCAAAAAAAAAAAAAAGGAAAGGAAAGAAAGCCAGTCCTGTTCCAGTGAGCGCAGAGCTGACAAGTGGCACGTCTCCTTCCATTCACCCTCTCTGTCTGTTTGCTCACCAGTTGTTTATCAGCTGCTCTCTACATGTCAGACCTCTGTGAATAAGATAACTCAGGCCCTGACAGCTTCATGGTGGGAGGAGACAGACAGGAACACCAACAAGTGCAAAGTCAGTGTGGCTGGCTGGGAGGAAGGTGCCTCATGCTGCCAGGGTGGGGTGGGAGTTGGGCCGAGGCCTGGTGAGAGAGCAGGGACAGAGGAGGACACCAAAGAGACGCAGCAGCATAGACAGGGAAGCAAGAAGGCGGGGCCATGTGGGATGGACATGGGAAGGGGCCAGATTGCAAAAGGCTCTTAGACCCTACTTTATAAAGCTCCATAGTCTCAGTGCTGATGAGAAGCGCCTTGCTTACTGAGCTATCCCCACTGCTGAGGCCTTAGAATGACTGCAGTATTTCTCCTTCACAGGGCACACTTTAGCCAACCCCTCACAGATACCTTTTTGCTTCTGCTAAATTGTTTTTTTTTGGATCAATTTCTAGGATGAATACCTTTAGAACTCTTGACAAATAGTACCTCTGTGTTTCCCAAAAGGGTTTTAATGGTGAAAATTAAGGTTTACAACTATAAATGTTTATTATTTTTCTGGATTAAGAGTCTCCTTTCCCCCAGAATTAATTATGCAAACAAAGCAGTTTTTTATAAAAACTACCAGTGAGCAAACTGGAAAAGGGGATCAGTCAAATACCATAAACTTTGAAAGTATTAGCCAAGGAAAGAAATCAAAGATTCCGGTGGACCAGCAACAGGTGTGGTTCCTGTCCCCTCCTCTACCCCCACTGGAAACTGAGGGAAGATGGCAAGTTGACAGAATCCTGGGAAATACTGTTAATATCACCTCATTTATAGATAATGCATTGGTGGGAAAGGCCCTCCATATCTCCTTGAGCCTGGCAGAATCAGGAAGGGCTACGGAGTCCTACTATTTTCTAGTGACTAGACTGTGTTGAGGGAAGGGACCCAAGGATAAACACACTTCGGGCCAGTGATAACGGGCCTGATATTGAACACTGTTGCATATTGAGTTCCCTGAAAGCAAACACTGAGATGATTTATTAGGGATCACTACTTGTCAAAGGAAGGGAGTCGGGGAAGCAGCACGGGGCAGAGAGAGAAGGCCAGCTGTGATGCAGGCCTGCAAAGCCTCAGCCCGGAACAAGGAGCTCTAGAGTAGGAGGCGCCCATCCTAGTTGTACCAGGTTGGGTGGAAGTAGCCAGGCCTTTATACTCCTGTCTCACTCAGCCACTGGATTTGGACTTCTGCAGGAAGTGCATGACCTTGGGTGAAAGGAGTCTCTGCAGTTGCAGTAGACCTTGAAGGAACTGACAGCTGAGGGCTGTCTGCTGACTGCACTCCTCTTACCAGGCAGGAAGTCCTTATAGGGGATCTCAGGAGAGAAAACAAAACCTAGGTCTCCCAACAATGACTGCACGCTGCCCTAGCCAGGTGATCTCCCTTCTACCTCTGCAGACACAGGCTACGAAAAAGTGGATTGAGAGCAACATCTGTTTTACAATTAATTATAGCTTTAAAGAAAGGTCTTACATTATGTGGAAGAGTGCCCCAGAAATTTTATTCATGATATATTAGAGCACTTGCATTGTCTGGAGGAGCTTCCTTAGCTAACCATGAGCAGGATAGAAAGAAATGACATGGTAAGTATTCGAACATATAGTACACACCCTGCTCCATGTGTGGGGCAAGAAGGAAAGAAAGAACATACCATGCAAAAACCAGATGTACTCTGTTTGGAAGGAAAATTACATCAGGGAGTAGAGGCAGAGGCCCTGTAAATAAGTTGCACAAGAAAATGAGTTATTTAAAAATTAGAGCTGATAAAATGCAAAAAAAAAAAAAAAAAAAAAAAAAAAATTACAGAACTAACTGTAAACCAAATCTCACCATTATAAACTAATAAACCAAAACAGCAAGGAGCAGAATAAATACTACTGAAACTGAAACGAGTGGATGCGGTTAGGAGCTAAGAGTACTAGGGAGAAGATATGATAGATACGGAAAACAAAGATGGTTCAATGTGAGGATAAATGGTGCCCTTGATGGAAAGACTCCAACAATGAAACAGGAGAAGCAACGAACCCGATTTCAGTACAGGAAAATTTTTCTCTGAATTGTAATAAAAACCAAATCTTCAGATCCAAGGTATACAGTATATATCAAGAAAATTGATATATGACAATCTATATCAAGATAAATCCTGGTTAAGGATCTACTTTAAGAATAAAGATTTTTAGATTTCTAAACTGAAAAAGCAGTTTATGGGATAAATGAATGAGATTCATTTCAGGTTTCTTCAAAACAGCATTCAATGCAGTTGGGGTGATGTCTATATGTCTGCACAGTTTGCAGGGAAAGAAAGTGTGACCTAAGACATCTAACCAAGTTGTTTGTAATTGTAGTGGTAACAGACATTTATAAAACAGGGAATCCAGCTCCTACGAGTGCTTCTTAAAAACACTTGGAGGATGAAGTCAGTAAATCAACATGAGTCAGAATGAAATTCCTCGGGAATGAAAAAGCCATGGGAAAGAACTTTCAATGAACACCAAATCCGTTTAAATTTGGAATTGAGAGAAAGCAACTGGGCTAATTATGGTTGTAGAACAGAATGTAAATGTTATAAACCTTGAGGCACTTCAGATAATATGCACAACAAAATTGGGAGATGAGGGAAAGAAGGAAGTGTTATAAACTATCACTCATCTTGTTTAATAGTCATTTGATGTTGTTGGAATGGAAGCTAAAAGACCCATAAAAAACTAAATGGCTTGAACTTCTTAAAGATTTTTGACTTTTTTTTTAACCAGTGCTTTTCATGCCTTTTTGACTTTTACTGTTGGATTGGCCAACAGTAAAAAGAATGAAACAAATTTCATGAAATAATCCTTATTCTACCGCGTGTAACCTCTCCAGCATTTTCTATTCTAATGTATTCTATCTTAATACTTTTAAAAAATGTTAGTTACAAGCCCAATAATGGGTTATGGCCCAGATTTTGAAAACAGCGAAGGATCTTTAAAGAAATTAGTAATAGTTCCAGTGGTGGACATTTAACTGAAATTTAGTAGTTCTTTTTTCTTCTGTAATATTCAAGTAAACCGAAATATAAGAATTTTTGATTTTATAGATGGTGTATGTAGTATGGGTTCCACTGTTATAAATTATCTCTTTCAAAACATATGTGCACAGGAAGATGCTTTCAATGGTGTTTACCAAATGTCAGCATTGGTGGATGGAACATTCCTTTTTTATTCTTTCCTGTGTGACTTGAATTGCTTAGTAAAGCTAGCCAAGTCATTTCTTATTTTAAAAAGACAAAAAGGAAAGGAAGGAAAATCAGTGGCTCTCTTGGAAAAGACAGCAAAACCCACAAAGGAGAGACTGAGCCCTGCAGCTCCCTTACCTGTCCCTGCGCTGACTGTCGGTCTGCTCTTTCCCTAGTGATGGCTGAGACGCCCATGCTCCCATCCTCCCTCATGCTACTCAACACAGCCCACGAGTACTTGGGCAGGAGGTCCTGGTGCTGCAATTCAGATGGGGCTCTGCTGCGATTCTACGTAAGTGCTACTGGGGCTCGTGTGGCCTTCCCCCGCAGTGGGGCCTGCTGTGCTTCTCTGACTTACTGCATGGAAGTGACTGCTCAGAGTTGCCAGAGCCAAAGTCTGAACTTGATGTCCTGTGCACCTGAGGCTTGGGAGTCTCTGGACCTGGCCTTGAACTGCAGGTGGTTTTAAATCCACTAGTCATTACTAAGTCTGTTATGTTGGGCTTAGGGCCAGGCCTTTAATAGTAATTTTAGAAGTAAATACTGCAATCACCACCCTCTATTGAGTCCTGTTTGCCAAGCACCACTCATCATACCTGGTAATACTTGCTCAGTCAATAGCTATTGCATTCATTCATTCAGTAAATATTTAGTGAGCACAAATAGACTTCCTGTCATCTACCAGCTGTGATTGACCGGGCTTATTGGGAATCAGATCCCCATCCTGGAACCTCACTGTTGAGTGCAAGGCCAAGCAGCACTCAGACAAGTTACAGAGCAGAGGAGGGGCTCCCAACCCAGCCGGTAATGTCTATTAATAAATGTTTTAGTGGAATATAGTCACACCTTTCAATTACGTATTAATATTAACCGTGACTGCTTTTGCAATAAATACAGTGGCAGGGTCAAGTAGCTCTGATAGAGTCCATGTGGCCCACGAAGCCTAAAATATTTATTATCTGGCCCTTTAAGAAAAGGTTGCCGACCTCTGCTCTTAGCCCTTTAGTGAGCATGCCCTCTCCACAGCTGCAGCCTCTTTTCCAGTCTTCCTGATCCTCCTCTGCCCTGTGCTTTCCCCATGGCTCTCATCACCTTCTAGCATGCATTGATTTATTATGTTTATTGCTTGTAAACATAATATTGAATTATAACTTCTCTATTAAATGTAACATCCACGAAGGTAGAATTTTTGTTAGTTTTGTTCACTGTTGGATCTAAGTCCCTCAAACAGCATCTAGCCCATAGTAGGTGCTTAATAAATATGGGTTGACTGAATGAGACTAAGAATATGTATAGCAGTTATGTATGAATAGGGCTTGACAGTTTGCAAAGCCCTTCTGCTGCGGACCTGGAGACTTGGCCAGGAGACCCGTCTCGCTGGCTCAGGGCACTAGAGCTGGTTGGTGTCTGAGGCGGGATCCAGCTGTAGCTGTAGATGCCTGAGTGTCTGCCCCACCCTGGGAACTCTGAGAGCCTCTGGGGTGCTCACCCTGGGTCAGCTCCATGCTCCAGGACCATTTTTGGAAGAATCGTGCCAGACTGAAACTATAATCCTGCCCAGGAACCACTGACTTCCTTCTGCCTTTTCTCTCACAATTAGAGAGCATGGAGACACTGATTACTTTCACAGAGTTGACAGGGCAGTCACCCTACTATGTTGATAGGGGCAAGTTGAGAATGAATTAGCACCTTTGCAAGCTGACATCCAGAGGCAGTGGTGCTGAGAGGGAAAGGCAGGTTGAAGGGGTGATGATGGGATGGTCCTCCTCCCGGTTTTTCTTAGTCTGTATCTTTTTTGGTGGAGCATGAGTTCTAGTTGCTGGGATCTACCAACTGAATTTGGGAGAGTAGAAGTAATATGAATAATGCTGTGTTTCATTTTATAGCTCCTAATTTTCCTGCCCAAGGTCCAGCCTTTAGATTCCTCTGACTCCTGCAGCAACCTCACCTTTGTGGATGCGACCCCAGTTTGTTAACTGTGCCCTTACTCTGCTTAGCGCCTGACCACCCCGTGCCTTCTGCCTGTCACACTGTCCCCCAGGGCCTGCAAGGCTGGCTTATTGTTTCCTTCCTGCCCTGCAGGTGTCAGATCAACCTTCTCAAAGAGGTTTTCCCAGGCCTCAGCACTTTCTGTCCCATTGGCCACTGGGCAGCCCTGCTATTTGTTTCTATGTCACGTTCCCCTCTTCCAGCAAATGGCATCCCAGACACCAGGGACCTTTTCTGTCTTACTGTCTGAGGCATCCCTAGGGCCCTGAGTAGTGCTGGCACAGATTACTGTGCAGTCGATGTTTCCTGAGTGAATGGACAAAGACATACATTCACTGATCTAGAAAGGCTTGCTGACCGCCTATCATTTTGGGTACTGTGAGGCTTGGGAAGGCAGTGCTTTATTGCCTGCCGCCTCTTCTTGTGGCCCAGAGACCTTTTGCGTAGATTGTTTTCTTGGATAGAATGGAAATGTTCTCAGAGGGAGAAATCTTCTGGATCTCTTTTTGAGTTAGTATTTCTTTTTATGTTTCATTTGGGTTAATGAGTGCTCATCTACACACTGCTCAAATGGTCCTCTCCCATGGGGCCTTTAATGACTTCTGGGCAGTTCCTCCTACACTGTGTCCTGTGTACCACCACACAGATTGTGTACACATTAACCATCTGCTGTATTTGCTGCAAACTTGTCTTCTAATAGAAATAAAGTTACAGAAAGGTTAACATGCTCTGTATTACCTTCTCCCCCTCTCTTGAAATTGGCGTGTGTATTGTTGGCCATTTTTTTTTTAATCTAACTTGCATACTGTGTTTCAGTAAGCAATTTATAGTTGCATGAGTTTTTAAATTTTGCATACAAAATATTATAGTGTGTAACTTCTTGCAACTTACTTTTATTCATTTCGATTTCAATGAGATATATTCACATTGATACAAGAAATTCCGGTTCATTCATTTTAATTTCTTTATAGGATCCCAGTGTGTAAGTATATCAAAATTTAAAACTTTCTATTATGGAAAATTCCAAACATGTATTGAGGTAGAAATAATAATATAGTGAGCCCATATACTGATCAGTAACTATTAACTCATAACGCATAGCCACTCCCCCACCTAATCCTTCCCCAGCCCATCCCACAATATTTTGAAGCAAATCTTAGCCATTATATCACTATGTTTGTTACCACAATTTTTAAAATCTATTCTTCTAATGATAGCATTAAGGTTTATTCATTTGTGTGTGTGTGTGTGCGTGTGCATGTGCGTATTATAAGCAATATTGTGGTTAATATCCACCAACAAATTACTTCATGTGTACATATGAGAGTTCCTCTAGTGTGGATTCCAGTAAAAGGAATTACCAGGTCACAGGTTGGCACATGTTCAACTTTAAAGACTATAATTTTCAAATTGTTCTCAAAATAGTTGGAACTAATTTTGTGCTTTTGACGGCAGTATGGGAATTCCCACACATCCCTGTCAGACCAATCTACAGACTTAAATGTTGATGCCTATCTGAGAGGGTGAAATGGCATTTCATTATTCTTAAGTATTCTTTTTAATAATTTGTGATTATTACTGAGGTGGAGAATCTCTGTATGTTTATGAGTCCCCTGGATTTCCTTGTTGGTAATTTGCCTGTTCTTATAATTTGTCCATTTTTGTATTGGGTTGTTTTTCTTTTTTCCTGTTGATTTGTAGAGTTCTTTATGTACTCTGAATTCCAGTCTTTTGTCTGAGATGTTTCACCAGTTTTCTATGCACATTGTGTGTGTATGTGTGTTTAGTTCTATTTCTATGCAGTTTTATGCTTCTTGTCTTTTAACTTTGTGTATGGCATTTGCTTTAGAGAATTAAAAATTTTTAATGTCAAACATATTAGTCCTTTCCTTTATGGTTTGTGATTTTGTTGTAGTTTGTTTAAAAAACTCTTTCCTCTTGTGAGATTATAAAGATATTCTCTATGTTAATCTGAAAGTTCACTCTCATGTTTCACATCTGGTCTTTATTCCATCTGGATTTCATTTCTGTTTATGAGATAAGGTAGAAATTCCTTTTACATTTTATATGGATGGCTAGTTTGTATTATTTATTGAAGAGTCTGTTCTCTCTGCACCAACTTGTAAGGTCGCCTCTGTCTTCTGTCCATACATGGGCTCAGTTCTTTCTATTGGTTTAGGTGCCAATACCATGTTGTCTTTGGGAGATCTTGATACCCGCGAGGATTAATCTACTTGTGTACCTATTAATCACATTTCTTGGCTATTCTTGGCCCTTTCCTCTTACAAAATATTGTAAGATGGGTCAGAAAGGTTTTGTGAATCACCCCCTCCCCACTGGAATTTGATTGGAATGGCATTGACCTCAGATTAAGTTGGAGGAGTGTTGTCATTTTTATATGATTGAGTCTTTCTAGTTAGGAACATAGTATATATCTCCATTTATTTAGGTCTTATATTTTTATATCTCAATACAATTTTATGATTTTCTTCTTAAAACTCTTAATTTTGTTAGATTTATACCTAAGGTATTTTTTTTTAATTAATGTTGTAAGGAAATATTGAATCACATTTTCCACTTTGTTTTTATAGTCACCTAGGAACAGTATTTTTTTTTTTCAACAACAAGTGTCTCTTCTGCACAGCTTCTTTGCTTATTGCTTTTATTCATTCTGGTGGGTTATAGATTTTTGAATTTTTTATGCAGACAGTCGTATTATCTGTAAATAACTACTTTTTCTTTCCTTTTCAATCTTTGTAGTTCCTTTTTTCTTGTCCTACTCTCTTGGTGAAGGGTTGGCAAAACTTTTTCTGTAAAGAGATAGATAGTAAGTCTATTAAGCTTTGCAGGCCACAGGGTCCCTGTCAAAACTACTCAGTGCTCATACTATATAGCACAAGAGCAGCCATAGACAATATGTAAAGACAATATGTAAGGACTTGTGGATGTTGAAATTTGAATTTCATATTTCAGGTGTTATGAAATAATCTTCTTTCGATTTTTTTTTTCCAATCATTTAAAAATGTAAATGCTATTTTTGGCTCCCGGGCAAGAAACAGGCAATGGCAGGATTTGTTCCATGACTAGTTTGTCACTCCGTATCTAAAGTGCTCATACTTGTACTCTCTCTCATTTTAAACTATTGTCTCTGTTTCTTTAGTGATTGTAGGCCCACTATATTTTCTCTTCTTACATCAATTATATTTTTGGAATAGTGTCCATATAAGCATAAAGTTGTTTATGGTGTTTGCTCATGATTTAAAATGTCTCTGTGGTACATCTAGGTATGCCTCCTTTTTCATTGCTAACATCATGTATTTGTGTTTTTGCCCTCCTTTTTAAAACAATAATTTTTTATGAGGTTTATCAAAATTAGTTTTTCAAACTACCAGTTATTCATTTATTGATCTATTTTTTCTTTGCTTTCTAGTTCATTAATTGTCACTTTATTATTTATTATTTCTTTTTATATCTTTTTGGATTTACTTTGTGTTTTTTAAATTAACTTATTGAAGTGAATGCTTATTTCTTCTAATATTTGCATTGAAGATTATAATCCCCCCCAAGTACATTTTTAGCTATATGCCATAATTTTGATATTGGGTATTTGCTACATTTATGTAACTGACTTCTGATTTTATTGAATTACATTCTGAGGATGTGGTCTGTATTATATCTTGTCTTTGGTATTTGTTGAGACTTACCTTTTGACTAGTTTTGAAAAGAACATATATTTTCTAATATGATAGTTGGGCATAACAATAGCCATTAGGTCTGTTATCTGTAGATATCACTTGTTCACTGTGTCTCTGCTGTTCACGTCCTTTGTAATCCTCACTGGTGTATTGTCTGAGAGATTCCCTTAGCTGTAATGGGATTTATAATCTTACATTATAACTATTTGTTTAATTAACTGTCCTACCATTGGAATCTGAGGGAGTGTGTCACACTATGCCTAGCATAGGAAGGTGCTCAGTAAATATTTGAGGAGCAAATGTATAAATACATGAATAAGAAGTTCCTAGAAGACATGTAATATCTCCTTCTAACAGCTGGTGGAAGCTGACTTGGTGTGCTGGAAGGAATGCAGCTTAGCAAGCCCCTCAGTAGGCCATTGCAAAGCTGGGCCCAGAATGGCTTCCATGAGGGTGACAAGCCCTTTCCAGAAAATAGGCCCAACAGACACGGTCTCCTCAGGTTAACGGAGGTGATAGAGTGGTGGTCTCCCTAAGGCTTTGCCATGCCAGGAGGCTGCAGGCCCTCTCCTCAGGCCTTTCTTCCCACCCACCTACGGTAGGTACGAGTTCTCCAGAAGGAGCTTGCTGCGTCAACCTCTGAAGACACACACCCTTATAAGGAGGAGCTGGAGACGGCCTTGGAGCAGTGCTTCTACTGCCTGTACAGCTTCCCCAGCAAGAAGAGCAAGGCCAGGTACTTGGAGGAGCACTCGGTCCAGCAGGTGAGGCACTGCAGCAGGCCCACTCCACCTACCCCTGCTGGGAAGAGTGGGGCTTGGGGAAGCAGGGGCTCTGAGCCCTCCCGAAGGATGTCATTTACCAACACGCAGCTCTGCAGTCCCAGACTGGAGTTGCATTGAGAGGATGAGAGGATGGTCTGACATAGTCTGATCCTTGCACAAAATAGCTTCGTAAGTGTTGACTAGTCCTCATTCAGGAATGCAGCATGGCAATCTTCAGTGGGTTTTAACAATTTGGGTGTGCATAATTCCTTAGAGGATTTTTCCATTTTTGTTGTTTTGGTTTTCAGAGCACTATTGAGAGTATTAGCTTATGGCTCATCAATACTATCAGTTATTATCTGACCTTATGAATGTCATCCGGTGAATGTAAGGTTCTTTGTGCAGAGTGCAGGCCCACCCAGGCCCAGAGCAAGCACTTGATCAGTGTTTGTCAGCCAAGTGACCGATGGGGCAGCTGAGGCAAGGAGACAGGGTCAGCGGCCTGTCCATAGTCCCCACCCTATGGTTCAGTCAAGTGGACTCACAAAGCGTAGCCCTCAGTTTCCAGCAGTTTTCTTTGGTTCACTTTTCTGCTCTTCAGACATGTGGGTTTGGGGATTACAGTGGGCATGCTGATTTTTGATAAACCCTCTAATATTTTGTAACCTCATCTCTTTGTGCTTTGCCGTGACTGCACTGTGACCTGCCTTCTGTCTTTTCTCAAGGTGGACCTTATATGGGAAGATGCCCTATTTATGTTTGAGTATTTTAAGCCCAAGACCCTTCCTGAATTTGACAGCTACAAGACCAGCACTGTTTCTGCTGACTTGGCCAACCTCCTGAAGAGAATTGCCACCATCGTGCCCCGAACAGAGAGGCCAGCCCTGAGCCTGGACAAAGTCTCTGCTTACATTGAGGGGACCTCGGCTGAGGTAAGGGCTGAGTCCTATCACCTCGTCCTCCAGCACTGCTGCATATGTGCCTTGGCTCTTCTCCAAAAGTCAGGACCATGAGAAGCGAGGGTCTCTCCTGTGCTGATGTGAATGGCCCTACGTTCGCAGCATTACTGGTCACATCTGAGTCCCTGGCTCCACCTTCCTTTATCTTTGCTTTCTTACCTGCCAGGTGCCCTGCCTCCCAGAAGGGGCTGATCCCTCCCCTCCAGTGGTAAATGAGCTCTACTACCTGCTGGCCGATTACCATTTCAAAAACAAGGAGCAATCCAAGGCCATCAAGTTCTACATGCATGACATCTGCATCTGCCCAGACAGGTGAGTGACTGGCTGACTGGCGGCTGAGGCCAGTGACCTTGACGTGGGGCCAAGCTGGCAGGGGAGCTGGGTGACTGCAGCTCAGCAAGCTCTTACCTTCTCATAGCAAGGAGGCCAGGCAAGAGAATGACAAGGTGGCTTAGACCACAGTTATTTGGAAAGGCAGGTTTTCCACAAAAAGAAGAACAATGGAGAAGGCCTCTCTCCAGAAGACCGCTGGACTGGGCATTGGGATCAAAGAAGGCGCAAGGTATCCATTCCAGGGCCTGATGTGCAGCCTGGCTCTATCCTGTGGGCTACATGCTGCCCTTCCCAGCTCCTTCCTTGAGAAGTCGGCCGATGTGTACTCCTGCTTCTTCCAGTGCAGCATCTATAATTACAGTTGTTTTCTCATTTTGGAGGTGGGGTGGGAGTAATAGAAACACTCAAGCAGGAGTTCTTTTTCCTCGCTTTGACGCAGCAATTGTCACAACAGTAAATGTAGGAGAGCCCGTTGTACAGGAAGCTTCTGTTTTCTTCACACTGAGCATTGATGGCTTTTTCTTAAAATGTAATGGTTTGGCTGCTCATCCTGAGGGCCCTGCTGAGTTCATAGAGTCTGATTCATTTGATTGAGCAGGAATATTTTCTCATGGCTGCCATACCTAGAAGATAAACCTTGGATCAAGATCAAAACAAGGCCACCCTCTGTGGCTGACCTGAGTCCAAAGGGTCCAGAGTTATATCTGTAGGCACCTTTCCTGGAAGTAGTCAAGGGCCAGCCATAGTGACTGTCCTCGAACCATGGGAAGCCACCTCTCTTGGGGGAACCGGAGAGTTCCACCTTCTTAGGATCCACCTGGCCATGGAGGTAGAACATGAGGGTGGATCTACCTGGCCAACTTTCATGACTTGCATAGCTTCTGGGAAAGGTTCTCCCAGACCTGCTTTTGCTCAGCCTGTGGTTTCCTCCAGACAGGAAGCCGCGTGTTGGTAGCTCTGGCTGGTCTCGCCAGGGTTGCTGTGTCCCAGTGTGGTGGAACAGAGCAATGCTCAGGCTGGCTAAGTCCTTGCTGTGGGAGACAGATAGGAGTCCCCTCTTCTGCACTGCCGCCTCCATGCCAAAAAGTGAGAGCGTTCATACCCCCCTGTCTGTGGGGAGTGTCTTTCATCTGACAACCACTCAGTCAATGATGAGAAGGTTACACAGCTCAACCGGGCCTTCCTTCAACCTGCACACCCAGCTATTCAGAGGGTATCTATCAGTCAGTCAGGCCCAGCCCGCTGAGAGCCCGACAGGAGAGGCAGGAGCTTATGTGAGGACCTGCCCTAGGGCCAGGAGGGACTTAGTGGCCCAGCCCTGGGCCTCCTTCATTCTAGCCCTAATAGGCAGACTCCAGGAGAGATGGGCTCAGTCTCCTGTGCAAAAGTGGAAGTTTGGATACTGTTTTATTCTGTAAATCATCTGAGCCCACTGGGTATAGGTGAAGCCCACAGCAGATGTCTGGGTGGATAAAAGGAGTGTTCTGGCCTCAGTGTTTGTTGGTGGTTCCTGTGGGATCAGAGTCTGTGAGGATGCTAATGACGGTTTTCTTCTCCACCCATGTTCACCATTCCTTGCTCTTGCTGAGCTGGAAGTGGCCCAACTTAGCCAGGCGTTTATTGTAGAGTGGCATTTGGGGAGGGGCAGGCTAGGAGTAGGCCCCAGGAAGCTCATCCCCACTGCCAAAGAAACCACTGTGAGCCCAGTGCCAGGACCAAGGCTGCCTTGCACGAGTAAGAGCCCAGCACACAATTCTGGACACTTCCTTCTTTTGAGTTCACAGTGTCACTGGCTCCCAGTGTCCCTGTAGGTCAGTACTTTCCAACTGTGGGTTGTGTACTCTTCTGCTAAAATCAGAAAGGCTCTTGGTAGCACACAGAGGAGCATTTGAAGTTTTTGTGGTGTGCCTGTGTGCTTGGTTACTTGTGTTTGTGATCGAAGGTGTCAGTTTCCATTGCAGTACTCCTGCAGACACAGGAGCATGCACCCTGATGTTGTCCCTTCCCTTAAGGCGAGGGCAAAGGGGGTTGCTGAAGGCACTCTGAGAATTAAGAGAGGAAATCCCCAGGGAAACAGGAGCTAGCCCTTGTAGAGAGTTCCTAACGCAGTTCCCACCATCCAAAGGGGAATTTGACAGAGACACACATACACACACACACACACACACACACACACACACCCGCCCCCCCCGCCCCCCACCCTCCCTCTTCCCCTCTGGTTCCGTGCCTGTTCCCTCCGTTCCCTGCCCAGGGTGACCTGAGCAGAGATAGGGAGACTGGCGGAGAGACTTAGTGGCCCGGGATCCCCAGGCCTCTGAGGAGGAAAGGTACACTCAGAACCCCCTCAACACGAGGCACAAGGCCTTCATTTTCACTGTCCTGACACCATTAAGACTTCAGGTCTCTTTATTGCACCTTTGTTTGTACTTTCTCATCTTTCAGTGCCTGAGGTGCAGCAAAAATACACGTGAGCTTCACAAGTTTCCTCTGTCCTTACCTCATCGTGGGAACTGTCAAATTGTTCTGAAAGCCAGTTTTAAAGTTAGTGTAGCAGTGAGTTAAGAGTTGTCAGCAGTGTGGAGGGTAGCATCTGTCATGTGATGGCTGCCTTTTCTGTTCTCTGTACCAGGACTCAGCAAATTCCAGACTCTCTCAAGTGCCCAGAAATCATATTGGTTGTGATGTCTCTGTGGCCTCTCAGAGAGGCTTCTGCATTCTTACCATTGGTTTCTTTCAGGTGATCTCAGAATGGTAGGGTCAGCCATCACATGGTACCCTCACTCTCCATCTTGCTGCTAGTTGCTGGAGAGAGCCTGGAGAGAGATCAGAGTAGGATCTAGGTGGCAGTGGTCTGAGGGATCTCAGCTGCCCCATGCATTTGGTCAGTGTGTAGGTTGGTGGCAGCCTCTGCCAGTACAGGGTTAGATAAAGTTACAGCTGCATGAGAGCTTCCCTGTCATCTTGGCTGGGCCATGGCTGTGACTCCTTGTAGAACTTCCTTTTTTCTTTCCATCCGAGACATTCTGCGGGTAACCCCTCAAACCAGGGAAACGGGAGCAGAGTCCAAGAGCCCATCCGTGCTGGTGGGTACAATTTGGGCTTAAGTTGGTGGTGATTCTCTTAGAGCAATTACTGAGTGCCTGTGAAGTGCTAGATGACATAAAATACACATCTTGTAGTGCACCAGAAGCTCTCCTCTTGAGGTAGGACTTTTAAGTCATATTTCACAGGTCAAGAACCGAGACTCAGAGACATGATTGTTCAGGTCACGGTCAAGGAGTTAATGAGCAGCAGAGCTAGGCTCTGGACCCTGGTGTGGGATCTGGGCTGCCATGGTGCTTATCTGCCTCACCCTCTAGGCTGTCATGTCTGCAGTGCTGCAAGGGCAGCAGTATGTTTACCGGTGCTTTTGTTATGATCACAGATTCGATTCCTGGGCAGGCATGGCCCTGGCCCGCGCCAGTCGCATTCAGGACAAGCTGAACTCCAATGAGCTGAAGAGTGATGGGCCCATCTGGAAGCATGCCACGCCTGTCCTAAACTGCTTCCGGCGGGCCCTGGAGATTGACAGCTCCAACCTATCCCTGTGGATTGAGTATGGCACCATGTCTTACGCCTTGCATTCCTTTGCCTCTCGCCAGCTGAAACAGTGGAAGGGCGAGCTGCCCTCCGAACTCGTGCAGCAGGTAAGGTGGGGCACCGTGGAGGGGCTGCCACCCAGCTGTCTGACTGGAGTGCCCTTGGGTCAGCAAAGTTCTGTCCTATCTGTTCTTTGCTCTTGTCCTCACAACCATGCTGGGAGTTTATGGATGATTTTCCCCATGAGGCTCAAGCCATACTGAGGTCAGTGACAGCTTGGTCCCTGGTCTTTAGACACCCAGTCCAGTGTGGGTGAATTCAGGGCCAACGGTGTGGCCCGAGGGAGGAAGCTGACATCCTCTCTGTGGTTTTGTATGTAAACAGGGCGACCATTCTTTCTCCATGGAAGTAGTGTCAGAGATGACATCTCCTGAGCACCCCCCCATGGGCCAGCCCTGGGCCACCCACCCCAGCCACAAGTTGAAATGCCACGCAAAGGGTGCACATCTAGCAGAGCTTCTGAAACAGGGCAGACCCTCCGTGTCTGTCCATCTTGTTCCTGTGTGAGGTGTTCTGGCTACTGCACACACCAAGGACATTGACTTTATGTGGAGTGGGGAGGGGACTTGGCCTCTTGATGGAGGTCTGCATGATGCCAGCTGACAGGTCAGATGGGGCGGGTTTTTCATGGTTACCCCTCGTTTCTCAGTAGGTAGCCATATGAGCCTCAGTGGCAGAGCTGGTTGGGCAGAGCGCTAGTGACTTGATCTAATCACAGGGCTACAGAACAGTCAGAATAGAAGGACTCTGTGCAAACGCTTGCCTTTTACTTACACAGATTTGCCTCAGAATCCCACCTGGGAAGGGATACAGTGAAGTCACTTGGTCTATGCCATGTTTTGGCCATGTATTATGATTTTTTCTACCATATTTCACCCAGTGATGGTTTCTTGATTCTTAGATGGTAATTTTCTTTTCTTAGAAGTGTCTGGAAGAGCACTGGGGCAGCGCTAGGCTCCTTTGTGTCAGCCCCAAGGCCATTGTTACAGGAGATTCACAGAAATAAGTATCCATTGGACAGATGTTCACAGAGCAGCCTCCCTGTGCACACTGGAGCATAGGTACTGCTCTCCCAGGCTTTGAGCAGTGCCTTTGCTGTAGCCTAGTGCCCTCAGCCTCTCCCCTCTTCTAGTTCCTGAGATGAGGTAAGAAGAGGCCACATCCTCCATCCCACTGGGCCATGGCCATGGCAAGAAGGGCCAGAGACCTGGGGTCCTTGGAATAGCTGCCTCTCTGTCCTTCACAGGCAGTCTTCACTCCAGCTCTGGGATGGAGAGACACAGGTGTACCTGATAGCTGACTTTTACTTTACCTGATAGCACCCAGGATGCTGGCCTGGAGCCCATTATACAGGGACTGAAAAAGTGGTTCTCCAAGTTGGAAAGCCTTTTAGAAGCTGACTCTCTGTCCCAGCTATTTCCACTTACAGTATGTGAGAGGGTGGCTGGAGATGCTGCTGCAGATGCTACTACAGATGCTTAGGCTCCAAAAGTCAGTGGGGTTTTGTTGGGGCTCAGGAATCTGCCCTTTTGTAAGCATCCTCGGTCCCTCTGGAATTATGTGGAGAGAGGGTGGTTGTAGGTCCTTGCTTTTCATCACTTTGACTATTTCATGCCATTCATTCTGGCGTGCAAAGTTTCTTTGACAAATCAGCTGACAGTCTTATGGGAGCTCTCTTATAGGTAATGAACTGCTTTTCTCTTGCTTTTAAGGTTCTCTCTTTGTTTTTAACCTTTGGTATTTTAATTATGATGTGTCATGGTATGGACCTCTTTGGGCTCATCATGTTTGAGACTCTCTGTGCTTCCTGGGCTCTTATGTTTATTTCCTTCGCCAGGTTAGAGAAGTTTTCCATCATTATTTCTTCATATAGGTTTTCAATTTCTTGCTCTCTCTCTTCTCCTTCTGGTACTCCTGTGATGCAAATGTTGGTACACTTGATGTTATCCCAGAGACACCTTAAACTATCCTCATTTCGGGGGAATTTTTTTCTTTTTGCTGTTCTGATTGGGTGTTTTCTGCCACCTTATCTTCCAAATCGCTGATTCAGTTCTCTGCTTCGTCTTATGTATTGGTGATTCCCTCTAATGTATATTCTTCATTTCAGTTATTGTGTTCTTCATTTCTGACTGGTTCTTTTTTATGTTTTCTTTTAATCTCTATTTTTATGTTTCCTATCTCTTTGTTGAAGTTCTCACTAAGATCATTGAACATCCTTATAGCCAGTGTTTTGAACTCTGCATCTGGTAGATTGCTTGTCTCCATTTTGCTTAGTTCTTCTTCCAGAGCTTTGTTCTGTTCTTATAGTTGAGACATGTTTCTTTGTCTCCCCATTTTGGCTGTCTCCCCATGTTTGTTTCTTTGTACTAGGTAGAGCTGCTGTTTCTCTCGGTCTTAGTAGAGTGACCTGTGGGGCCCAGTGGTATGGTCTCCCTGGCCACCTGGGCTGGGTGCTCCAGGTGAGTCCCTTCTGTGGGTTGTGTGTGCCCTCCTGTTGTAATCAAGCCTGTTTACATGTCAGTGGGAGAGATCGATCCTCAGGCTGGTTATTTGTGAGGACTGGCTGTGGTTACAATGAAGGAGCTATTGTACAGGGGCTGACCCTATGGAGCAGGATTCGTTTTAGCAGGGCTCTGGTGCCTGCCAAGTCTGCCTTTGAGTGTGTCTTTTGTGGTTGGGTGGTGCTCTGGTGTGGTCTGAAGCTGACCACTAGATGTGTTGGTTCTGGCACCTCTTGGGAGGGACTCTATATTACAGGCCAAGGTCAGCTGCTTTCTGTGCCCTGCCTGGGGGACACTTGGTATAAGCTACAAAGTGATCTGCAGATGGTTGTCTCTTGTGCCAGGCTTGGAGGTACTTGGGAGAAACTAAGCTGTGAACCAAGGTGGGCTGCCTAACAAGAGATACAGGGCATGTCAAGGCCAGATGCTGTTTATTTGAGGTTTGTGAACCTTTGAAAGATTTTAGGAAAGTCTGCAGCATGAGCCAAGATAGGTTGCTTATATGAAAATGCCACTGGAAACGGCTTGGGTGGGCCTGCAAGTCAGTTGGGGTGGAGTCTCAAGGAATCACCCAGACCAGGTGAGCTTGTTTTCTGGGTTGATGGAGACTCAAGTATGATGACCACCTATATCTGCACTCTGGGTCAGGGGAGGGCTCAACAAAAGAACAGTGCTTCTACCAGCACTTCTGTCTGAGAGAGAGCTGCCTCTCCAGCCCTCGCCATGAAGCGAGATAATCCAGTTTCTCCCTGTATGTCCCTGGCACCTTTCAAGCCGCTGCCCCAGCACTGGAGCTCAGAGCGAGTGAGTCCATGGTAGGTCCATGTGCAGAGCCTTTAAGAGGAACACCTGGTATTCCAGCAGCCTTCTGTCTTAGCCACAATCTCCTCTGGTTTTCAGAACCAGAAGTTGTGGGAACTTCTCTTCCTGGCACTGGTGCTCTGGGCTGAGGAGCTTGGTGTGAGGCTGAGACCACTTGCTCTTCATGGGGGACCTCCACAGCTGAGATATCTCCCAGTTCTCAACTGCCACACATGGGTGTGGGACCAGCCCGTTCCGTGTTTCCTCCTCTCTTACCTATCTTAAGGTGGCCTCTATTCTAGTTATAGGACTTCTGTTCAGCTAGACTTTGGGCAATTCTCTCTGATGGTTGTTCTGTAGGTTAGTTGTAATTTTGATACGGTCATGAGAGGAGGCCAATACAGCTTTACCTATTCTGTCATCTTGACTGGAATTCCCAGAGGCTCATATCAGAACATCACCTCTGGCCACCTGGCCTTCTCAGTCTGATATGGCAGAGCTGCTGTTAGCTTGGTCCTCCTGACAATGATGACTTGCAGACCATGCTGCCCTAGCCCCATGCTATCTTCCCCTCCTAGGCACAAGGCTTCACTGCAGTCACTAAGGTCGTAGTTGAGATCTTTAGAAAGGTGTCAGTAGGCACTTCATAAACTCGTAAACTGAGTTAGACACTGCAGGGGAAGGTAGAAGAAAGAACATAGAGTTGACATGGGGTGACCTGGGTTTCAGTCCAGCTGTGTGCCTTACTTGATCTAGGCTTCTGAGGAGTCCCCAGGCCTCTCCATACTCAGTGTCCCCAGCTGTGAAATGGTGACAGTGCTTCTGTGACTCAGGGTTATTGAGAGGATTATCAGTTTGCAAACAAAGCAACAGGGCTTCCTACAGGATAAGGCACGATCCTGTCAGGTTCAGGCCGTGTGCCTAAGGCCAGCCTGGTCTTGTTACAGATGGAGAGCCGGCGTGACAGCATGCTGGAGACAGCCAGGCACTGTTTCACGTCGGCGGCGCGCTGCGAGGGCGACGGTGATGAGGAGGAGTGGCTCATCCACTACATGCTGGGCAAAGTGGCTGAGAAGCAGCAACAGCCACCAGCCATTTACCTGCTGCACTACAGGCAGGCTGGTCACTACCTGCACGAAGAGGCCGCCCGCTACCCCAAGAAGATCCACTACCACAATCCACCTGAGCTGGCCATGGAGGCCCTGGAGGTGACACCGTGCCGGCCCGGGACAGGGAAGCAGGGCGGGGGTGGGCCAGTTCCTCTGTCTCCCTTGGGGATGGGGCATGTGGTCCCAGTGACTGCAAACTCTGTGTTCAGCAGCTTTGTGTGCAATTAAATTAAAGCAGCCTTTCCTCTGTATTTCTAAGGGGTGCTTACCATCCTTTCTGGGAGAGTGAGCGTTTTATTCTTATCTCCCAGAAGAAAATCGTCTTTCATCTTTAGCACACACAGGTTCCAAGAACCTGGCTTGATTACATCAGTCAGTGCAGCATTCACACCTGCAGCCTGGCAGGCGTGCAGGTGCCCTTGTTCCCAGGGTGCACTGAGACTTGTGAGATTTAGCAAGGCCACAGGATGCGCCCAGAGTACCTGGCTTGGCAGGACTGAGCCAGGGGAGCAGCCTGTTCTCTTGACCCCAGGTTCTTCCCCTGCTCCTCAAGAACAGAGCACTTGTTTACTGCTTAGATTTGCTTTAAGATCTCTGGAGCTCCAGTGCTCTCACTGATGCTCACAGTAGCCCTGTGAGACGCCTAGGTGGCCATGACCAGCACATTCTTTGGGGAGGAAACTGAGGAGAGGGATGCAGATCCAGATATACTTCACCTTTCTGAGCCTAGCAGTGCCCCGCCCCCCAAGTCCCATGTGCCCATCTTTATGGAGTTTGGGACAGAATCTGCTTGCTTATGCCTTTTCTGTCTTTATGTGTTTTTTTTTTCCTGATTATAAAATTAACACGTATTTATGGTTTAAAATATATATACAAAAATCAAACAATTTAGAAATGTTTAAAATGAAAAGTTAAAGTCCCCAGTGATCCAAGTCTCCCCACCCCAGTCATACTTATGAACAGTTTGGGCACGTCCTTATCTTTCTAGAATTTTTCCCTATTAACATATAGATACACAGTACCATTTTCTTACCATTTTGCAACTTGCCTTTTTCACTGGACAAGATATAGTGGAAGTTGTGGGCTTCCTTTCCCAGCCTTGTGCCCTCTAATCTGGCTGGGCATCCACATATTTGCCCAACCCCTTCTTCACGAGTTTGGCCTCTTCCACTTCCTCCATGGCACAGTGAAGGCAGGTCATAGCCTTGCACATGTATCAGGGAACATTTTACTGAGTGCGGTTGACTTTTGAACAGCGAGGGATTTGGGGTGCCGACTGCCTATGCAATTGAAAATTCACGTATACCTACAGTTGGCCTTTCGAATACTCAGATTCCTAGTTGCCAGTTAACTATTGAACAACGTGGGTTTAAACTGCACAGACCAGTTGAACTCTCGGGTCAGTTAAACAAAATCCACATATAAGTGGATCTACCCAATTCAAATCTGTATTGTTAAAGGGTCAGGTGTATTTCCAAGGGTCATTTAACAGTGGATCAACAATGTCCTGTTGCCCCAAAAGGTTGTACTGACCTATGAGATTATCTGTTTTTTCTTAACCTAGCCAGAGCCTCTTTTTCATATTTGATAATCTTGTAAGCAAGCAAAGAAGTCTCATTTTTAAAAAATGATTCACGGTGAGTGGCAGCTTTTTTATAGCAGCTTTTTTAGGGCCACATTCATGTGTGTTTGGGGTCATTTTAAAGTGTGGAAGCAAAGCTTCCTATCAAAGTGTGTCTTCAGCAGTCTCCTGGTTGCTGTCATTCCCAGCCCCAGGTGTACATCCTTCCTCACTGGAGTTCTTTCATGCCTTCCACTCAGGCTTCATGTGCCTGTCCTTGAAGGGACTTCCACCTTGGAGATGAGAAGCCTGAGGCCCACAAGACTGGCATGACTTGCCATAAGTCAGCATCAGGAGAGAAGGAAAGCTGGGGCCAGATCCCACTGAGCCTAGGGTTCTCACGAGGTGCCTCTGGTATGGGAGGTGGCCCCAGCACTCAGGAAAATGACAACTCTGTTTTTCATCCATGTTTTTTTCTTTGACTTTTGGCATCTTCTGCTACCTGATAGAACCAATGAGCAGAAGGATGGTGGCCCTGTGGGACCCAGGGACTTCCAGATGGGGAACTGAGACCTCAGCTGTGTAGACTGCCCTCCCCCAGCACAGCACACTGGCTCCCAGGAGAGCGGGCACTCATCTGGAACATGTGTACATCTTGCCTTTAAAATGACATTTCTCTTAAGAATATAACCCTGCCCTTGTGAAAATTCCCCTCTGCTGTTGATCCCTCATTCAAAATACTTTACCTGCCACTAGAATAAACTTTGCATGTTGGACCCTTTCACTTCCCCCAAGTGTGACCACCTGGGCATGCGTGGATGCCTTAGAGGTTTCCTACATCTGAAAATGGCATTGCTGGACCAATTCTTCTGTTGTTCAGTGGAATTGGGTAGGCTAGAGGGAGGGGAGATCTGGGAGCCCCTCTGGGATGCCCCCTAACCTAAGAGTACTGCCCAGGTCAGACCTCCAGGCATCTCACCTGGGTGGGTCCTTGGAGACATCTTTTGAGAACTACCTCTGGATAAGGGGAGGCTGGTTAATCAAGGCCTGTAGCCACAGTGGTTATCAGGCCCTCGTGGCACCCAGTGTGCCACAGGTGCGAGCCCACATTGCACTCATACCTGCGTGGGAAGCTCAGGCCAAGTCCTCTGTGGAGGTGCTTGTGTGTGATGTGGTATTTGCTTGGGGGCACTAAAGGACAGGAGACAAGACCTGGGTTTAACCTGGCCCAGGGCTTTCCTGCTGTAAGACCTTGAACAGCTCATTTCACACATTTGCAAATGGGTTCAAGGAAGTGAAGGAAAGAACAGGCCCTGATTCAGTAAGCCTCCTGCCCACCCTGCACCCACTAGAGGGAGCTTCTTGAGGCCTGTGGTACCTGGCTTGCCCAGGTGCTGGGATACAAACAGAAATCCAGCATACTCCTCACCTCAGCAAGTCCACAGTCCAGTGAGGAGACAGGTGTGGAGGCCCCCTTTCTATGGGTGCCAAAGAGGGCAGTGTGTGTCATGGCGGGAGGAGGGGCCCAGTGAGCAGAGCTGAGGGGTTGTTACTTTCCTTATCTTATCACCATGTGCCTGGGTTCCTGGGCAAATGCTTAGGCTAGAATGCTGATAGTTCGTGTCCATTTGAATGGTCAGAGCTTGTTCTGAATGAGTGATATGTTGGCTGGTTTTAAAGCTAATGAGAAAAGGCCGGGTGTGGCGGCATATTTCCCCAGTAGGGACCTGTTTCCTGTGTGGCTGACTGGCCTGTGGAATGAACCTGAGCAACTGGGAGGGCTGCTCACACCCACGTGTCATCCTTCTAGGTGTACTTCCGGCTCCACGCTTCCATCCTGAAGCTCCTGGGGAAGCCTGATTCTGGGGTTGGTGCAGAGGTCCTGGTCAACTTCATGAAGGAAGCTGCAGAAGGACCCTTTGCAAGGGGCGAGGAGAAGAATACACCCAAAGCTTCAGAAAAGTGAGTAACACACTCTCACCCAGCAGTTACCTCCTGTGTGCCTGATGGTTCGTTTATGGCAAGATGGCGTTCAGGGGTTGCTACTGAGTAAACTGGAGCTCACAGGGTCTCTGGATCTCATCTGGAGACTCCCGAGGGCCGGACCCAGGAATTTTTGTTGAATTTGTGAAGGAGAAGCTGAATGTGTCCCTGGTCACCTCACCCTGTGGCCATTTCTGGTCTGCCCCATCCAACTCCTTCCCCTCCCCACTGGGGCACAGCTCTGCTCTATACAGAACACTGTAGGAGAGCGGTTTTCATGTTGCTGACTCTAGCTCCCGGATCCTCTCCTAGGACTTCTCCCAAGCTCAGGGGCCCTCGGAGGACCTGGTCTGCTGCCTGTTCTCCTGAGAAGCACGGAGGCATGTGGGAGGCATGGGCTCTTTATGCAGTGTCAGAGAGCTTGAGGACACTGGGCACCTGGTTCGGTCCCCTCCGTGGGCCAGTGTCAGTATCTTGGAGCTTCAGCTCAGCTCATGCATCCCTGAGTCCCTGCCTGGCCAGGCACTGAGTGCCAGAGAGACCAGCACCCAGGTCCTGTCCTGAGGACAGGCTTAGGGGGGAAGTGGACATACACATGGCAGGCCACACAGGTGGGCACAGTATGCCCAGAAGTTGCAGATATGTATTTTTCAGTCACAAAGGGTCCCCGACTTAGTGATATTGTCTTTTATTGATCATAATTCAAGAAATTTAAAAGTTATACAAATAATACAGGAATATATTTTAGTTATAGAAAATTCTGGCAGTTTATGAACATATATGGCAACCCCTCCTCCTCCCCAGAGTTAGCCACTATTCACAGTTAAATTTCTCAAATTATTTTTCATGCATTCACACATATGTGTACACATACAATTATAGGGCTTCTTTTATTTTATAAAAATGAACTACTGAAGGTTTTGTTTTAGAGTTTTCTTTTTCCCTGACAAAGGGCCTGGGACCCAGTCCATAGACATAGTACCCCACTCACTCCATGTTTCTAGTGTCTGCCAGTGGTCTGTGGCTCTGTCTTATTTCACAGAATGGATGCACTTGTCTCTGTAACCAATTTGACAGACAGTTCAGGCATTTCTAACTTTTGCTTAACAATGTTTCAGCAGGTAGCCTCATACACTTTGTGAGCATGCAATAAATCTAGATGTTTTCTCTGTCAGCCTTGGGCACCTCACAGAAGGGTACTGGACTGGCACTTCAGAGACAAAACTTGTCAGCTCCCCTGCAGTCTCTGGGGCCTCAGACCTGAGATGCCTGTTGAGCCAGCTGTGGTTCAGGGCTGAGCCCAAGTGGGTGCTCGTTTAGTGCTCCGGAACACTAGCCAGAGGGGTGGGAGAGAGTGTGTGGGAGCAGTGGGCCCCGAAAAGGGTGGAGGAGGCTCTTGAAGGTGGCGTGAGGATTTGGCACTGTCTCAGACTGGCATGTGTCTTATTTCAGTGCGATGCAGAGATTCTGACCTGCACCCCAACCCTCTGCCCCACAGGGAGAAGGCCTGCCTGGTGGACGAGGACTCCCACTCTTCAGCTGGGACACTGCCGGGCCCTGGAGCCTCCCTCCCCTCGTCCTCTGGCCCAGGTCTGACATCCCCACCTTACACAGCCACTCCGATTGACCACGATTACGTCAAATGTAAAAAACCCCACCAGCAGGCAACGCCGGACGGTACAGTCCCTGTTCTCCCTACTGCCAGCCTAGGGCGGCACGCCAATCAGGGGGCGGGAGCTTTGGGCAATAAGTTGCTTTGTTTTGGTGAGGGGGGGTGCTGGGTCTGAGGTGACACGGGCAATGTTGTGGCTGTTCATTAACCTCATGGACTCACGGTGATTCTGTGCTTCCAAGACATGCTCAGGGTCGCCACCTGCCAGCTCGCCCACTTGGGAACTGGGATGGGATGGGGCAGGCTAAGGTACCTCACCTCTCTGAACCTGCATTTTCCCACCTGCAAAATGGGGACACTGAAGGGTAGTTGGAAGACTCCGTGGACCAGCCATCAGTGTCTGCAGGCTGCCTGGAGTGGCTCCTGTGTAGCTGCATTATTACGGCATGACCTTCTGATGGTTGTGGGAAGGCCGTGACTACTGCTGAGTCTGTCACCCCTGGGAATTCAGATGCAGTCAGCTGGGACTGTGCACAAGTCCATCCCATGTGGCATGAGGCAGGTGGCGACTGTTCAACCACATCCCTTACTAACATTAGGAGGCTCGCATGCTGACCTCGTAGCTTGACTTCATGCTCTCCTCACATTTACAGTGATAAGCTGGTGACAGAGTATTTGCTGGAATGAGCCAAATTGGTGGACTTAGAGGGCTGTTAAAGTGGAGCCCTGGGGAGGTAGTGACAATACTGAAAAACACCCAGGTTCTCATTCACATGTCGCTCATCTCATCGGGGCTGTGGGGAAATGAGCCTTGCTCTGCCTTCCCCAGGGTGATGGGACACCCCTAGCTGCCCAGTGCATGGGTTCCTGGAGAGCACAGGCATTGAGGGAGTGGGGCTGAGAAGAGGTTTAGAAAAGAACTGGCAAAGGGCAACAAGGCCACAGTGCTTGATTTCTCTGGGGCTGGGGGGAATTTGGTGATCTGAGAGGCAAGGAAACTTGTAAGTGCCCGAACAGTGTGTGTGTTGAGAGAGGCTGCAGATCCAAGTGCGTGCTGTGTGGCTCCATCACCTCCCTCCTCTCTGGCTGTCAGACCCTCCGTGCTCACCCCAGAGGTTTGAGCAGAGATGAGAGTACCTGACCTGCCTGCCCCTCCACACTTCAGTCCAGCAGACATTCCCAAAGTAAGGCCCTTTCCTTCTCTTATTTAACTCCAATTAAACAAGAAAACCACCCCGTTCCCAACCTTCTCCTAATGAAATTGTTGAGAAAACACACTGGAAATAAATCCCTTCTCTGAGAATTAGTTGTTGCCAGGTATTTTCTGTGAGGCTTTAGCATCGTGCTGGTTTTCAGAAGAGAGGACTGCTTCTTGGAGCCATCCACAGGCCCGGGGCTAACACCCTTGTCAGCCCTGCAGGCTCAAGCTGAGCTCAGGCAGCAGGAGCCCACAGAGCCAGGTACACCTCCCCTGGCATGGGCACCCCCAGGGGCAGAGAAGGAGGGAGGCAGGACTATGTCAGAAAGGGGCCGTGACGCCTGGCATGGGCACCCCCAGGGGCAGAGAAGGAGGGAGGCAGGACTATCTCAGAAAGGGGCCGTGATGCCTGTGACGCCCGTGGACTATCTCAGAAAGGGGCCATGACGCCCGTGAGGCCCAGCCCTCCCGCGTTGGTGCACACATGCACACGGGTCTGTGAGGGACCAAGAGTGCCGGGGCCCAGTGCTGTGTGACATGTCCTGGGTGCCAACATAGTGCTGTAGAAGTTTGTAGAGGAAGCTATACAAATGGGCTTAAGTATAATTTCAATGATTGTACATTTTTGAATGGTCGTAAAACATTTTTTTTCAAAGTGATTCCTATCAATAATATGGAGCCATGACCTATCTTTGCCCAGTCCCAGCCCAGTGTTCTGGGAAGCCCCGCACTGGCCATGCTGTGCTCTGCCCAGGCCTGGCTGCATGGTGCTCTCAGAGCTCTCACCCTCTCACCTCAGAGAGGAAGCAGTGTCTGCAACATGAAAATGGTTTGGGCCCTGAAACAGCCATGATCTTAGAATGTTAATGTGCCAGCTCCTAGGGAAATAGCAGATTGCTGGTGTCAGGGGATGTGCCTGTAGCCTCAAGAGTCCACACTTCGCACTATACCCCTGCCTCTAGTGACCCAGCCAGGGCTGGCTGCCCGGGCCCTGGGAGAGCATGTGGCCTGAGGCCAGCCTCGGGGCTCCTGTTATGGAAGGGTGGGGCATTAGAGCAGAGCAGCCCTGGTACGATGAAGAGGAGCAGTTCAGGGACCCACTCAGCGTCAGGCAGGAAGGCCAGAGCAGCACAGGCCTTGGTGTTGGAGGATCTGTGCTCCGTTCCCAGCTCCTCTGCTTACTTGCTCACCTACCTTGGGCAAGGGACTTCACTTCTCTGAGCCTCAGTTTCCTTACCCCTCTGGGGTAATGTTTACTCGAGTATTAAACAAAGCTGACTGCACATCATAGTCGCCTCTTAGAGGCAGTCATCCCCAGGGCATCAGAGCTGGCACAGGGAGGTTGGGCGCACTAATGAAGCCTTTTGCAAGCTAATTTGCCACCAACTAGACAGGGAACCAAGCATTAGGACTTCCCTTGGGCATGGTTAGGATACCCCACCTTAGCACTACCTCTCCACTTTCAAAAGCCTTTGCTTCAGACCAGAAGTCATCTGGGTCAATTGTTATTAGGTATATGACAATGGTCCCCCACTTTTTGGCACCAGGGACCGGTGCTCCTATGAGAATCTAATGCCTAGTGATCTGAGGTGGAGCTGAGGAGGTGATGCTAGTGCTGGGGAGCAGCTGTAAATACAGATGAAGTTTTGCTTGCTCGTGCTGCTCATCTCCTGCTGTGTGGCCAGGTCCCTAACAGGCCACGGACTGGTGCTGGTCCGTGGCCCAGGGGTTAGGGATCCCTACTGTAAGATTTAGAAGAGATGTAGAGAAATAGCTCCAGGTGTATGTAGGCAACCTGACATTTGGCAATGGCTTCTCAGTAGGACTCAGATTCGTTCTCTGGCTCCACCTCCACCCTCCTGTCACCTATATTAACGCTGGCGACTTCCTGCAGCCCATCCACAACTCTGGTTAAAACTGCTTCGAGCTGGCCCTCAGGTGCCTCTGAGACTGCACCATAGCAAGGCACCCACAGCTGACCTGAGGAGAGGCCCTCTGGCCAAGCTGAGAGAGACAGAGACAAAGCACAAACTCAGTCATGGGATGCTGCCACTCCTGGCGGCCCTGCCTGACTGCTCCTCCCTGCCTGAATAACTTCTTCCTTCCATCCATCTTGGAATTTGCCCACAGTGCTGAAATCCTTAGCATCGAAGCTTCCTAACTAGGAAAAGAAAGTCATGTGGGGAGTACACTTTGACCTTCACAGGGCTCCCAATGATTGCTGTTTACACATGTTCCAACGCAGCATGATGAGATTTCTGAACAAAATCTATATTCTTACCCCACGTGCAGTGTGTTTGTTTATGTGTGTGTGCTCATGTGTGTGCATGTGTGAGTTATTAGACCCCACCACACAGTAGGGTGCACTTGTTTCTTGCTGGGCTCCGGGCCGGGTGCCTGCAGTATGGTAGCACGTTCCCGTCCTCACAGTCACCCTGCAGGCTTGGCCATGTGTCCTGTTTTCCACAAAGAAGCCCAGCCGAGGGCAGGTGAGTGCTCATCTAGGGCCGCGTGGCTAGTTGGGGCAGAGCCAAGGAAAAGCTCGGGTCTCAGTGTCCTTCCACCCCAGGCCAGAGGTGGGTCCGCGTGCCCGCTGACATGACAGAGACTGGATCTGTGTGCGAGTCCTCCCATGTTGGAGGTTCCTGGTGGCAGGGCCATGACAGAACACCTTGGTCCATAACTTAACCCGGCTCATCCTTTGGGATGTGTCCACGGTGTTTCTGTTGGACTGGCCGAGACCTTTGCTGTCTGCCTGATCGGCTTTATGTCACCTCAGAATGCTAGAGCCAGAAAGGGCCTTACAGGTCTGAGGCTGAGCTTTCTTTGGGATTCTCTGGCCCTCCTGTGGCCGTGCTTATTCAGGTGTTCTATCAGCACTGTGCCACATGCACGAGACAAACCTGGTCCCTGCAGGAGGCTTCTAGGACAGGAGGCAGGTATGAATCAGTGAATTACATAGTTGAAGGTTGGGGAGAGAAACCTGGCCTTTGGGCGGGGTGGGAGGCCTTTCTGAGGAGGCAGAGCTTAGCCAGGATCTGATGGTATGCCAGTGTTTCCCATGGGGGTGGGTAAGAGGGACCAAGCCAGGGTCAGAAGAGTGGGGGCCTCAGGGGCTGGTGTCCATGGTTGGCTGCCCATCTGGCCCTGTGTACAGTGCAAACAGAGGCTGCCCCAAGCCCCAGATTGTAGGGTGTAGGCTGGATGGACCTTCTGGGGGAGCTAGGGTGCCTTGTGCCAAGCCTCCCATGTGGTATTCATCCTCACCTGCCATGTTGTCACCGTCTGTGTCGCGTCATGTCTGTGCTCATCCTCACCTGCTCACCCACACTGCCTCCATCAATATTGCCCGTGCTGCCCCTCACCCTGAGCACACTCTGTCCCCAGGCTTTGTCTTTCTGCTTGCACTGTCACGGCTCGCTTCAGGGGATAGCGCAAACCGCATGCTTCTCCCTCAGTCCGGCTCCCTGCTCCCCCTGTGACCAGGAGCACCTCCACATCTGGTCCTGTGATTTGGAGAGTGTGTGTTTGATGTGCTTGGCTTCTGCCCACAGCCCACAGCCAGATGTAGATGCAGCAGTGGCCTCCTCTGCCCGCCTGCCGGTCTGGCAGTTGTCTCAGTCCTGTATTCCCATTGCTTTGCTCTTTCTTGCTTTAAGAAAATAACAAAGGCAACAGACTCTAAAATACTAAGTTATCTTTACAAGGACAACTGTGTAAAAATGCAAGTTGTGCACAAGGGAGGGGCTGCAGACGGCGGTCAGTGCTGGAGGCAGGCCTGGCCTCTGCTCACTGGCCCTCCTTCCCAAGGAAGTCACCTTACGGTGGGCACACCATGTTCCTGTGACTAGACTTCCTCAAGGTGGGAGAGACTCCTAATGTGGCTCAGCTTGTCCTGCATGTCCCCCATGGGTTGGGGACTGGTTTGAGGGCAGGGAGAGAGGCTGTCAGAGGGCAGAGCCAGTCACCTCCTTTGTTCACCTCACCTTCATTCTTACCTTTATAAAACCTCTTCAGGCCATAGCTGGTCATGGCATTTTTTGAGTGCCTGCGATATGGTAGGCATGGAAGAGGGCCCCATGGGAAAAGCCAAGATGAGGGCAGCCTGATCCCTGCTGCCTGGTTACATCTGTGGGTCCGTAGACAGTGTCATGGGATGGTGCCAAGAGTGTTATGAGCTGGCTCTGGGGTTTAGTTGATTGGGAGGGCTTCCCGAAGCCTCCAGAGAGGCCTGTGAACCATTTTTGGTGAGGGGCAATGGGAACAAAGACATAAAGATTGGACAGTCCTAACACCAAGGTGACTGGGGTGGGCGGAGGGAGACCTTAAGAGAAGAGAGCTTTGGAAACCAGCTGGGCTCGAAGGGGCTTCTTTTCTGTAGAAAGTAGGGAGAGTGAGGTGATCACAGTGTGATCACAACCTGCCCCTCCCACTCTCCCTCTCTCCCTCGCTCCCTCTCTCCCTTGCTCCCTCCCTCTCTCTCTCCCTCCCTCTCCCCTCTCCTCCTCCCCTCCTCCCCCTCCCCCCCCCTCTCTGCTGTAAGTACAACAGATTCTCCCTTCATCCTTTGTTTGAAGAGTCTTCCTGGGAACCTCACCAGATAGCTGGGGAGCAGGAAACTGGGGGGGATCCCAGGCTCTCACCTGATAGCTGCTCCTTATCTCCTGGAATTTGTGTTATGAGGTGGTTGCCCACTTGCCTTTGGATAGGAAAATGCTTAAAGTTGCCCCAAGGCCTCCCTGGCCAGTGTCTCGCCTGGCTTGGGGAACAGAGTGCTGCATGGTAAGGGGCATAGGGCGAGAGGCACATGGCCAGAGATACCCAGTGAGGCCGAGTCTTCTCCCCACTCTGAGCATCAGGATCCCAGTGGAGCAGCACCACCGTCTGAATGTGTTGTGGCCACAAGGTGCCAGCTGCCACTTGGTTAGCCCTTGCTAGTGGGTGCTAGCAGAGAAAGGGCAGGCCATGGCCCCAGCCCCTGCATCGATGCCCTGATGCTTGATTGTTGCTGCTCGTGTGTCTGCCTCTTTTGGGGGGCCCCGGATGTCTGGTGTCTCTCATTTTTGGGCAACTATCCAGTCTCCTCAGCCTATAGGAGGGTCCCCCATCCCACACAACCAGCCCTGCTCCCAGTGGACATCAAGGATCAATTGGGGCAGTTTTTGTCCAGCTGAAAGATTTGTTAAAATGTCGATTCCACCCAAGTTTACTTTTCTTAGAAACCATGATTTTCTAGTTGGCAAAACACTTGTGATCTAATCAGAGTTGCTGTGGTTTTTGATGATGTAATCATGTCTTTTTCCTCAAACTCACTGAACTGAACTGAACTGAACTGATGGAATAAATAACTGTGAACTGTTTCTAGTCTTACTGCTGGGGCAGCTGGAGAACACACATCAGGAAACTTGTGTCTTGTGACTAAAGAGCTCTTGTGGCTGGCCTAGAAGTCCTGACAGTGAACAAGGGACTTGAACTGAGTCAACCTGAACAAATTCCTCGGAATACTGTCACTCTCACACCAAGTGGGGTGGACAGCCTGTTTGTCACCAAGCCAGACTCCTATCCCTCTGCGTCCCCTGCTCTCATTGCTTTGCAGTTGGCCCTGCGCGTCCCACCCTGGAAGTGGAAGGTGCCAGGGCTTAGAAGCAGGCGTTGTCATCAGCAGTTGGTTGGCAGATGCACATTCCTCTAAGGATTCAACAGAGTGGCCGGACTGGCCCAGAGGCATAGAAGTGAAATGTTCCAGTGATTAACAGTAAGAGAATGAAGTATTTATAAACTTGCCACAAATATTAATTAGTGTGAGCAAGCTTTGTGTGGGCAGACTTTTAAAGGAGCATTCCGAAAGAAGAGCAGGGCAGCCTATGTAGGCAGTCTTCTTCCTTGTTGGCCTCTTGGCAGCTCCTGGAGAAAATCAGGAGCCTGGGCTGTGGGCACTCCCCAGGGTCTCATTCAGTGTTCATGTTTCCCCACCCAGCCCTGTGGGAAGTCTGGCTCTTCAACTGAGTCTGGTGTTCCTACACAGAAGATGTGTCCGTCTATCTCCTGCTCTGCATCTAGACCAGGCGGCCAGGAAGAGCCCCAGCCTAGGTCCCTCTGCAGAACCTCCAGGTGGTGGCTGAGGCAGGACAGCACCCACTTCTGTTGGCCTTTGTCTTCCCCCTCTGGCCGTCCTCCACCAGGCATACAGGAAAACAGAGGGCACTGCCACCAGGCCCAGCGGTCTTTGCCTGCAGGGCATCAGCAGACTCACTTGTTTCTTCTGAGAGCAGAAAAACACAGGCCAGCACCCTGGGCTTGTCCCACTGTGCCTGGCCTATGCCTGGGCCTCTGGGATGTGGAGGAAGCCCCCCAGGCCTTTAGTGCACATTTACACAAGGCCATATGTCAGCCCATTCGACCCTCAGCCCATAGGGTCTCAGATAAAGACTGCGACACCCAGCAACAGCTTTATGGAGGAGGTGGGACTAGAGTGAGACCTGGAAGCTCAGCTCATGGCCAGCCAGTGGAAGCTGGGTGTTCCCCAAGCCAGAACCCCCATCCCCACCCCCACACATGTACTAGATCCCCATGTGCCTTTATTAGGGCATACTGGGAGCATGAGGGCTGTGCACGGTGTGAACCCAGCTGTCCTGGAGGCAGACGGAGTATAGCTCAGGGAGAGTTAGTCCTTGCCCAGAGGCACATGGCTGGTGGATGTTTGCTTACCCACCCCAGAGGAGCCTTTACTTTTGTTCTTCTAGAGGTTTCCCCATTCATGGCCTTCCCTGGGTACACTGGCCTTCCCTTAGCAGTGGGCCTGGTGACCTGAGAGTTGACACACTGCCAAGGGGCCTTGGGAGTGAGGAGAGGAAAGGGGTCAGTGGCATTCTTTCCTCCTGCCTCACTGCAGAAGCCTCCGGGGCAGGAGCCTCCTGTCTCAGGAGCTGCTCTGGGTTGCACATCCAGTCCAAATAGTGCTTTGATCTCTGCTCCACTCCCTGCTCCCCTGCTGCCATCTGCCCAGCCAGCCCAGCTCATCTGGCTCCAGGGCTCTAAGGCCAGCCCTGTGTTCCCTGAGAGATGCTTCCCAGCACCGGGAGCCTGCTCCTCCCTGAGCTGTCCCATCTACAGTGGCCTGGCTGGTGACAGGAAGACAGTTCTCACGGCAAACCTCACCACCATCTATCTGTCTGTGGTCTCACTGAGGTCCTTAGTTAGCTGCACTAGAGACGTTTGATTTTCCAAGAGAGGAGGAAAAGGATGAGGTGCCATCTGCCCAGGTCAGTGGAGTCATTCTTTAAGAGCTTTTTCATTCCTCTTTTTCATGCTTTGATATAAAAGAAAGGAAACTCGGTTTCATTTTGATCTGACTTGCATCTTGGTGTGAAACCTTAGGTTGTGTCTGAGTATTTAAAATCAGGATCATTTCAAATAGCCTTGTGTCAGTGCTCTCAGACACAAAATCTGAAAGGCTTAGAGAGAAACTTGTCTCTGGGCCTTCTGAGTCCCCACTGGTGGCTGGTTTGCAGCAACTCACTTATCCTCTGCTTCCCAGGCACGGACATCCCTCAGGTGGGCAGGAACCTTGACAAGCACCCCTGCCCCTTTGCTCATAGGCCTGGTGAGAAGAAGGTGTCAGCTCCAGCCAGGGCGCTTTGAATGCACCGCCCCATGTCTTCAGCTCTGGCCCAGCAGCCCACCCATGGAGAGCCACCACATGCAGGTGGCTCTTGAGGGCTTCCAGACCCTTTTCCCTTCCCTTCCAAGCATCATCCTTCCTCAGGGCTCATTAGGTGCCTGTGATCACCCCTGGAACAAGACTTATCCAGATTTACCTCAGTGCCACCCAGGGCCAATGCAGGCCTCTGCTCTCTGCCCTTTCAGAGGGTTGGCTGTGCTGGGTTCTCAGTGTGTCCAAGAGGCTTGAGGGAAGTGCAGTCATTGCCCCCATCCCTGCCAGGTCCCTTGGCTTACACATGTCCTTCCACTTTGCTGTGCCTGTCGTTGCTGTGGATATTATTTTACCAAAGACTCAGCAGAGGCCCCACCTGCTGATTGTTGCTCCCAGGGGAGCAGGCACCTGGAAGCACAGTGCTGCCCTTTCTTGCCCACATCTTTCTGCATATGGTCTGCTTCCTCTCCTGCACACTGCAGTGCACAAGAGATGCCCTCACTCGGCAACACTGAGAGGCTATTAGTACATTGGGATTAAGTATTCGTTTGCTTAAGCCAGTCCCTGGTTATCATTATAATCACACTGGATTCCACCAAATTAGAGATTCTTTGATTCTTTCGGGCCCAAAGCCCAACAGCTTGTGAGCATGTGAGCTTATCTGGCAGCATGCCAGTTCTTGTGAGAGCCTCCCAGCTGGGCCTGCTTCTTAGACACTCCCTGCACGGTATCTTGTTCACCCATGCAGTGACTTAACTGATACAGGATGCTGGCTAAGGGGTGCCTGCCCTGGCCTGACTCTCAGAAGGACTTCTTAAACTTGAGTGGCTGTCACTCCCATGTGTTAGGCACTAGGCCCCAGTGGGGATCCCATGTGTGTTTCAGAAACAAAGTCAGGATACAGTGACAAACTGTTTAAAAAATGTCAAGTGGAGGCCTGGAGCAGCCTGAGTGGCAGATCTGGGATTGGAATGCAGGTCTGGGACTGCTGAGTCCTGAGGTCCTATAATGACCCTGTGAGGCCTCTGGAGCCAAGGGTATCTGTTACCAGCCCTTCTTTCCACACAAAGAATGAATGGTCCCTGCCATTTCTCTGGGAGAAGTGATCCCCTCACATGGGAAACCTGAATTTGGGACTTCTTTTGAAGGCTGCAGGCCTGCCTATAATCCCCATTCAGCACTTAAGGAGCCTTGGGGGTCTAGCCTTGGGAATCAGAGAAGATCCCCTCACCAAATGTGAGACAGAGGGGTTCACCCAGGTCCCTATTCTGCCATTATGCAGAGCTTCTGTGTTGGTCACTCAGGGGTCTCTCATGCTTCTCACATCTCAGTTTCTTATGCTCCATCAGCTCATCTGACACTGATGACCCACAGTTACCAGGCAGTGGACGTTAAAAAGACAGCTGTGGAGGAAGGGCTACAGCAGGCTATATGGGGCTGCCTGAAAGGCCCCTAAACCCTGGTCTGTGCCCAGATATGGATGAAGAGGCCAGAGCAGTGCACTGCCTTTGGAGGCACAGGCCTAATTCTCAGAGTTCCTCTGTGCAGGCAGGCCTGCGTTGGATGGTCCTGTCATGTCAGTGTGTAAGAAGTGGTCACCACCTCATCGACTTAGTACTGCTCAGGCTTTGTCTCCAGTACAGCATAAGCAAAGCCCCCTGTCTATTCAGAACTAAATCTCTGTAATGTCAAGTTTGAGACATTATAGATAAAATGGGTTCGGGTTCTTTGAAGTAAGAATAGTGATAATTGAGCTGACATTTAAGAACATTTACTGTGTATCAGGCCCCATTTCAAGCACTTTACATGTATTAACCTATTAAAATCCTCATAACAATTCTACAAAGTGGGCACTTGTATTATCACAGTTTTATATGTGAGGAAACTGAAGTATAAAGAAAGTATGCAATTGCATAGGCTCTCCAACCTAGTCAGCTGACAGAGCAGCCTGAAACAACTTTATGTTTTGTTGAAAGTTTGCCCACTTAGCAACGCCTGTCTGGCCCTAGGTAATTGCCTGCTAGGTACTAATGCTCTATCCAATACTATGTTTTCGAAGTAGCAGAGCAAAGGGTTAGAGAGTCCTGTGTCTGACTTTCTCCTAAAAGCCAATGTGGCATGGACCTTTCTGAGATGATATGTGGTTGTAATTTATAGGTTGGGAAAGGATTTACCTGTTCAAGGTCATACAACTAGTGAGTGGCACAAGAGGAACTTGAATTTAGCCTTCCTGATTCCTATCTCATTGAGTTTCACCTTTGGATACACAGAGTTCAAGACAAAACAAGGTTTTATTTTTTAATGGTTGCATTTTATCTCTACTACTGGTTTATTATTTATACATCTTTTTTAAAAAATGTGACTGCTTTAGAGTTAACAAAAGTACATCTTTAACGTGATCATAGTTTGCCTTCAAATGATATTATACTACTTCATGTACAGTGTAAGAACCTCCCATCTCCATACTCTTGTTCTCATTCATTTCACTTTTATGTATACTGTAAACCCACAATATGTTGCTACTATTTTTGCTTTAGACAGTAGTCAGTATTTTAGAGAAATTAAAAGCATGAAAAAGAATATCTTTTTTATTTATCATTACTTTATTTCCATGGAACTTCATTTCTTTGTGTAGATCTACATTTCTGTCTGGTTTCAATTCTTTCTGCCTGAAGAACTAACATTTCTCGTAACTCAGGTCTGATTGTAAGGAATTCTATGTTTTTGTTTGTCTAAAAAAGTCTTTATTTCTCCTTCATTTTGAGAGAGATTTTTCGCTGCATACAGAATTCTGGGTTGACTTTTTTTTTTCCAGCGCTTTAAAGATGTCTGACTTGCATGGTTTCTGATGAGAAGTATGCTGTCATTCTTTACTTTATTCCTCTATATGTGCTGTGTCTTTTTCCGCCTTCAAGATTTTCTCTGTATCTTTGGTTTTCAGCAATTTGAATATAATGCAAGGGTGTGATTTAAAAAAAAAAAGTGTGTGGAGAAGTCTTTGACTTGCTTAGTGGCCTCTGAGATTCTTGGTGATTTGATATCTTTCATTATTTTTGGAAATTTTTCAATCATTATCTCTTAAATATTTCTTCTGTCTTGTTTCTGTCTCATCTTCTGGGATTCCAATTAGTATGTTAGGTCATTTTGATCTCTTGGATGAGTGGTTCTGATTCCCCCACACTTTTTTTTCTCAGTTTGAATTATTTCTACTGACCTATCTTCAAGATTTTTACTTTTTTTTCAGCTATGTCAAGTCTGCTGAGAACCCCAAAAAGGCATTCTTCATCTCTTTTACTGTGTGTGTGTGTTTTGCTAACATCTCTATTTGCTTATAGTTTTCATTTCACACCTGAAATTCACCATCTATTCATGTACGTGTCCACCTTTTCCACTAAAGCCTTTTAATAGATTTATTTATGAATCACATTAATCTTAGTTATTTTAAATTCCCCATCAAGTAGTTCTAACATTTGGGTCATCTCTGAGTCTGGTTCTATTGATTATTTTGTCTCTTGACAATGTTCTTCTCTCTCTCTCTCTCTCTCTCTCTCTCTCTCTCTCTCTCTCTCTCTGTGTTGTATATACGTCTCATAATTTTTATATTGAATACTAGATACCATGTGTTGGACAGAGAGACTGAAATAAATAATATTTATGCCTAAAATGGGCTTTCCTCTTCTGTTTCTAGGCCATTGCATGGATGGGGGGAGTTGAATTAGGCTAGTTGGAAGTTGAGCTGAGGTTAGGTTTTATTGTTGACCTTCAGTGCACCACCAGCTGAAATTCCTCTAATGCTACCTTATTCTTAGAGTAGGGGCTGGTTTGCTAGAAGGTTTTTCTCAGTGTTCCATTTCCACCTTCTTCTCTCCATGTTCTTGCTCCTCTTCCTACAGTAGACTGCTTTATATGTTACTCGTGCTTGGTAACCTGGAGTAGGGGGCAGCATTGGTTCTTGGTGGTCTCGGTCCAGGCTCATTCTTAGGCAGGCTGTGTCCCTGGTCTGGGAGGTAGGTCTCTCTCAGTGATTTGGTTTTTCCCACAGTGGTGGGAGACCTGAATATTTGAGCCCTGAATGGGTCTTTTGTCCCTCCCTCGGTAGGTTTTTTTCTTTTTCCTCCCCTAGTTGCAATGGGTCTTCACCTCTATCCTGGAGGAAACAAAGTTTGCTGCCCCTACCTCTATGGCTTAAGGCTTTATTCCTTAAGGGAGAAAAGTCCAGCCAGGTCTTCATGCCTTTCCCATGGCAGTGGCCACTCCTCTTCTCCAGGCCTGCACCCCAGGAATGTTTCCTCCAATCTCCTTCCCTGCTCTGACCCTGCTTTTTCTCATGAGCACCTGTGGAGGTCCAAGTAGAGAAGTCAACGAGTAGGTACCAACCTTCCTTGTGTCTGTGACTTCCAGGGATCTATAGTCTTATACTAGACCATACTGGCCTTTAGCAATTGGCTAAAAGTTTTTGCTGACTTCTTACCCACTTCAGTTATTTATGCCTATTGTATTTATATGTATAAATACTATATAATAACATACTACTTGCATCTCTTCCCAACTTCACATTCAGTAACATCACGTTAGTAGCTTGAAATCTGCCGTGGTGGGAGTATTTACATCACAGAAATCAGTAAATGCCACAAATGAGAGCTCTTTTTCCTGGGAGCTAATCATTAAACATTTACCAGAACATCATTGTTGGGGGAAACTCCCAGAAGGTTGACTGTGGAATTGGTGCCTTTGGTGAGTGGCCCAGCGGCCTCCAGGACAGATTGGGTTTGGCAGTGTCCAAGTGGCTGTGTTAAGCCCGTCTCTTCTGCAGGGCAGTCACCAGGCCTCCAGCAGGAAGACTCACCATGGGGAGGCCTCTCCACGTTAGAGGTGGTGGGTTCATGCTGCTACCCTCTCTCCCGCTTTCTTCCCTCAGAGCGCAGCCAGGACAGCACAGCCGTGGCACTCTCGGACTCCAGCTCAACTCAGGACTTCTTTAACGAACCCCCCAGCTCACTGGAGGGCTCCCGGAAGCCCTATGCTGAGAAGAGGCTGCCCATGCCCAATTCACAACCAGGACCGAGCGGTAAAGACCTTCCAGGGGCCACAGAGGAAAGAGGTATGAAGACCTAACTTGGTGAATTAGAACTGCTTTGATGTCTTGTGGCAGTCCGGGCAGTGCTGAAGAATGCAGGCTCTGGAGTGGCCCAGGCCCGGCCTGGCTTCTGTCCTCGCGCCTCCGCCTGCTGCTCTGGCAACCTCACTTGGGCAAGTTACTCGCCTCTCTGGGCCTTCGTTGTTCTCCCTGTAGATGGGAGGAATCCCAAGGCTGCTCCCAAGGTTGTGAGGATTAAATGAGGAGGCTCAGGAAGGGGCTTGCACGGTGCCTGGTACGTAGTGTGCACTCAGTGACACTTGTCGTTGTTGTTATGACCCCACCATGGCCCAGTGTGGGAAAGCCATGCCCATGATACGAGTGCCCCTATATTTTTTCTTGATAAATGGTTATTAAAAAAAGTTTTTGAATCCTAAATGTCACAAATGTGTTTTCTTTTTAGTCTGGATCATATCAGGCCTTTAGGGAAAAAATCCCCCCTTTTATTGGAGGTGTGGGTGCTGCTCTTACCCTATGGGTATGGCTAGCTCTTCTTGGGTTCCCAAGTCCCCTTCGTAGAAATCGGTGGGCAGAACCAATGCCCGGCTTGCTGGGAGATCGCAGGTCGGCTGGGCATCACTGGTACTGCTCTGAGGCTGCAGCTGGTTGGCTAGCTGTGGAATTTGAAAGCTTTCCCACTCTGGCCATGGCCAGGGCACACAGGTGCTTGCCAAACAATAACAACAACAACAACAACAACAACCCAGACCCATGCTCCGGAGTCTCATGCCAGGCACTGTTTTCACTCATAACCACCCTTGGAAAAAACAACAACTCAGATGATTCTCATTTTACAGGTGAGGAACCTGAGATTCAGAGCAGGGCAGGAATTTGCCCATGGTCAGTCTGCACCTCATGCTGCCTCTCCAGGTGGGCTGTGTGGGGCAGGTACGGTTGGTGATAACCTACCCACCCTGGGGTCCTGGGCTTAGCCCCATGAAATCGCTGCACAGGCCCTGGATGGGAAAGTCGGGGTTCAGAAGCTCGCATGTAGGCCTAGCCTGTGCAGGCCTTTCTAGACACCCAAGGAGCATGGGCCAGAGCCGTCTGCACTAGGGAAGCCTCTCCCAGCTCTCTGCTCCTTGCCATCCTTCCCCAGCTGGACTTAGAAGGCGAGGAGGCCATATGCCTTGTAGGTTGGAAAAGGTGTCCCCATTAAGATCAAGGCGACACAGAACAGGGATTTACCTGCGTTGGGTCCCTATCAAGAGATGAGCTCAGTGCCCCACTTTCTCACTAGGTAGTCATTATGTTATCCCAAACCAGTGTTGACATTGTACAGCTGACAGAAACACACTATAGGGAGTTTGGGAGGGGAAGGAAGAAGTAACCTATACTCTCAATACTCTAATATAGCAACTGTTGTTCACATCTCATCTTAAAAATAAAATTTTTAGTATTGGACAAGAGAGGCCTTCTGTTTGTGCTCCATGACCCATCAAGGCCAGGAGACTGCTGTGGGTGCTGTTGTACCATCAAGGGCCACTCTCCACTATGCTTGGGGAAATTGTGAGGGAGGCCTTGGGGGGTTTCTGAGCTCAGAGGAAGTCAGCTTTGGTCAGGCCTAGCCTGTGCAGGCCTTTTTAGACACCCAAGGAGCATGTTGCCTCTTCCCTCCTCCCATTCAGAGCCAGCGGGTTAAGCAGACAGTGTGTGGGGCCAGCCATCTGTAAACAAAGTTAGTATAGAACCAGAGTCACTATAGTAGGTGGTGGGCTTGAAAGGAAGTATCCTGCTTCCATGAGCACATTCTTCCCCTCTAAGCCCGGTTCTTCCTGGGTGCTGAAGTTGACAAACAACCTGTCAAGAGAGTAGGTGCAGCAGGGATATATTCTGAGCCACACCTGGCAGGGAGCACAAGGAGCTGAGTGCCCTCCAGACCTGGCCCTCATCATTGGTGGTTCCTGGGCTCCCAGTGGTCAGCAGCCAGAGCCCCAGGGCTCTAGCAGCTTTTGGCCCCCTGCCGAAAGCCAAGATGTGGTGCCAGGCCAGCGCTGAATGTGTGCCAGCATGTGCTCCACATCCCTAGCCCTCCAGGTACACCATCATAGGCAGGCCTGCCCCAGCCTGCTGCTGCTTTCACAGTCGGTATTATAGGGCACAGGCCCTCACACATTTCATGTCCACTGTTGAGCAGCAGTGTGTAGCAGGGCCCAGGTCTGCACCAGGCAATGGGTCAGACAGCGGTGCCCTGCCTGGCACCAAGGTGCACCCCGTCCCATGCCGTCCAGCAGATGCAAGCTGTCCTACTTCTCAAGGACTCACCTCCTGTATTTAACTCTCCATTCTGGTCTGTGCCCAGGTCTGTCAAAGAAAGAGGCTTCCCTGTAGGTGACCGTTGCACCCAGCTAAACCTCATCTTTTCAGAGGTCAGCTTTAAAAAAATGTTAAAAATGTGAATGTAGCAACAGTAAAGATTTATTTTTTTAATAGGAAAAAAAGCCATCCACGATTTCACCACCTAAACACAAGCTCGCTCTGTCATACTGCTCTGAGGGCAGCAGAGTTGTCAACAACCTGTGTGGTCCAGACAGTGGACACTGGTGCCTGGCCTAGGCTGAGGATGCTGGTATAGCCACAGGCACATTGTTCAGGGACCATTTATCCTGCAGCCACACATGCCTCTTCTGGTCAAGTAGAGGCCTGGTAACTGTGCCTGAGTGCCTAGTGCAGGGCAGGGTGGGGTGAGATGGATTGGATGGCTCCTGTGCTCTGCTTGCCTGACACATGCACCATGAGTGTTCCAAGGCAGTCCCCACTGCCAGCAGCAGGCACGGGCCTGGGCCACAGTGGCCCTAGAATGTGCTTGCTTTCCCGTCAGTAGGAGGAAGTCCCTATCTTCATGCTGCCAGGGCTAGAATTGGTCATCCTGGCTGGGAAGTGTTGTGTGGACTTGTCGACATTTCTGACCCTCTTTCTTCCACAAAGGTGACCTGTGAGACCCATTTAACAGTGGGAGTGGATGCTGTGGGTGAGACATGTCACCTATCTTTTCTGGGCCTCCTCAGGCCACCTGGAACCTGGAACAACTGGGTTTTTAACGTACTCTGCTATTTTGTTGTCGTTTATGTATATTTAGACATGCGTTCTGAGCTCTCTTTGGATTAATTCTTGACCTGCTTTTCATAAGAAGCATGTTCCCGGGTTTCTTTATGACTGAGCACTTAGAGCCTTATATGAACCCATGAGAAGCCTACATCTTCACCCAATTTCCCTGGCTCCTGTGTGCCTGGCACAGGGCTGGGCCGTCATTGCTTAGACTTTGTTGGTTGAGCCCCATTTGAAATATGTTCATTGAATTGAATACACTAGAAACCAGCACATTTTTGAGAAGGGCAGTGGTGCCAGCTGTAAGCAAGCTCGTGGTTGCTGTCGTAGAGATGTGAGTGGATGCGTTTAGGACCTAAGTGGTTTCCTGAGCTCCCATGAGAGGAGAGCATAGTGCTGAGATCAGATATGACCTGTTCCTCATTCAGTCAGCTTCAAATGGCCTCCAGGCCCTGTGCTAGGCTCTGGGTGACAGGGAAGGGGAAGACACTAATATGCATAAAGGTAGTGGGATCAATGACCTCAGACAGGTGGGAATAGGAAGTGCTCTGCACACACCACCCTAGGGGTATGGAGGCCTGAAAGAGAAGTGGGCACTGAGTAGAGTCCCGAGGGATGACAGCGTGTGGGTGGAGGCAGGGGAGGGAGGAGGGCAGGAAGTGGTCTAGGAGAAGGGAAGACAGCAGGGAGGTAGCCACGGGGAGTGAGATGTTCTCCGTGGCTGGTCACAGGGTGTGAGGCCAGGAGGGGAGTTGGGAGGGGTGGCAGGACTGATGGCAGATGGCCTCCCATGCCTTGGGAGAAGCTTGGCTTTGTCTTGGCAGCCAGGGGTGGGGGAAAGGGGTGACATAGAGTGACTACTGAGATTCTTTCCTTAGCAAGAAGAGCAGTGGTGGGCAAGCTGGTGTGCACCTAATATCTGCACAGTTATGCTTTGATGTAGCCCAAAGGGAACTTGGGGCCTTAGTCCTTGCCCATTCTGCCCTGTCCCAGCCTCCTCCTGGCTGCTGCTGCAGTAGGGAAAGGCCATCAGACAGAGGGTGGTCAGAGGCTCAGCACATAGCGCAGACAGGCTTCAGAGTTGGTGCCTGGCTGCTTCACTGGCCTCTTGCAGGCAGGCTGCCAAACTCCTGAGTACTCAGGGGGCTACCTCACTCTTGACACTTGCCCACACCCCCTTCCTTCCATTCCTTTCTCCCGGGCCAGACAGTCTCCTCCTTCTGTGGCCCCAGTCACCCAGTCCAGGCTCTCCTGTGCCGCCCGCCCTGCTGTCCTGGTGGAGCAGCCCTGGCTGTCCAGGTGCTGAGCTCACGGTTCACACACAGCAGCAGCCGCCGCCCTGAAGAGGGATGTCTGGCAGGCTGTGGGCTAAGGCGCTGAGTGGTGGAGCACGTGCAGCCTTGTGGGCGCCTTTCCCACTATTCTATGGTGGCGGTAGCCACACCTGCCTTTGTGGGCTGCTTCCCCGTGCACCTGCACAAGCCCCAGAGGTGGGACGACCCAGTGCCACTGTACAGAGGGGGACCCAGAGCCCAGCTCTAACTCCTGCTCTCTGCAGCCTTGGGGCCCCTTTGCTACATGCCAGCTGAGACATCCTGTTTTACAGGGGAGGAGACTGGGAGCTGTGCCTGTCATCTCACTGAGGTGCCTCCATTGCTGGTGGTAGACTGCTGCAAGGCAGGGCCTAAAACCGAGGTAACTTTCTTGTCCTTCTTCTCAACTACAGGAAAAACCGAGGAGTCCTTGGAGAGCACAGAAGGCTTCCGAGCCACAGAGCAAGGCAGCCAGAAGCCTGCTGCAGACTCCCTAGCCTCTGCCTGCATCCCTGTCAAGCCGCCGGTGTCTGCACCTGCCCCGTGGGACGGGAGGAAGAGAGGGGACCCCTCAGGGGAGTCAGCAGCCTTCCCGCAGGGGCTCCCAGCCGGTGCAGAGGAGCAGCGCCAGTTCCTCACGGAGCAGTGCATCGCCTCGTTCCGCCTGTGCCTCAGCCGCTTCCCCCAGCACTACAAGAGCCTCTACCGGCTGGCCTTCCTCTACACCTACAGCAAGACTCACCGTGTGAGTGGTCGCCGAGCTGTGCGGGTCTGGAGAGGGGTTGTATCTTCCCAGGGTCTGCTGACGTCTTTGAGGGTTGGTGGGCTGAATGAAGACAGATTGGAGTCGCCAAAGGTCTTGGGCGGCAGTGCCGGGAGGGATGGGAGAGGCAGATGCAGGAGGTGGGATCAGTCCAAGAATGGTCCAGCTTTCCAGGTGAGAGGTATGGAGGGATCGAGGGAGGAATGGGCATGGGGGCTGCTCCCACAGTGGGACCACAAGCTTGGGTACTGGCTGTGGGTAAAGGACAAGGGCCAATAGACTCATCACCTCTGACCTGTGAGGGCCAGTGTAGCAACAGTACTCCACTGTTGGGTTCCCTCACCCCTGCCATTCTCCTGTCATCCTCAGCATGGCCCACCGTGCACAGCTTCCTGAAGCCCGAGAGGCCTCCCTCCTCTCTGTCCCAGGGCCTAGCTTTCTCTGGGCCCTGTCGCCTCCGGCTGCATCTTGGAGAGGCCTCCTCACCATCTCCCTGCCCCTGGGCTCCCCTCTCCGGTGCAGCTGCCAGGACCATCTTCACAGCCTCTGCTGCATGAGGGTTGAGTGCTGACAGATTCCTCCAGCTCCTTTTGGAAAGCAGATGATCTAGCAATTTTTAACAGCTGTGCCCCAGGCTTACGAGCTCCCAGGGCTTCCCAGCCAGACCTCTTCTGCTGGCATTTAGCATTTGTGGAGGAAGCGTGGCATGTTGTGTGTCCTTTCACTTTCTCCTCACTTACCCAGGAGGCACCAGGAAGATAAGCCTCTGGCCGTGGTGCCTTCCCCCTGTGGAGCCACATTCAAAGGGGCAGACAGATTAAGAACATGCAACTGAACAAGTCAAGTCCATTGTGACAAATACTACGTAGACGATAATAGGGAGACACAGGAGTGGGGGTGCTGCTATGGCTCCTTGAAAATACCCATTATGCTGAGACCTTTAGGGTGGCCATGGGCAGAGTGGGGGGGCAGTGGTGGGCTGCAGGTGGGCCTGGGCAAGCAACCAGGTGTGGGCAAGGACTATTGCAGGTCAGGGTGGCAGAAGCAAGTAGGGGCGGCTGTTGTCTTTGCTTTGTCTGGCTGCTTCCTCAGTAAGGTCCAGGTTCAAAACCTCCTCCTCCCAGAGGCCCCTGCCAGCCCCCATCACCAGCTTCTTTGTGGGATGTCTGAAGAACCAGGAAGGGCAGCTGGCCAGAGAGACGGACCCTGGCTTGGCACTGGTTATGTGACAGGAAGTTGTTACTTGGCAGAATCCTGGTCGGGGACTAGGCATAGGTAAGCGCCCTTTTGCAGTAGTGACTGCCCAGCATGCTCACAGGGCCCAGATGATTTTCTCAGAGCAGGACAGGTAGAGCTGGTGTCCTCTGGCCTGGGGCTGGGGCTCGGGGAACCTCCTCGGGGGCTCCATCTCTGCTGTAGGGTATCTGCCTTTCCCCTCTGCAGCTGTCTGTCATTGCTGCTGGCGCCACACTTGAGCCTGGCCTGCTCACTGTCCATTCTGCACTTCACAGTGGACCTTACCTCTGGTGCCCTAGGCCTTCTGGATCCAGGCAGACCTGGGTGTTAATAAAACCCCCTCTGTAGCAGTCTGTGGGTTTCTGATGGCTGATCTTCCCCCTTGTCCCCAACACACTCCAGCGCTGCTTTGGGAACTTTCTTCTTTCTCTCTCTCAGGAGCAGCAGAGCCCAGTATAGGAGCTCTCACAAATCTTGGGTGGAAGGAATACCTGCAGCCATCATTTGGGCCATGGGCATCCATCCCCCTCTTTAGCTGTTCCCCCAAGCAGCTGTGCAGCCCCTGTCAGCTGTGGTCACTCTGAGCAAGACACAGAGCTTCCTGTGCTGAGCCGAAACCTGCCCCAACTGTGACAGGTTGCCTTCTCCAGAAGCAGATGCTGAGATAGAATTTGGGGTGCAAGATGCCTGTCAGCGATAAGCCCTGTGTAAGGGAAGGGAGAGATGCAGGGTTGGGTAGAGAGAGAGTTGAGTTGCAATGCAGACCCCACAGTCCCCAACACCCAGCCCCCACCTCTCCGTTTAATGGTTTTCATCTGAGTGGGAAGGAGCCATGCCGGCAAATGGCTCCCCGCAGTGCCAGGCACAGGTTATTATCACAACCTATCCCCTTGCTGAGTGAGTTTTTTAAAAATGGAAAACAACATTTATGTCAAAGGTAAAGAAAAATTGGAGAGGGGACATCCACAATTCTGCCACCGTAAAACAAAAGCTGTTTTACGTGCATGTTTCTTCCCAGCTCTTGTGTACACCGTTGAGTATTACTTCCGAGGCTCCAGGTGCTTCAGGTCCAGGAGGTGGGGATCATGTCCTCTCTACCTTACTTCTGGCTCAGGGTCACACAGGGGTGAGTGACAGCCTGGCATCGGCCTGGCAGCCTTACCTAGGCCCAGTCACTTCACTACCTCTTACACACCGTTAGAGCATCCATGCCCACAGTTTGTCATTTTGCTCTTTCTGTGAATGTCCCCCAGGTCATTTTGGTCACTCTGTGATGGACCATGTAGTGAGTGGACCCTGGCTGATCCAGCCATCCCCAGTAATGTCTGCCCAGTGGACATCAGTGTTCCTGGACACCCCCCCCAAACACACACACAGCTGTCACAATCTGTTTCTGTGGCTCGTCTGTTAGCCGCAGTCCCAGGTTGGAGTCTTTGGTTTTCTGAAATGGAATGCTGGTCTTGGTTCTGAGGAATATCCTCTTTCTCATGCAGCAGCTCTGCATGGGTGCCAGATATACTCCAGGCCACCACACACCCTAGGTCCTGACTTGGTTTGCTTCATTCAGACCTTTGCTGAGCAGCAGTTGACACTGCAACTTGAAGGGCAGGTTGTTAACACCTGGCTCCACTGAGAGCCTGAGCTAAAGCTCACCCTGCCTGGGGCATGCCTTCATCGTGCCCAGGTCCCAGGTATCAGCTCGACCACAGGTCTGGGGACCCAACTAGTGCTCTGGATGACTACTGTAGAACCATTAACTGACCCACAGCCTCAGCTTTCCCAACACAGCTGTCTGGTAACAAACACCTCCCACCATGTGTATTTAATAGCAGCACATTGCTTCTTAAAGTCCCGCCTGTGGGCCTGGCAGGTACTTCCCTGTTGCCTTCTCATGGCTCAGTTGCCGCAGGAGCATCCATCTCCTCATCTTCAGAGAGACCCCAGGGGCTATACAAGGTCATTCACAAGTGACCCCAGGTAAGGTTCTGCTCATTTCAGAGCTTTCTAGCCCAGGCCTCTGCAAAGAAACTGCCTTTAGGGCATAGGGCATTATGTGCTTACCTGCTGGCAGAATTATTTTGGGGGGAGGAGAGGGATTGTAGGCTCTGAAGCCCACCTCACCTGGGTTCAGATCCAGGCTCTGCATGGAAACTTTCAGAGCTCAGGGCTTTTGTGTCATGATGCTCCCACAGATTTATTGTGACACCGAGGTGAGGAGTAAGCATGCTCGGCAGTGCACCAGCCCTCAGCCTGCAGTCCTTCTGTCCCCATCACCTCCAGTCAGGTCTCTCACCAGGATGCCAGGGCCCAATTCCTCAGTGTCAGCCTCTCTCATGACTCCCTGCCCCTCCACCAGGCCTTTTGAGGGCTGGGTCTGCTCCTGACGGATTCTTGATACCTGCCTAAGCCCACCTTCCTGCCCAAGGTTGCTTTGCTGGTCCCCAGGCATCCCAAGGCAGGGTGCCTGCTGGCCTCCACCAATGTCCAGGGACACCTGCAGAGCACTCTTCACTTATGCTGATGGCCACAGGGCCCTAAGGCCAGCTTTTGCATCACTTACAATCATGGTCTTCCCCAGGATTTTGAGCCCTGGATTGCCAGTCTGTGTTCATAAAAACGTGACTCTTTGAGCCCACATGGGCAGCCCAGGAGAGAGACCACATGGTGTTGGGATGCTTTTCATCATGAGAATTCTGCCCTTCACTCATAGGCTTCATGGACATCCCTGCCCTGACTACCGCACCCACTACCTGTGGCTCATTTGGGGAACTGAGCTCTCTACCTCCGGCTTTGAGTGGGCTAGAACAGAGTGAGTTATAAGATGATCCCTGGGGCCAGTCTTGAAAAAAATAAACTTGGATAATTCCCACTTCCCAATTTCAAAACTTACTACAGATTTACAGTAATTAAACAGTGTAGAATATTATGCAGCCTTAAAAAGGAAGGAAATTCTGACATGCTACAGCATGTATGAACCTTGGGGACATTGTGCCAAGTAAAACAAGCAAGTTGCCAAAAAACAAACGCTATATGATTCTATTTATATCAGGTATCTAAAGTAGTCAGAACCATAGAGACAGAAAGTAGAATGGTGGTTGCTAGGGCTATGAGGAGGGGGGAAATAAGGAGTTATTTAATGGGTGTAGAGTCAGTTTTGCAAGATGAAAAAGTTCTGGAGATCTGTTGCACAGCGATGTGAGTATACTTAACACTACTGAATTGTACATTTAAAAATGGTTAAGATGGTAAATTTATATTATGTGTTTCATACCACAATTAAAGATAAAAAACCAGTGTGGTACTGGTCTAAGGATAGATATATAAATCAATGGAATAGAAATGGGAGTCCAGAAATAAATACATAAATGTATGGTCAATCGATTTTTCCACAAGGGTGCCAAGATACTTCAATGGGGGAAAGGGGGCAGTCTTTTCAACAAATGGCACTGGGATAACTAGATAGCCATGTGCAAAAGAAAGAAGTCAGACCCCTGCTTCATACCATTTACAAAAATTAACTCAAAAATGGATCAAAGGCCTAAATTTCAGAGCTAAAACTAAACTGTAAGACTCTTGGAAAAAAACATAGTTATAAATCTTCATGACTTTGGATTAGGCTATGGTTTCTTAGAAATGACACCAAAAGCACAAATGACCACAAGAAGTAAACTAGACACCATCAAAATTTTAAACTTTTGTTCTTCAAAGGCCACAATCAAAGTCAATAGACAATCCACAGAATGGGAGAAACGTTTACAAATCATAAGAGACTTGTACCTAGAATATATAAAGAACTCTTATAACTCAATAATTAAAAGACAACCCAATTTAAAAATGGGCAAAGAGTCTGAATAAACATTTCTCCAAAGAAGATATACAAATGGCCAATGAGCACAGGAAAAGATGCTCAGTGCCATTAGCCATCACAGAAACGTAAATCCAAACCACACTGAGACGCTACTTCATACCTGCTAGGACAGCTAGAATCAAAAAGACTTCAGCCTCTGCTCCTGGTTGCCTGGAGGTGCATGAGAAGCTGATGCCTTGGTGGCAGTCCTGGGGTGGGGTGGGGTGGTTAGAGCATGGGCACAGCAGGGCTGTGCACTTACTGCTTTGGAGGCTAGGGTTTGCGACACTGGTGGTTCCCTCCAGAGCTGGTTTCATGTGGAGGGCCTCTTGATTGGGTCACAGCTGCTCCTCAAACCTGCTTTGTTTGTGGTGGTTGTTCAGCTTCAACTTGGGGTTGGAGGGTGTTCTTCCCATTCTTTGCTCCCTCTGGTCTTCCCAGGTCACTCGATGTCGTATGAGAAAGAGGACAAGAAGCTGACTCCAGTGGGGCTTCAGTACAGCCTGGCCTGGGCCAGCACCTCGGTGTTGCCTGGAGATCTGTTCTCACAGCACCCTGCCTGGCAGGGGGCAGGGAACCGAGGCTCAGAGGAGACAGCAGTTTGTCTTGTACCCTCTGGTGAGGATGTGGTGGGGCCTGGACTCTGCTTCCAGGGGTGGCCAGGCTGGTGAGAGCCCCTAAGGCTCAGATCTTTACTCTGCCTTTACCTTGCAGATGGAGGAGACAGGCCTTCTGACCCAGATTCTTTACCCAGTCAAGTGGGGTGGATGCCCAGCTTCTCGCTAAAGCCACATAGCAGGTGATGGCTGCATTAGGGCTGACCCAGGAAATGTTCACCAAAAGGCCACTATGTGATAGGCCTGGTGGCAGAGGCTGGGGGTTTAGCAGAAATAAGGTGACATACCAGCCCCACCCTTGAGGAGGTCATGTCCAAGCACTGCAACCAGGTAGTGATAGGACTGTTGCTGGTCAGTATGGCAGGAGCAGGGCAGGGAGCCAGGGGTGGCCAGCACCCCCAAACGAGAAGAGAGGGAAGAGGAGAAGGACCTGCCTGAGGCTCAGCACACAGCCCACTTCTGGGACCTGGGCTGGGACTCTCTGTCTGTGTCACCTGGCCTGGGCCCTGCCCACATCAAGGCTTGGCCTTCAGTCAACTTGTGCTCAGCAAAGGGCTTTCTTTCCACTTGAGGGCAGGTCTGAGCCTCAGTGGCTGTGCTGTGGGATGAAGCCCACCTTTTCCTGTGTAGCTTTCCCCCTCTGGGCTGGAACAGCTCTCTGACACAGCTAGCCCCCAAGTGGTCACCAGGAAGGTGATGCCCAGGCTGTTCGGGAGACTGAGGGGTGTGAGATGGGGAAGGGGCTAGTCAGCTCACCCTGATCGCAGCCCTAATCCTTCCCCAGACCCTGTTTTTAGGATGTGTTCTCCCACCACTTGTCCGCCCTGCTGGTGTACGTGCTAGAACCTGAGCCTCCCCTCCCGAGGGCCAGCTTCCTGAACCTCACTCAGGCTCAGCCAGCTGTCAGTTTCAGTCCTGTGGACAGAGGTCTTAAGCCACAAAGTGGGGATAATGGCACCTTCTCTAGTTTTGTTTTGAGGTTCAAGTGAGTTAATGCTGCCTCGCCAAGCAAAAAAACATGCGTTCTAGTGACAAGCGCAAGCCCCATGCGCTTGTGACTCTGATGGGAGCAGAAGCCACTCACTCTGAGCAATGCTATAGTCCTACCACAGGCGTCCTTTCGCCATCCCAGTGTGCTCCTGGCAGCCCCCGCATAGTGTCATGACCTAACCCCAGCGGTAGATGG
>CM053510.1:96262430-96277512 GCA_028627145.1 Eidolon dupreanum | reverse complement strand
GGATCGATGTCGGCAGGAGCTGCTGCTCATTGCCGCTTTGCCAGCACAGCCAGGAAGGAGAGGACTGCCTCCCTTCCCCGTGGGCGCCGTGAGCTGCCCACACACTCACTTCCAACCTACTTCTTGTTTCCCCAGAACCTCCAGTGGGCCCGCGACGTGTTGCTAGGCAGCAGTATCCCGTGGCAACAGCTGCAGCACATGCCGGCACAGGGGCTCTTCTGCGAGAGGAACAAGACCAATTTCTTCAACGTGAGTACTTTGCCTTGTTGATTTCCGAGGCTGCTTGCTGCCACTGCTTTTCACTGAAGGCGTGCGAGTGGACCCTTGGGTGGGCGTTCCCAGGACCACGGGTTTGCGGCATCCTAAGAGGGCAGGCAGGGTGGCGCAGTTGAGAGTGCGCCAGACTCGGGAGTGGGGCCATGCTTGCTGAGTGACTTCTGGCATGTTGCTCTCCCCTCCGGGCACCAGTTTGTTCATCTTTGGGGAGAGGCATGGACAAGCTTGGTGCATTTTATGGAGCCCCAGGTATTCTGGGAATGTGGCAGGCAATGGTAAGAAGGGCTCCCTGCCCAAGGACCTGCTTCCCCTAGAGCGGCTCCATGTGCCCCCGTGTGGTCTGGGACACCTGGAGATTCTGACTGAAGCTGAGTCTACTGCTTAAAAACGAGTTTGGCCAGGGCTGAGCTTTCAGTGCCCTTCCGGTCCTCACATTCATACGGGGTGGAGGCCCACCCCTTGAACAAGACATGGCCAAGCACCAAGGCCTGTCTACCCCCACTCCCCCATTCTTGAGGCCTCCTAGGGCCTGCATCTGCCCCTCCTGGCCACCTCACCTGGGCCCAGGCAACCCTCGTTCACTCTGTCCTGCACGGAGACAGGTGGCTCCTCATTCTGCTCCACCTCCAAGTTGTCACCTGTGTTCCACCGTCTCAGCACAGCCAGCTCCCAGCAGACTGGCTTTGGCAACTCACACGGACCCTCTGAGCTTCGATGTCTTCTGTACTTTTCCTTATTCCTTGTTATATGTAGAGAAACAGAAGGGCAGGGTTGACCTGAATGGAAGCCGAGGAGGGAAAGTCTCAGGTCTGCAGAAGTGGGACAGAGCCTGGTTACAGAGGCATATGGGTAGGGTGAGGTTCCCACTGAGAGCTGGCCAGGTGGTGGGGTGTCTGGGTCTATGGCTCTTCTTCCAGGCTGTGAGCTTCTGGGGGCCGGCGCTGTGTCTGCCAGCCTTCTCTCTGTGGGTATTTTATAGACAAGTAGTCGATGTAATCCGTAATCAATCTGCACAATACCAAGGAGTACCAAGGAGTTTGTAGTGAGAGAGAAGCACCCTTCCACCCCGATGCCCCAGCTACAGATACTACCCCATAGTAGCCGCTGTTCCTCATGTATGTGTCCTTCCATGGGGTATCTGCCCATTTATAAGTCAGTGCACAGATGTGTACATGAAAGACAAAGTATACAGGCTTCTGCCCCTTGCGGGTTTTTTTTCTTTCACTTAAGAGTATATCTTGGAAAGTGTTTGAGAACTTGCTTGTTCTTTTTAATAGCTGCATAGTACTCCCAACCTATGGATGTCTCACAATTTACCTACTCATCCCCTATTGATCGTTTCCAGTCTTTTGTTATGACAAATAATGCTTTGTACAAATACTTCACACAAATATACATTTTTGCACACATTTAAGAATACATTTATAGGATAAATTCCTAGAAACAATCCTGGGTCAAAGGGTTTGTGGTGTGCCTTTAAAGTTTTACTAGATACTACCCTTCAAAGATCCAGCCCACACTCCCAAACTTAGACTTATTTTTTCAGACCTCATCAACACTCTGTTGCTCTTCTGTAGGTGAAAAATGCTATGTGTTTCATTCATTCTGAGTGGCATCGACTGTGATGTTACCAGTTTTTGTTTTTTCTTCTGTGTAATTTCTACTCTTGTTCATTTTTCCATTGGACTATTGGTCCTTTTCTTATTGATTTATAATAACTCTTTACATATTAATGAAATGGGCCCTTTGTCAGTGTTTTGTGGATTTATTTTTCTGCAGTTGCTAATCCAAAGTTAGAGCCAGGCAAGTGGTTTATTTTCAGTGAGCTCCTGGGTTACTCCTCTTATAAAAGGGGCTCCTATTACCTTCTCCAAAGACTAATTGTTGGGATCAAGTTAGATAATGGGGTAGTATCCCTAACTCAGCACATGGTAGATGCTCAAGAAAACAGTTTCCCTTCCTCTACCCTCCTCCATGGTTGGTGCTTTGCCCTTAAAGACTGAACAGTGATATTGGAAGGAAAGACCCAGCATCCCTTTCTTCCTGACCAGTGAAGCACTTGGCCTTCCTAATGGTGGAGTAGGAGGCCAACACCTCAGGCATCTGCTCCCTTGGAGCACGCCTGAGTGGCAGCCAGGTGTCCTAGGTCCCTTTCCCATTCAGCTCACTCCCAGCAGTGCCCCCTGTGGTTTCCAAGCCCTTCCAGAAAGTGAGTCCTATAGGAGGGCAGTCAGTCAGCTGTGCCTATAGGAGGGAGGTTGGCAGAGCCCTGGGTGAGCCCAGCACATGGGCAACATCTCCCCCACAGTTGGAAGTCCCTGCAGATGCAGACCACCCAGCAACAATGTTTTGGGGGCTTTGCCTCCTCCGGGTCCCTGCTTCCCAGTGACCTGCTGCTGTTAACACCCTCCAGCCCTCTCCCAGCCTGAGTCCTGGCCTTTGATTTCTCAGCTCTTTGGAGGTGGGTTTAGGCTCCTTGTGCTCCTCGACCCTAAAAGGTTAACCTCTGGGCAGAGCCCAGACAGACACTTGCACCCCCATTTATGAAGTGCCTGAGGAACAGGCACTCCCAGCCAATTTGATGACAGGATGCCCCTTGCCGAGCCCACCTCACTTTGTCCTTGCCACTACTGTAGGTGGACCTCCAGAGTAGATACCTCCTCTAGCCAGGCCTCATATCTAGCACATCAGAAAACGTGACCCTGCATGCCCTTAGCACGTGTGTTGGTCCAGCAGATTTTACCAAGTGTGAGGAAACTTTTTGCTACCATGTTTATGGAGGAGCAGACAGCAGACTGCCGTGAGGGGGCCATGTCTCTGACAGCTGAGGCTGTGGGTCAGGGTGAGCAGGCTAGTTCTTCTGCCTCCTGAGGAGCACTGGGGTTTACCATCTGGGGACGGTGGGGCAAAGGCATGGGGCGGGGCAGGCCTTGTGAGGAGGAGGTACAGGGCGGGTGAGGGCAGGCTCATTGGGCACCCTGACCTGCCATCCCTCTAAGCCCCACTGTCCTGGCCACCCAGGTTACCCTACCTTGGTATCACTCACCCAAGGGGCTGTCTGGGTGCCCCCTCCCTCGATCCTAGGGGACCCTCCTGTTACTTTTTGGTAACAATTTCTGAAAATTGTGAGTCACATAGGACCACATTGTCACTGCAAACAGTTCAGACACATAGAGCCCAGACCCCCTGGTCTTCCCACCTCCAGGCGCCGTGTACTTCTCGCAGGGACCTCTATAAGTGGCCAGGCTTTTCTTTTTTCCAAGTGTGTATGTTATGTACAAAATCAGACAAATTTGTCGAGCAACTTTAAAAAAATGTGTGTGTGTGTGTGTGTGTGTTGTGGGGGATACTTTTCAGCAACTTGCTTTTTTTCACTGATACTGGCCTTGGAGAGTTTCGCTGTAAGAGGTGTAGGCCACCTCGCTCTTTGCTGCTACCTCCCTCCCGGTTTTGTGTCGTGCACGGGCCACAGTCTCCTTGGGTGGAAACGTATGTGGGGCTAGTCTTAGGGCTCACAGGCAGGCTGCAGCAGGCCTCTCCGTTGCAAGTACCTTTGTGCATTTGTGGATTGTTTCTAGTCATGTCTTCTCTCTTAACAGATAGTCTCCAAGCACATTCTCCTGGTCCAGCCATTGCTGGCCACCGTGGGGCTTCTGCCATGGGACGCTCAAAGGCTTGCATGTGTGTCCATTCCTGCTGGGCCTGTGTAGGATGCTACGGGTGCCTGGGAGAGATGGGGACCCCTTAGGGAGTCTGGGTGGGCTGAAGTCAGGGCTCCCACTGGTAGGATCGGTGCTGCTCAGCCAGGAAGGGGAAAGAGAAGGAGGCCAGGGCTAGAGGCACCCTCAGGGGAGCATCTCAAGGCTGGATCACACCTGAGGTGGTACTGGCAGAGCCTTCATGGGCAGGGTGGGGGATGGGCGCTGAAGGGCAGGGGAGTGTGACCTGGGCTCCATCCAGCTTTCTTGACTGGAGCTCCTTGCACACAGGGCTTGTCCCACAGTCGGCTGAGGCCCCACAGCAGCAGAGACACGGTGTGTAGCAGGGCTCAGCATTGTGGTTGGACAAGCATTTTGAGAGGGACAGAGAGAGAGAGAAATGAACTTGGTCCATCTCCAGCCCCACTCTTCCTAACTTGACTGAGAGGAAACAGCTCCCAGCCATCCCTTTCCTCTGCCATGGAAAATCCCTGCCTGTGGGCTGTCTGCTGAGCAGATTGGAACTCTCGGTGGGGGCTCATGCTCCAGGGCAGGCTGGAGCCTCTGCTCAAGGCTCCATTACCCTAGCCCTCTCCCAACAGGCAGAATAGTCTGGTCTTTGCCAAAACAGAGCCAGAGTTGTTGGGATGCTGTTGTTTGAGGTCTTGCGGCCTTCCCTGCCGGGGAAGGCTCTGGTACTTGTCCTTCCACAGTTACCAGCATTGGTGGGGTAGGGGAGGGCAAGGAAGACATAGAGGCCTGGAGCAGGAGGCAGTGACGTTGGGGTTGAGCCAGTGCCATGCCTGACGGGGAGCCAGGGGGCCGTCCCTCCCTGGGCAGAGGGGACCAGGAAAGCAAGCACCGAGCATACCATGGAGACTGAGGGCTCATCTTATGGCTTCCTGTGCAGGTAGGCACACCCCTGGGCAGGCAGGCCCTTGGAGCTGGGCTGCTCTGGCCAGGGTGAACTTCTCTCCCTCTTGTAGTCGATGAAGAAATGTTCCCATAGTAACCAAGCTAGAGATGGCTCTCTTTCCTTCCCCAAAATGTTTGCTTATTTTAGCAAGCAGGGTTTTTTCTTACTTCAACCCAGTTTCCAGCCACTGTGAAAGAAGCAAAGGGAGCTGAGGGCCTACCTGCTTTCTGACTGAGTGTGAGGGCATGGAAGGGAGCTGCTGGCCTGCTGCAGCTTGGCCGCCCTGCCTTAGAGCCGCCTCCACATCCACTCCCACCCACATGGACATCTGCCTGTGGCACAGGCAAGCAGTCCATGGCCAGTGGCACCTGCGGGCAGGTCCCAAGAAGAGCACAGACTTTGGGCTCAGGCAGGCTCAGTTCTCGGCCACTGTCCCTCTTACTTAGCCCCATACAGGGCACAGGGCTGGCCATAGGATGGTCATGACAGGTGGACATGATCCCTCAGCACATGCTTGCCACATCATACAGCTCATCCTTAGGACCAGAAATCAGCCTGCACAGGGCCTTGGGGCTAATTTGTGGATCACAGTGGTATTCCAGGACAGTGCTGGTACCAGAATGGATGTAGCTGGAGTGGGGGCGGTAGGACCCCCAACTCTTGCCTACTCCCTTCAGAGGCTCCAGGGCCGCCCTAGCTCAAGTGGGGCCACCTGAGATGCAAACGTGGCCTTCCCTGCTTAGCACACGGGCCCCTTTCTGTGTGGCCTGGCTCAGCTATTGGTGACAATGGAGGTACTCACTCCTTCTCGGTCACAGTTGTGTAGTGCTCCACTGTCTGTCGCACTGCTTACCTACCTGCCCTCTTCTCATTGGATAGATGGCTTCCAGTTCTCCACCAGTACAAAAATGCTGCCTTCGCCAGTCTCCTTCCTTACCTGTGCAAGTCTCCAGGCTGAGTGACTGGAATTGGAGGCTGGATCACAGGCCCTCTGTACCCAGTACCTCCACATATTGCCAGATGGTTCTGCAGAGCCAGGCCAAGTTCCTTCCCACCAGCACTGTCCTGGCACTCAGAACTACACAGACAACTTTCATTCTGGCCCAACTATGGCATGACTGGGGTTGGGGGGAGAGCCCATTCCCATGCCCATGGACTGTCCCTTTACCTGCCCAGGCTCTGACGTGAGCTCCTACCTGGCAGTTACCACATAGGCCAAGTAGTTCTGTTTGTCCTGCCTCTATGTTACTTAAACTGATGGGCGATACAGTTGTCACAAGTCATCTTTGTTCCTTTAAGTATTTGTGCTGTACAGCTCCCAGCCCTGGAGCCTGAGTGCCCATGAGGACCCTGATGTGGGAAAAAGGGCCCCCACTGGTTGAGTGGCCATGTTGGGGGATGGACAGAAGGTCTCTAAAGCCCCTGGCTCCCCGTCCTCCTTGCTAAGAATTAGTCATTCTACTCTGACTTGCTCCAAGTTGGCTGTGGGACCCAGTGAGCAGATGCCAGGTGTTAGGGAAGGGCAGGCAGAGAGGGACCCTCCTCCTAGGTCTTTGCAGAGACCAGCAGGCAGCTCTCAGCCTCTGAGCCTACCACATGGGCCAGCTTGAGATGGTGCCTATTACATAGGCCAGGCCTCAGCCAGTGCCCCTCTGCCTTCGGAGACAGAGAGCCATTGGTCCAGATGGAGCCCAGTGCACCCAGGCACCCCAGGCAGGGAGCTCATCTAGAACAGCATTGCCATCACCCTTCCAGTGCATCTCTGGCACAGTGCCCAGCAGGCAGGCCATGCCTAATGACCGTGAGTTCCTCTCACCCTTGAGAGTTCCCTGGGACAAGATTAACTAGGAAGCAGCGGCCCCAGAGTGAAAACAGACACCATCCTGGTTTGGGTGCCCAGGAATCCAGTCCTGGCCAGGCTCTGGGGTCTGTACCCGAGAGAGCTGCCTCCTGCTGCAGGGCCAGACTTGGTCCTTCCCTCCCACCTCCTCCCAGTCCCACCAAGAGGCCTTTGGGAGCCTCTGCCTTGCTCACATCAACCCTGCAGCTGATTCACTGACACCCACCCCCAGACACCAGCCACAAGTTCAGGGCCTTTGCAGGCAGACATCAAAAAAGACCCAGGCAAGACCCAGGGATGAGGTGTTGGACTCCACCCAGTTAATTACACCCCGCAGGGCCCCAGGCAGCAGCAGATCTGTGCTGCCTCCCAGCAGTAAACAAGCCCAGGAGCATCAGAGAGGAGTTCTCAGCCCAGCCCAGCGCAGAGTCCCGCCTTCCTCTCTGGTCAAGGCTGGAGAAGTCAGGATAGGAAGTACCCAGTTAGCAACCCACATTTTTCTTGAAATTGGTCCTATCCACGTTACAGTCTCTCCACTCAGGACCAGTCGTGACCAGTTCACGGTCCACCTCTGCCTGTCCCTCTGCCCACACCACTAGAAGTGTGTTGTCCCACCGTTAAACCCACTGTGTGCCAGGCTTTGAGCCAGCTGCGCTGTCAATAGGTCCAGGGTACACAGGCTGATCCACAAGGCTGGATTATGAGCCCCATTTCATGAAGGTGCCAGGAGGTAAGGTGCCTTGGCCGAGGTCCAACAACCAGGTTTTGCTGGAGAAGGGATGAGAACCTCACTCTGTCTAGTGCTGAAGCCCATAGGTGGTGGCCAGCAGCTGCAGGTGAGGGAGGAAAGGTGGGAAACCAGGGACCCGCTGGTTCCTACACTGGGATTGGCCCGTTGCTCCCAAGTAGGAGTGTTGTGTGAATGACCCATTGGCAAGATGGGGAGGATGGGGTGGCTGTGAACAGGTGGACACGGGCATCTAGCCCTGACCCAGGAGGTGAGGCCGAGATTCCAGGTTGATGAAGGGATAGGGTCAGTAGCTGGGCCAGGTATAGACCAGGGCCACCCATGGTGGCTGCACTGCATATCATCTGGCTTGGGCACCAGGCCTGTGTGGTCATGGCCTCAAGTGGCTATCTGGCTGGGTTGGGCCACCTCTCTCTGATAGAACCCCCTGGCCCACCCAGGCACTGGGGCTCCTGAGGCCGAGCACAGCAACTCTGGAGGCTGCCACCCTGCCTAAAGTGCCAAACCATCTGTGCCTGGCCCAGCTCAGCCTCAGGAGGTGGGGGCAGCTTGTAGCGGCAGGACTAGGGGCTTTACTTGGGGTCCTCTGGTCCTCCACAGCATGTCTGTGAGGCTTATGTACTATATTAGCCCCATTGTGCAGATGGGGAAGTTGACACAGACAGGTGCCAAAGGCTTTGACAATGAAAAGCCCTTTTCTACCCTTTACCCACCCAGCTGACCAGAGGCCAGGACCCTCCCCTTGGACAGAGCTTGTGGCCCTGTTTTCAGACCCTGCTCATAGGCTACTTCCTGGCTGACCTGTGTGCTCTGAGAGAGGAGTGGAAGGGGTGCTTGTTGAGTGTGCTTCTGCATCAGCAGTTGCCAGCAGTTGTGACATGGCCACCAGCGCCCTATGGGATGCTGGTTCTGTCAGACACCCTTGAACAAGATGCAGAAGCTGAGGGAGTGGCCATGGCCCAAGATCACACAGCTAGCAAGTAGCTAGTCTGGGATTCAAATCCATGTCTGTCCTCCTCCAAGGCCTGTGCCCTTAGCTGCTATGTCATTGGGAATTCAGGGACCATATCCAGACTCTCTGCTCTATTAGTGATGTCTGCTGCGGGCATATGGGGAAGGATGGTGAGGGTGATAGATTGTGTCCTCACCTCTCTGTTCCCTCCTTCAGGGGGTGGAGTCCCTGATCCTTCCCTGAGACCTCTTAGTGATGAAGCACTCTCTGCATTGCTCTTGGCCACCTTTGGCCTATTTGATCCTCCATCAAGCCATGAGAGAAGCCCACTCTTGAGGGGCGCCCACATCCCTGGGGGAGGGGATTAGGTGAACAGCGGCTGTGGGAACCTCAGGTTTTGGGTAGGGCTGGGTGGATAGGGGTGGATCATGGGAAATGGGGACAGGGTTGGGTTTGTTGGAGCCACAGGTAAGCTTCTCCACACTTGGGCCTCCCTTTTGGAGACTTGCCTGGCTGTCATTGGCCATCCTGCCCAGAGGCCTTTAGCCTCCTTCACTGCCTTCCTTGGCCTTTTAAAGCATGCAGGTCAAGGGCCATTTCTGTAGTAAGGGCTTCCCTCTGTGGTCCCTACACAGGCTTTTCCACAGTATCACTGTACAACCCAGTTTGTCTCACTTCCTTTTCACCCTTCCAGTCTTGCCCATGGCTGGCCTCCTCCAGCAAATGTCGGGCCCTGCTGAGTCCCACCATTGCAGACACTTTTGCACATGTGCTCTTTGAGACCCCCCAGGCCTGAATAGGCCCCCTACATCCTAGGGCTCAGACCCCATAGCCTGCAGGGAGCAGAGAGAGTGAGGAAGGCAGAGGAGGTGATGTGGGATGAGGTGCCTGTACAACAGAGCAGGGATGGGCTTCTGAGCAGAGGGAGCAGTATGAGCCAGCACAAGGGTGCAGACAGGTGCTGTGTGCATACAGGGGCAGCTGGCTGACACCGCTGGGCCCTGCCTGCCCTGGCCAAGTGCAGAGTGTGGACTTCCTCATAAGGCAGAGGAGATGGGGTAGAAGAGACCTTCCAAGTGTCATGCCACACACAGATGTGCTGGAGGGGCCAGGCTGGGGCAGGGGACAGGCTGCTGACCTGCCACTTCTCAGGGCTGCACTACACATAACAGCTCATTAAATTCTCATGACCCACGAGGTATAGGTATTGCCATTAGCCCTGCCTTATGGATGAGGAAACTGAGGCTTGGCCACACTGAGCTGGGATCCAGGCTCAGTGGCAATGTTAGCTTCTAAGGTGGGAATCAGCCTTAGAACCAAGTCTGGGGCAATGGGAATGGCAGCCAGTGGATGGACCTCAAAGACAGGCAGAAGAAGAACCAGGGCACCTGTTGGATGATGGGCTGTAAGGATCGGGGGTATGGGGTGGGGGTAGAAGTGAGTCCAAGGAGCCTGGTCTGGGGCTCAGCTTTGCTCTTTTCTCTGTGTCTGCCTGGTGTGTGGGCCCTGGGTCTGTGTGTCTGCCTGTGGGACACTGAAAGGCCACGGCTCATTGTCCCAATGTTTCCCCCTCTGTGGCCTCAGCTCCTATGCACCAAAATCTTCTGATTCTCAGAAGAAATTGTCTGGGATTTGTTGAGGCTTTTCTTCTTCCTCCATGGTACCTGGTCACTGATGGCCACGGACATCCTGCTGGTGAGGAAAGGGGCTCAGCCTTTGCACCTGGCTCCACCCTTGGTAGCAGTGACCATGGCAGGTCAACTGGCCTCCTCCTTCTCTTCCTCAGTAAGATCACTGGAGCCTTGAGGCAGTGAGGTTAAAGGAAACCAAAATACATCACAGTGGGAATTAGAGGACAGAAAAAGGGAAAAGTTTAAATTGAAGAAATATGAGCTCCTTGGCTGTAGTAGGAATTGCTGCACTAGAGCTATTTATAGCCTTGTTGAGATGATCTATGGGCCAGTTGCAAAAGCAGAGTAAACAAAAGAATCATTTCAAGTTCTCTAGGGAAAAAAGGTCTAGTTTTTATGTCTTAAAAAGGTTAGCAAACTTGTGTAGCTTCTTAGCTTATCCCCAAGTTCTCCTTCCTTCCCCTCTCCTGGGCTCTGCAAGCTTCACCAACCTTCACAGCTTCCTATTTGCTGAGCCCAGGTTCAGCTGGGACAGGTGCCCAAGGCCTTCCCTTCCATGTCCCCGCCTCCCTGTCTGTGGAGACAGTGTGAGCCCAAGAGGCAGCAGGTGGAGCAGGCTGATTCCCGCCTTAGAAGCTGCAGTGTGTCTTCACCCAAGAGGCTGGAAGGAAGCATGCACTGGGGACAAGGTGAGACGAGGCCACAGGATGCCCAGGTCTCTGCTCTGATGGGACCTAGCACTGTCAGAAATCTCGGCCCACGGCCAAGCCACCCTTATTCATAGCTAGAATTGAAAGAACAACAATCAAATGTAAGCAGCCTTTAGATGGTCTTGGGGATGTGCGTTCTTTTCCAGCCAGAGGAGATAGTTTCCATCTCCAGGTGCGGATTCACAATTGTGGCAGAGCCCAGATGCTTGGGCAGAGGGAGAGCTTTACTTAAGCCGTTAGCATTCACAACCCCACCGTGACAGTCCTGCAAGGGGTTCGGAAACCCCTACTTAGGCTGCATGAAGCCTATAAGCAGCAGAGCCCAGCCGGGAGCCCAGGTCTGGGACCCACATCCTGTGGGTGGTTTCCACGCCAGAGTTTCCGGCCAGCCCAGGGGGCCGGCAGTGTTTGTGTACACTGGGATGCTCAGTCAAGGGCTCAGCTGTTTAACATTCCTGAAGAGAAGAACATTTTTCAGTGCGACTTCTTTTCCCACTGCAAGTTATTTTTCGGAGGTTTGCTTTTGGAATTAGTGTCCCTACCATATCTAACTGTCTCAGCTTGGACAGAACACTCTGAGTGTTGTCCTCCTGAGACACTGCCCCAGGCCCAGGTATGCCATCTGGAGGGGCAGCACCCAGATCCTGAGGGCACAGGGGGAGGAGCACTTCTGGGAGGAGGGAGGAGTCATGAGGCCTTCAGTGAGGCTTTGGACTGCAGAGCAGGGCAGGCAGCCCACTAAGACCAAGGACCTGAGGACAGCTGGGAGTAAGGGGGAGAGGCTGAGGGAGGGCTGTGGCCGCTGAAGCATCAGGACTGTGGGAGCAGGGGCCACACGGGCCCCCTATCTCAGGACCAGTAGGAAGAGGGGCTCCCTGGCAGACTCTCGCTGTGGCAGTCACTGGAGAACATGCCCTTTCGGAAAGGAGGAGGCTTGGCAATGCCAGCTTTTGCTCTGTTTGCACAGCCCAGTGTGGGTGCTCATTCCAGATACAGGCCCTCCCTGTCCTCTCCGCCCCCGGCTTGCAGGAGGTGGTGGGTACAGCCCGGCTCCTAAGCAGAGGTGGGAAAGAATGTCAGTGAGTGGGCCTCTGCCAAGGGAAGGGAGGCCACGGGGCTTGCTTCCATGGGCTGCAGAGGATCTCGGGTAGCAGGCACCTCCCAGACGCTTTCTCATTTACTCCTCCCCATGCTCACGATGAGCAAGCTGAGGATAACAGTGTTGATAGCGCAGGCCCACGGTCACTCAGCCTGTGAAGAGCTGAGCTAGGACTCCCACCCCACAGAGCCAGCCCACCCCCAGCATGCAGGATTTGAGGTTAGCGCCCGAGCAGAGTCCACGTCGCATGGCCATGGTGCCCAGGGCAGAGAGAAGGGAGCCTACAGACACTGCTGTGACTGCTGACCTCTGCCCTGGGCCACGTCCTGCTCACCTGGCCCCAACCAGATGGCCCCATCCAAACCCAGCAAGAAGGGTGGACATCAGGTTACCCTGTCTGCAGATGAAGAAACTGAGGTGTCGAGCACTGGACCACAGAGCCAGGATGCAGAAGCGCTGTGTCCTCTGCAGGGTGCCACGTGACTGCTCAGACTCTGTCTCCTTATCTGTGAGGTGGGAGATGTGTCTAGCACTTGACACTCAAGAGCCCTGTGGTGCCCTGTGTTGAGGTGGCCACAAGCCACACAACTGGAACAGCCTGGTGTAGTCAGGACATGGCTCATTCCGGGCTCGTGCCTACCAGATTGTGTGACTGCCCTGTCCTGGGAAGACAGGCAGCGGCACCAGGCGTACCTACCCTGCCCTGCCTGGCCTTCACCACAGCACTAGTGACTCATGGGCTGTTGTCCCCATTCAACATTTCCATTTTGCTCCCCCCCAAGAACACACCTGGGCAATTAAAATGGTGATCTGTGGCATCCCCCTCCTGGGGGAATTCCAGGTGTGAGTGAAGAGCAGCTGAGGGTCCCAAAGGGGTCTGGCAACAGGGGCAGGGGAGAGGGGAGGGCAAGGTATGTTGGGTCAGTTTTGTCACCCATCCCCTCCCAGGGCTGCTGCCTTTTAGTGTCCACCTCCTGTCCACTCGCCTCCCCTTTCTTGCCAAGGCTTCCTGGACATCCCTAGGATAGTCATTGGTGCCCTCAGGAGAACTCAGAGAGGTAGCTCTCGGCCACCCTGAGGCACCCTAAGCTAGAGTGGAAGCCCCCTAAGCTAGAGTGGAAGCCCCCAAGGGAGGATGGGTTTCCTGAGGCAATGGGCATTTCCTGAGCCCAAGCGAGGGGCCCAGGCAGTACCTCCCATGGCCCAGAGACAGGCATTACTGCATTTGTTCCAAAGTTGAAGGACCAGCAGGTTTCTTTGTGTTGAATTCTGGTAATCCCAGGGCTGCCCTTGAACCCCAGGGTTGAAGATTATGCTCTGGTCTGAGGACTCTCATCCTTTGCTGTACATGGTGCTGGGGTTGCCCTTTGTGAGGGCCTTGAGCCAGGAGCCTGTGTAGCTATGGCTGGGGCTTGTAAGCAGCAGGCAGGGACTCTGACTACTGCAGCACCTAGTCCACGTTGGGCCTCGATCCGCAGATCCTCCCTTTGCGCCTGCTCCAGGCCAGGCGGATGTTGCCCTGCCCTCAGAGTTTAGCCCTGCTGTTGACTTTCTGGTCCCAGCCCCATCTGACCTCAGTTTTCCCATCTCCAAAGGTAGGCCAGTGGTTTTCCAGCCCTTTTTCCAAAAGAACCCTTTCTCACTGCCCACTGGGAAACATGAAAGGACAGCCATTCCAACAGAGACAGGAAAGGCTGGGCCCCACCTGCTCCAGCTGCGCCCCGACCCAGGCTTCCCCGGAAAGAGGGGCATGACCCCCAGAGAGGCTTCAGGGTCTCTGCCCAGCCCCTGCTCTGCACAAGACTTCCCAAGCTCAGCAGCCAGGCCTTTCTGGGGTAGCTTCAGTCTGGGAATTTATCTCCCTTCCTTTCTCTCTCTCTCTCTCTCTCTCTCTCTCTCTCTCTCTCTCTCTCTCTCTCTCTCTCTCTCTCTCTCTCTTTTTTATTTGCCACTTTTTCTATTTGGAAAGTTTGACCAAGTTGCTTCTGAGAGAGCGGCATTGGGTTTGAAATCCAAACCAGAGCTCCAGGCTCCAGGAGCCCCTGCCTGGTTTCCATGGTGATGGGCTGTGGCCTCTCAGCGCCCCAGCTGAGTGGAGATGTGAGTGTCTAGCACTTGACACTCAAGTGGAGCGTGGACTCCCTTACACACGTGGGTCTCCCATGCTCTGCCATGCTCTGCTGGTGCGTCCTGTCCCCACACTCACCCTCTACCTGCCTGTGAGCCTCAGGAGGCCCCTGGCCAGCCCCAGGCCCCCCTGCTCTATGCCTTGCTCCACCCATACAGCTGGGTGACTTGGGCAAACCTGTCATTATTTGTAAGGCTGTTTCTTCATCTGCAAGGTAGGGCTGATCAGATGTACTTCGTGGGGTTTATCAAGGACCACAGGCAACGTTACTGCCATGTGTTCTGGGGCCATTGTGTCCAGGAGTAGGTAGAAGGGAGAAAGGGCTAGCTCTGGGCTACAAGGGAAGGGACCTTGTAGATAAGGGCACATGGGTGACAGGGCTTATAGTGGAAGAGGAGGTGAGCTAGATCAGGGTCAATAGAGAAGACCCTTTGAAGGAAGTACAGAAATTTTGTTGATTAAAAACACAAATTTTGAAATGTTGATCTCTAAATATGAATAAGAATTCTAAAGGTAGTGTATGTCAGAGCAAGTGGAACTGTCCCATGAGCCCCAGTCCATCACTGGTGATGGCACAGACTCACAAACTCTGTCCAACCACACAGATACAAACACACACACACACACACACACACACACACACACACCCTCCACACCCCACACCACACCACCCCCACTCCCCACATAGGGATGTCAGGAAATTTACTCACCAAGCACAGGCGAGGGCCAGCTCTGGGCTATAGGGGACGCTGACCCAGCACTGGCCATGGGCATCCTACCAGTAGCAAGAGCATCTGGTACCGGTAGGAACTGGCTGCCCCAGGCTCATCAGCTCAGCACTGGGCTTTGTTTCAAGAGAGGGAACCACCTGGCCCTACTCAGAGGCGGGGTGGGGAGACTGAGGCCCAGGCTCCTCTAGGCACCTCATGGTGGAATTTGAGCCTAGCCTTGCCTCAGGGGCTGGAAACCCAAAGAGATGGTGCTGCGGAGCCCTTTGAGATGGAAGACTGTCCCCCAACTGCTACAGATGAGGTGGCCTCTCCTGGGAGACAGGAGATAGCTGTACTCAGGGGTAGCATGAGTG
>CM053510.1:96245792-96261930 GCA_028627145.1 Eidolon dupreanum | reverse complement strand
CCATTTAAAAGGCAGCATTTGGCCCAACCCAGGGGAAGACTGGGGTTAGGACAAGTGGGGACTGCAGTAATGGCCAGAAGAAAGGAACCAGGAGCTATCTGCCGGTCTGTGCTGGCTCATGTCTTGAGAACGTATGGCTACAGGGAGCCATTGGAACCGTGTGGTCCTCTGGGCAGCTTAGCCAGCAGCCACAGGTAGCAGCCCAGCTCTGGGGTCTGGGCCTTGGCTTCACAGGGCCAAGTGCTCACCTCTGCTGTGGGTGGGGGCTGGTGGGGTGCTTACCCACTGGCCATGTGAGCCAAAGGCCAAGTGCATATTTCCAAGAAGGGCTGTGGCTACCCAAGAGGGCCATGCTGTCAGGGTGACCAGAAGGTAGCCAGGAGAGGTGTGAGGAGGGCCCTGTCTGCCCTCTCTGCCGGCCCACCCCAGGGCAAGGATATGCCGCCCCCAGGCAGAGGTGTGGGGACATGCACACATTCACCTGTTAATCTGGGTTCCGTGCCAGACCCAAGGCATGCCTCTTGACCTTGGAGTCTTCTTTTCCACTCTGTAGGTAGCACCGGATGACAGTTTCTGCCCCCAAAGCTATGTTCATCCTTCTCTGCTGCTCCTCACTTTACAACACCACCTTGAGACGGTTTGGACTTTGCCCTCTGACCTCATTCACTCTCTTTGCCCCATCTGCCCATCCCTGGGCTCCCAGGTTGTCATCTCACGTCTCCCTCTCTGCAACCACCAATGGGAACACACATGCATCGGGGAGACCAGGACTTTATCCTTAGAGCAGCAGGCAGTTTGCATTTTAGAAATGACTGTGATGTAGAGAATGAGTCGGGGCAGCCAGGTGGGGGCTGTAGGAGGAATACTGGCCAGCCAGCTTTCCAACGTGGAGATGGGTGAAGCCCTGGTCTGCTTGCCTCCCCACCGGCTGCCAGGGGACGCTGGGTGGACAACAGCTGGGGACATAAAGGGCCGGCCCTCTCCCTTGGAGCTGAGGAGGAGGGCGAGGAGGACAGCACAGCGCTGTGTGGGGCTCATCCTTCCCAAGGATGAGGGGCTTCTCAAAGACCCAGGCCTGTCTGAGCCCTGGACTGTGTCCCCACCTCTAACATCAGCCCTCTTCCCAGGGCCATGTCCAGGCTCAAGGAGACTCCAGGCACTTGCTGTGAGTAGGCCAGTGAGCAAGAGTGACACTCCAGGGACAGGCTGGAACAGGTGACCAGGGACACCCCCAATCCCAGGATTGACCCAGAGCAGCCAGTTCACAGGTTAAGACCATCCCCTCCATGCTTACTGGGGCTCCTGCTGGACTGTGGGTGAGCATGGTCAGGGTGGCCTAGCTTCTTCAGAGTACTGCAGGAGCCCCCAACCTCTTAGGCTTTCAGGGGTGGCCCTGAGGGGAGTAAGTGGCTGTCTGCTGGGCAGCATCAGAGGTCTGCATGTCTAGGTGCTCTGTGGGTGATTAGGACCCACAGGGCTCTCCCACGTAGGGCGCTGACAAGTCCCAGAAGAGGCACAAGGATCTTTGAGGCCCAAAGAATTTTTGAGGATCTGGTGCAGGCAGGCCCACCAGATTTCACTTTCAGGGCACTCTCCCGTGGTCCCCTAGAGGCTCCCAGTGTGTGCAGGAGTGCTGCCCCCTGGGGGTCGGGGTCAGTGACCCTCACCTCCCTGTCCTGGGCCTTTCGGCTAGAGCGGGCAATGCCCATATCTCATGGGGCTCTGGAGGGGGCCGACACAAACAGGGCCTGGGGTTCAGGGCATCCTGTGGTGCCAGCAGCAGGGCCAAGGGCGCTGGAGACTGGAGGAGCAGATCTTCTCCCAGGGAAGTCCCCCGAGGCTTGGCTTGGCAGGGGCCTGGCACAGAACCCCTCACCTACCATGGGCCTCCCTCCTGCTATGATAGCAAAGACCCAGGACCCTGGGCTGCCCCAGCCCACACTGGTCCCCAGTGTGCTCATGAGAGCACCGCTCCACCTGAGCTCTCTGTGGGAGGGCTTGTGTACTAGGAGCTGCCAAGGATCAGACCTCGAGGCCTCCTGGATGCAGGGCGCTGGTTTCTGGAACCACACGCTCAACACAGACCATTTCTTCCTGGCCTAGATGTGATGAGCACATGTTCTCAGCCTCCTTTGGTCTGATCTGATCTTACAGGAAGTGGATAAGGTATGAAGTGTTGTGAACTGTGCACGGTCTGTTCCAGCCTCAGGGACAGCCAGGAGGAGTGGTCCAACCAGCTTTGGAGCTATCCAGGCCTGGGAATGGGTCCCAGCCATACTGGATTTACTGCTATGTGACTGAACCAGTGCCCAACACTAAACCTGTCCCCAAATGTGGGTGTCATGACAATACGAATGTAGATGGTGAGGGTATGTCGTGACTGAACAATATGCTGATTTAGAACTCCTTGTCTGAGACTCAGCCTGTGGTAAGCACTCAGTTGGGAGCCCCTTGTCTTTCTCACATAGCCTTGGGGTGACTTGTGCTCATGCTTGTCTCCTGCAGGTAAGTGACCTCTCAGAGCCCAAGCCTGGTTCTTCCAGTGCCTGGCAGAGAGGAATAATCCTCCAGGGGGTGCTGAGACACTGCTTCTGTGCCCCAAGAAGGAGGGAGGGCAGAGGGCAGAGTTCCACATCATGACCTGGCTGAAGGTTAGACTTGGGCTTATTTGAACTGGGGGCACCTGGTGGGGACATGTGGCAAATATGATAGTGGGCAGGAGATAGCCTGGGTGTAGGACAGCTGGAAACTAGCCATGTCACCAGAACAAGTGTCACCAGGATAGGGACCAGGTGGATCTGAGGTCTCTGGGTATGTATCAAGGGAGGAGGGAGTGAGGAGCCTATGATACTGAAGTGGTGAGAGAAACTTATGTGGGGGCTTGGTGCCAGGCCAAGGCTTGGGGCAGCATCTCTCCATCTGGCCTTTGCTTGGCCTTTCCTGAGCTGTGATGGGAGGAGCAACCAGGAGTTGGTGGATAGTCCAGGGGGCAGACTGCACCAGAGGAAATTTGGGATAAAGGTGCTGTGTACACACTGGAACTGTAGGTGTTGGGGGAAGGTGGTATGCTCGTGGGTAAGGCTCATCCCTTCCCAGCTCATTCCTTATCTGTGGCCTGGGTCCAGTACCCGCTTCCAGGCATCAGCAGAGCTAATATGCAGAATAGCAGCCCTCCCAGCTCTCTGCAAAGCTGCCCTGGAAGAGAATGGGGATCTGCTGCTGTTCTTGGAATGCAGAGGCTGAGGGGGGAATCCTGCGTCTACCTGGCTTCTGCCCAGCCCCTCCACACCCAACCCTTGGCCCAGTGCCTTCTCCTTGCTGGGCCTCACAGCCCAGCTGGAAAATGAGGCCCTTCCAGCTGTAAAGCCTTCTTTATACTGGGGACTGTCCTGGCATTTCTGTCCTGCCCTCTTCCCCTAAGAATGCTATTAGAAAAGGCTTCACTCCACTTCTCACTGTCCCAGTGGATCACCTGCCTGCCCTCCACAGGGCCCTCGCGGCACAACTCCAGGGGGCGTCGTTCACAAAGCTAGCCGCTTGCAGGGTGAGGACAGCCCTGGCCAGCGGGTGGTTGGCCGCTGCCAGCCAGGCTCTCTGCACTTCTGGCCCCCCCTACACCGCTTTGTCCGGGCCCCTGCGGGTCAGCAGCCCACCACCGCCGCGCGGGCGGACGGGCCGCGGAGCCCGCGAGGATTGGCCGACGAAAGTCAGTTGTGCTGTTGGGCCCGCTTCCAGGCCGAGCGAGCGAGCGAGCGAGCGAGCGAGCGCCCGCGCCCCGTCCGGCTCTGCCCGCCCCGCCCCGGCCCACGGCGAGCGAGCCTCCGCGGCCATGGCCCGGCGCCCGCGTTAGCTTCGCTGCACAGATGCCACGGCGGAGCCAGCGGGTAGGAACTTGCCCGGGGCTAGGGGCGGGGGGCTGGGCCGTGACCGCCTCTCCCCGCTACCCGCCTGGCTATCGCTTTCCGGAGTTTTTGCTCAGTCCTTCCCGGGTCGGGCCCGGGCGGCCGCCCCCCGCCCCGGCCCCGGGCCGCCGGCGCAGCAGGAAGCCCGCGGGCCGCGGTTTCCCGGGCGCCGCTGCGGAGGAAGTCAGCCAGCGGCGGGGCGCGGCGCCCGGTGCCCCGGGCCGGCGCCGTGTACAGCGTCAGGTGGGCGGCCGGGCGGTGGCACGAGGGGGCGGGCGGCGGGCACCAGCGGAGCTGCACACGCCCGTGCCGCGGTGGGAGAAGCCGCGCAGCGAGCCCCGCGCAAACCCATCCGGACCCAGCCCGCGGCGCGAGCCGGCGCGCGGGGGTGTGCGCTGCGCCGCGCCGCGCGAAAGCGAAAGCTGCTCGCGGGGCCTTTGACCAGAGCAACTTCGCGGCGGGCGGCGCGACGAGGAGCTGCGCGGGGCGCTCCCGGGGATGGTGAGCGGACCCGCTGGGTGGGCAGCTGCGCCCCGTGCGGTGCTTCCCCAGCTATAAATAGCTCTATGCGGGGGCGGGAAGATGGTGCCAGCGCTTTGCGGGCACCCGGCCTTCCCTGAGCTGGGCCAGGACCTTTCCCTGCGCCAGAGTGGGAGGGAGGTAGTAGAGAGACGAGGGGCGGGGGCGCAGGGCGGGGTGTGCCACGTGCAGGTGGGGCCGCAGAGGAGTTGCCAGCAGACCCCCCGCCCCCCACTTACACGCACTTAGCCGTTTGTCGTTTCAGCTTTTCCCCAGGAGGGGGAGGGGAGGAACAGCCTGGCAGTTCTAGGGACCCAGTGTGCGACGACTCATTTGGCAGAAGAGGCTGGAAAAGGCGCCGCCACTGCTGGCAAATTGCAGGCTTCCCCAGCCCCTTCCTACGCCGAGGACTCGTTACCTGTGGATGGAGCGGGAATCCCTTGTCCTCAGCAGCCCAGCGAGGACCGCTTTTTGGGGGCAGATGGCGCCCCTGGCGGCCTCTGTGCGACCCTGCGGCCACAGAGGCTGGCCCTGAGGGATTTGCGGTGGAAGCTGCAGGACTTCCTGCCCCCAGGTGTTTTCAACCTAGCCTGCCCCTGGTGGCACCCCCAACCTTAGGCCTGGAGCAGGTCGGTGACTTTCAGTACTTTGGGAGGGGCAGGGCCCTTAGCTTCTCAGGGTATCAGGAAGAGGGGTAGCTGATGACCTGGAAACTCAGTCCTGGCCCCAGAGGCCTCAGGACTCCTGAATAAGATGGAGCCATCTGGGCCAGCAGTGGGAGAGGGGCTGCCCTGCCTTCCAGCTCTGTCGCCTGACTTGGGGGTAAGCCGGGTGGAGTGGGAAGAGCCTGGTAGGCCGAGTTCTGCTGTAGGCTCAGCTCCCTGCTGGCTGTATGCCCTGGAACAAGTCTCTCCCAGCGAGGTGTAAGTGAAATCATGTGTTGGAGAAACTGAGCAGGCACCCTGTGAATATCATTGGCCCCAGGGACTCACCAGCACCAAGAACAGCCTTACACACCCCTCTCTAAGTGGTCTTGCTGTTTGGGAGGTTCATGTGGGTTTGAGGGTGACAGGTTTCTTCTCCCCAAAACTATGGAGGATGCTGCTATTCTCCCCAAGACTGCTCCTGACCTCAGGGCCTACAGCCCAGATTCCGTCCCATTCTTGGCTGTTTGGGAAACAGCAAAAAGTTCTGCCTCTCTGGGAGAGGGAGGCCCTTAATCTGCTACCCTAGCACCCCTCCCTGCTAATGGGCTCCCTTGCCCTTCTCCAGCTCCAGCAGTCTACATGGCAGCTGGGCAGCTGGTCCTCAACTTGAAGCAGCCTGATTCTGTAGCCCCACGCCTGCTGCTCCTGGGAATGGGATGCCAGCAGGCTCCTGCCCTCCCCTGTTTGGAGATGAGTCACCACTGCAGCCATGACAAGAGGAGGGGGAGCTGCTGAGGGGAGAATGGGCTCTCCCTTGGGTGCTCGAAGCACTTTGTTCTCTGTGAACAGAGATGTTGGAGTTGAGTAGCCCCAGGAAGCCTCGTTCACCTGTCACAGCGTGGTGCATGGGGCTGGGAGGGCCCAGGAAGATGGAGGGCCCAGGCCCAGCCTCCAGCAGACTACTGCTGCTGGCCCACCCTCTTGGTCCCCTCTGGGATCCTTCCTGAAGAGAGGGGGAAAAGCTGTTCAGCCAGCATTCTTCATAATAAACCTGAAGACTCAGACCTAGATGCCCACAGGGAGGAGACTGGATGAGATAGGGCAGCGGTTCCCAACCTTTTTAGCACCAGGGACCAGTGCTGCTATGAGAATCTAATGATCTGAGGTGGAGCTGAGGTGGTGATGCTGGTGCTGGGGAGTGGCTGCAAATATAGATGAGGCTTCAGTTACTCACCCCCCACCTACCTCCTGCTGTGCGGCCTGGGGGTTGGGAACCCCTGAGTTAGAGGACACCTGTGGAATGATGAGCCATGGTCATTTTAAATTATGGGGAGTTCTTGGTGATGCAGGAAAATACATGTGCTGTGTTTACTGAGTTAAAAACTAAGATAAAAATTACATGCTCCTTCGTTCATTCTGCTTAGGACACCAGGGTGAAGAGGACACCAGCCCCCTAGGGGGCTGCCCAAGTCCTCCCCACTTGGCAGAGATTCCCTTCCTCCTCTCCCAGCTCATGCTCCTTCTTGGCTTCTCTCTGGTTCCCCCTTAATTACCCCTTCCCAAACTCCTTGCTCTCTTGGCCTATTACCCCTGTATCCGTCTTCTGTCTTCTCGCCCTGGATGACAATCACATGTGTCTCTGTCCTACTAGTAGGGATTCCTGTTGGGGAGGGGTACGTGACCCTCTGGTCCCTGGGGTATGCTTAGCTTTCTGCAAACTTGCCAGGCTGACCTGCCCTGGAGGACCCAGGGGCCACTCCAGAGCACTCCTGAGTCAGGCCTCCCTGGCACTCCAAGGGGACTCATCTGGGCATAAACTTTACAGAGCTTGCCCAGACCTCAGCCCAGATGCCACGCTGGAGACTCACTCAGGGCTCCCTAGAGTTGCACTGAGGTTGAACGGACTTGGAGGCCAGAGTTTGTGGCTTTGACTTGGAACATTCCTTTTCTGGAGGGTCTACAGGCTGGCCAGTGAGCCTGCCTCCCTCTCTGCCTGACCTGACTCTCATGTGGGCGGGTTTCTCTCCCACCGCCCCTGACTACAGGTGCTGCAGGAGCATTCTGAGACTTCATCTCATCTCACAGGTCGTGAACCCAGCAGGAGGTCAGGCTTTGTTCAGGGGTCCCAAGGTGCTGGTGAGCAGGAAAGATGCAGCCTCTCCTGCCCACCCACCCATTCCTGGGCAGCTTAGAGTCCAGGGGACCATGGCAGGCAGGCCAGGATTTAGGCTTCTGGGACTGGCTGCTGACCTTAAGAGCTAGGTCAGCCACGGAACCAGCCACAAACAGGCACAGGCCCCTCTGGATTGGTCAGCCTGGGGTGAGCTAGAGAGGAGAGGGTCCACCGTGTGTGACAGGCCACCACCTGCCAGCTGCCCTCCTGCTGCCTGGTCAAGCAGAGTACCCTGGGTCTCAGCGCTGTTGGCGCCTCACTGCCTTATGCCCCAGTTCTTCCATGAGGCAGCCAGACCTGGCTCCTTCGAGGCCTTGCTGACTACTCCTAGGTTGGTGGTTGCTCCCTTCTCTTCCCTCCTGCCTTAGCTTCGCTGGGTGCCCTAGCTAGACATGGCCCCAAGCACAACAACATGGGGAAGGGGCTGCATCCGAGTCCCTGGGTGTGACAGCAGGGGACAGCAGAAAGAACCCAGTGGAGTCCCAGAAGACCAGGGCTGGAAACCATTCCCACAGCAAGGGCCCAAGGGACTTGATTCTGAAGCCTCTGAGGCACTCAAGGGCTGGCAGGGGTCGCCGGCTCCCCATCGCCCTACGGGCCCACCTTCCAGTCCCAGCCTGCTCCTGCGAGGTGGAGTCCTCAGGTCTTCAAATGCCCTGGCTCAAAACTGAAATGATTCGGTGTCACGGTCCAGTTCTCTGTGCTTCCATTTCTACATCTGTAAATCACAGGTCACACCGCTGACTCCCCATTCCATTGTAAGTGTTCAGAGAGGGGGGAGTCTGGCCCCTCTGTCCTGGCCCCACCCCAGGGCCACTGGGCAGCCTTGGGCAGGTCATCCGAACTCAGTTTCCCCCTCCGGAAAATGAGGAGTGGGTTGGTGACACACTAGAACTGTCCCTGCCAGGCGGATGTGAGATAAGTCTGAGTCCTCACCCAGCCCTGAGGACCTGATCCTCATCCGCCCTGGCCCAAGTCCATGCCCTGGGTCTGAGTGTGGCCCAGACAGAGCAGAGCCCGACTCCTGCCCACCTTCTTTCCTGCTCTGGTGTTTCCAGGCCACTTGTTTTCCCCAGGGGGCCTGTGCCTGTACCTGTGGAGTTGAGGAGAAGGAAGAGCTGTGACTGAAAGATGGGGTCCATGAAGGTGATTGGTGAGGCTGGGAACAGTGGAACAACCATGGTGGACAACGGCCTGAGTAGTGGCCCAGCAGAGGGCAGTGGACTTACTATGATAACCAGAACTGTGTCTGGATCTGTGGCCTCAGGCTGCCAAGCTCCAAGTTGGCCCTGGGCGTGGTGAAGAGTCTGTAGCCATAGCCCCATTGGTGTGCAGGGGCCCAGGGTCCAGGAGTATGGGTGGGTGGGGCCTTCTAGCCCACCCTGGTAGTCAGAGAGGTGTGGACTGGCTGGTGGATCAGGAATCTGGGGAGAGGGGAGCCCCTGCCCCTCCAGGAAGAAACTCCCTCCCCCCCGCCCCCACCTCCCAGAACACAGTGTTCTGGAGACAGCATGATCTGTGGGCCTGAATATGGCCTTGGCCTGGCCACCAGGAATAGTGTTCCATGCCAGGGGGCATCTGCTGTCCATCACCTCCCTGGGGTGCTCCCTGCCAGATTGTGGTGACCGGAGGCCAAGCCTCATGGCCCTCCTGCCCAGGCACTGGCCCTGCCCTGCTTGCCATTCCCCCTTGTAAGTAGGCAGTGCGTTTGTGGGCAAGAGCACAGGCTGACCCGGCAGCACCCACACCCTCCACTGACCCAGCTCCCCAACGGTGGCAGCCGGCCCCCCTATAGAGCTCCGTTTCTGAAGCTCTGTTTCTTCGAGCGCAGCAGGAGGGTGCTGGAGACTCGAGGCTGCAGGGAGGGTTTGGTAACTTGTATCAGAGTCTGGGGCTCCATGAATTATTCAGGTGGTTACAGTCCATCTCTGTGACCTCATCTGCCAGCCAGAAGCTTGGAACCACTGATGGGTTGAGGGGTCGGCTGAGATGCTCCAGATGAGACGCTTGGTACACGAGCAGAGCTTTGAACATAGTCCCAGTGCTTCTAAGTGCCCTGAGGCTGCCGCTGTGTGCCACCAACTGCCTGAAGCTCTCCAAGCAGGCATCTTCTGAGCAGGGTATTGAATATGTTCCTGTGGAACTGAGTGAGGGGTCTTGGGGGAAGAGGGCAGCCAGGCAGGGGTGCTGGAGGTAGAGTTGCGGGGCCTGAGTCATAGACCCCCAGGCCCTGTTTGACATCAGTGCTGCTTTCCCTTTAGGGGGAACCCCATCCCAGACCCTCCTCATGGGGTCACTATAGCCCCTTGCTCCCATATGTGGCCGTCCCCCACCTGCAGGTGCCTGTCCCCTCCCTGGGGTCCCCTTGGTTTGCTCAGGGGCTTCCTTGCCCTCCACGGGCACCATGTGGAGGTCTGTCTTTTCCTGAGGGCCAGTATGGGAGCGTTGGGGAGTGGGACATGTCCTAGCCGTCTTGGGGCTGCTGGTATCTGGGCTGTGGCTGCAGACAGATGCCCAGCACTGCTTACTTAAACAGAAGAAAGACTTGTTGGCTGGCTTGCTACCCTGCCAGCTTGTGACTCTTCCTGGTGACTCCATGCCCTCAGGCCAGCTGTCCCTGGAGTCCAGCCTCATGGTTGCAGGAACCTCCCCAGGGCATATGTTGTCTGTGGTTCCCTTCTGATTTTCTCTGTACTTACAGCCTGATTTGTTTGGTCTCTATCCTTTCTGAGATAGATGGTATTAGGTTACGCCTGCATGCACATATCTGGAAAGGAAATGGATTGATAGGGAGCCCTCCTATGAAGAAATACAAACCGTGCCCTGGGACCTGTGCTGCAGATTAGACCTACCCTCACAGGGCGTGTCTTAGCCCTGTTTGGGGATCAGCCAAACACCCCTCAGGAGTCTGGTTCCTGGGCACAGGGACCCTGTACCTGCCCCCGGAGTGATGGCTGCAGATGTGCATGGCCCATGGAGAGGCTGCTCAGCCAGGCACTTTATTGGCTGTGGTGTAAGGTGGCCCACGGGCCCCAGACATGAGGAGGGAATCCACCTGCAGGCCAGGCTCAGCGGCACTCCAGCAGCGTGGCCGCGGGCAGACTGCCCCTCACTGGGCCTCAGGTTCCCACCTACAAAATGAGCCGGTTCAACCAGCTAGCTAAGTGTGCTTGAAAATGTTCATGATCGTGTAACTCTGATGCCAGCAGATTCCTCAGTGGGTAGCATCCTGGGAATTGAGGCCGGGGTGCAGGAAGAAGGGTGGAGGCGGGAGGGCAATCCCAGAGGGTGAGATATGCAGGCAAATGGTGCCGTCCGTGATGACAGGCAAGTGGTGACAAGGAGTGTGGCAGGCAGATCCGCCTCAGTGTGCATCCAGAAAGAGTCTTAACTGAGGCATTGCCTTGCTTCAAGGAACAGATGGTGGCCCCTGCCTCCATCCGATTCCTGGTGGGGCGGGCAGTGTTAGGCTGCCCCTCACAGCCCCAGGTTAGTCTACTTCAGGGGGCAGCCTGGTGGGCCATCCAGGGAGTTTTTTTCAGCATGTTCATTGGCTCCTTTTGGCACATACTCCCCGAAAGGAAAACACACAACAAAACAAAGAACAGGTAATTGTCCTGTGTCATTGATTCCAGAACTTGGGAGCAAGAGCAGGTGTTTGGGATCCCTCTCTGCAGAGGCCTTACCCATGCCTCCCACCGTCTGCTAAGGCCACTGCGCCTGCCTGGCCTGCCCTGCAGAGAGCCAAATGTGTTTTCCCTCTGGCAGTGCCTCCTTGGCCTCCTTTTTCAGTGGAGAGAGGGGAGCTGGCCCTTGCCTGACCAGACGCCCAGCCGCATGCACCCCTGCGCAGCCAGGGTCCTGCCAGCTCTGGTGAGCCTGCCGCTCACTGCCATGGTGCTGGTGACTGGCCATCATTGCCTTTTCGGTAAGGAGGCACAGCACCGCCTGCCCCTTCACCCCCCCACCCCGCCCCACCCCCCGTGTAGGGCTTGTGTGCACACCCGGAGCTCTGAAGAACATTCGTTTTACTGACCAGAACTGTCAGAATTGTCTCTCACTTACCTTGGGCTCGAGTAGTCCTAGCAGAGTCTTAGGAGGCTAGCAAGCCAGGAGGACTTCAGAGAAGAGAGAGTGTCACAGCTGTGCAAGGGGGCAGTGAGTCCTGAGCTGAGGCAGGAGAAGAGTGAGGGCCAGCATGGCTCAGGCTTCAGCTGAGATAGGTAAAGGGGGCCATTGGTCGAGGTGGTAAACAGAAGGGATGCAGCCACATTATCTTTTTTCAAGCTTGCCCTGGCCCTGGCCACATGGATGGATTGGGCGGGTGGGGGGGTAGGGTGGAAGAGTGGGAGGAAGAGTCAGGATGAGGCCTAGGCTGGGGCAGGGATGTTAGGGGCTTGAGGTGCAGGTTTGGGTGCCAGGGAGGGGCAGGGGATGGGGGCAACCCTTGGGTTCCAGCACAGCGTGAGGAAGAGGATTTACCAATAATTAACCAAAGGTGAAACAGGTCACCTCCAGAATTGATAAGCTCCCCAGATGTGTGGGCCGAGGTGGGTACCCACCTTGCAGGTGTAGAGAGCAAACATTAGGCTGAGACACCCCAAGTGCCTGGAGCCTCCCAAGTCATTGACACTATATCTGAGACCCCCATGACCCCTACCTGTGCCCACCCCTCAGCAAGGCTGACCCCAGTCCTTGGCAGGCCTGTCTTCAGGCCCCTCCCCTCCTCCAGCCTGCGCCCTGGCTCCACTGGCCTGGATGGCAGGGATGACATGGGAGAAACAGGGCCACTTCCCAGGGGAGGGTCCAGAAAAGTCAGCACCCCTCTTCTCACACATACACCCCCAAACACGATTGTAGGGACAAATGTAATCCTTTGTTCATCCTCCCTGATAGCTCCCTTATGAGCAGCTGGGGGAGACCTCTGACCCTAGATCAAGGGTCAGAAGTGATCTCCGTCCACATGTACTTTGAGTCTCCAGAGGCTCTGAAAGGAAGGGCGGGGGGATTCCGTGAATTCCAGGGTCATATGGACCCTGTGGTTGACTGCCTGGCGTGGAGCAGAGTGCACTTTTCTGTGCCTGCAGAGGTGCAAGATCTGAGAGTGGTTGAGTCACACTCAGATCCCCACTGGGCTGTGGCCCTGGGCCAGCCCCAGAACGCACCTCGGCGTCTGGGCAGGTGTCTGGGCAGTGTTTCCAGCTTCTCCCCGCCTCCTGTAAGGTGCGGAAAGGAACCAGTGGTAAAGGCTTTCCTCTGGGCTCATTCTCCCTATTGGGGGTGGTGAGGGGCCGCCCTGCGGCTGCCTCTAGTGCTGTGTGACCCTGAGGACCTTTCTCTGAGCTCTGCCCTCCCCAGCGTCAACTGTGCGAGGCTGTGCTGAGGACCAGTGATGTCTGTAGTACTTCAGAAGGACTGGGCCCTTACTGCTGGGCCTGAGCGGTGACGGAGATGGCACCTTCCCGGCCACTGCCATCACACCTGAAGATGGGGTACCAGGGCTGCACTGGTAGGGACAGCTGCTTGAGGCCATCTTGTCCTGAGCTGCTATAGAAGCCACGTCTACCGAGTAGGAAAATGCAGCGTTGGCGTCAGCGTGCTGGACGAGGGCAGCCTCAGGCCCCCTGTTTTGTCCGAATGCGGGGGCGGGGGGCGTGTAATTGCTGCCTTGTCTGGTGCTGCTGGAGATGGAGGGTGGCTGCCAGCTCTACACAGCCCCCCAGCCTTCCCACGTGGGCCTTCCATGTCCAGTGTGAGCTGGTGGCCCAGAGTGGAAGCTGCAGGAACTCAGAACCGAGGGTTTAAGATCCTCTCTTGCCTGAATGGCTCAGGTTGGGAGGTTCTCTGGCTTCTCTCCTGGGACTACTGGAGAGGGAGGTGCTGTGAACAGTCATCAGGCATCCAGGGAGCGGGGCCCTGGGAGGGACACAGCCTGGACAGCTTACCGTGGGCCACATGCGAAGAGGAGGACCAGGCTCTAGTCCTGGTCCGTTCTGGGCAGGAATTTCTCTGGGGCATTGGCTGCAGAGACCTATCTGGGATCCTGACAGCTCCTTTGAGGCCCTGAGGTCCTGCCCCAGGCTCCTGGCACCATTGTCTTAGGCCTGCTCAGAAGGTGTGAGCACCTGTTCACTTGTCATTCAGTCCCTGGGTCATCCTTTCCTTCATCACATCTTGACTGTACCTGAATGTGTGTCAAATGCCATGCTGGGTGTAAGGTCACCACCAGGAACCAGACCTTAGGGCTGGCAATGGGCACGGTGCCCAGTGCAGCAGCAAGTTAAGCTCAGCAGAGGCAGGGTGGAGGGGGCAGGGGCTCTGAACGTCAGGCAAAGGCAGGCAGGTGGGAACTGGGCATCCTAGGAGCTGCGAGGTTTTTGGTCCAAACCTCGATTCTTTGGACCCTGCTGGGCGGGATGTACATTGGGGAAGGTGGAGGGGGGTTCCCACACCTGATCCTGTCTGGAAGGCAACAGCTACCAGAAGTTCACAGCAACCATCTTTTGACCCTCAGTTCACCTCCAGGAATTAGTCCTATTGCTGAATTCATAATTGCGCAGACACGTAGGCACTGGGCTTCTACCATTTGTTGCATTTGGTCAGGCACGACCTGCATGCTTCCCACAGGAGACAGATCAAGTAAACATGTGCCATGCACAACAGTCGTTCAGAAGAGAGGGGCACACAGCAGTACATTTATCCTTTTCTGCCATTTATGGGGGGAAGCAAGCGGGGGTGGCTTTATTCCCATCCCCTAGAGACAAGAGGGGTCGAGGAGCCCTCGATGGTGCAGAGTCCCTTCTGGCATCATGGCAGTCTGGTTGCAGCAGCCTTCTTCATATGCCCACCCCATCTATCCCACAGGGCATCTGGCGGATCCCCGTGGACGAGATCGACCGGCCAGGCAGCTTCGCCTGGCACATGAACCGCTCCATCGTGCTGCTACTCAAGGTGCTGGCCCAGCTCCGGGACCACAGCACCCTGCTAAAGGTGTCCTCCATGCTCCAGCGGACCCCGGACCAGGGCAAGTGAGTGCAGCATACCTTGACCCCGTCCACCCAGGGCATCTCTACGCTGGTGGGGGAACCCAGACTAACCCGTCTCCTTAGGGACCTCTCAGTTCCAGAGTTGGGAACCTAAATAGCATTGCCCCGTCCCGGGCACCTGGGGTGAACATCACTGCAGGTGAAAACCAGCAATAACAGGCCAGGCAACAGGAGGGCCTGAGCCTCAGAGGTAACCAAGGATCCTTCTGCCAGAAAGGATAGGGCAGAGAGGACCGAGGGACATCTGCTACAGCTGCCACTTGCAGGAGGTGTGGGAGATCCCAGGAGAGCCACAGCTCAGATGTGATCTGGCCTGAGTCTTCACACTGCCAGCTGAGCCAGCAGCTGTCCTCCATGCCTGTACTACCTCCCCTCCCCAGTGCCTCATTCCCCTGCCCTGTGCCAGGAGCTGGGGAGGGGTCTTCAGCTGGGACCAGGAGAGCACTGGGACAGGCTTATGGGAGAAAAGCCAGAGGTCCTCAGCTCTCACTGAAGGCAAGCTTCTGGGGAGCAGACCCCAGGCAGATGGTCAGCGGGGACACTGAGGAAGCAGTCTCGGGGCAGGGAGAGCTCAGGCATCCAGCTGTGCCACGTGGCTCTGACGCTCCTCCACCCTCTCCGGCCACCCCCGTGTGCCTGCAGGAAGTATCTGCGAGATGCTGACCGCCAGGTCCTGGCGCAGCGGGCCTTCATCCTCACTGTGAAGGTGCTGGAGGACACACTGAGCGAGCTCGCAGAGGTATGCCACCCTCAGCCCCTCTCCTTTCCCCGATGGCGGCCCAGGTCCTGCCACCCACACACCAGTGCCCTTAGGCAGGTCCCCGTGTGTCCACCTTTGGGGCAACACCCTCCTGCCTCCCCGATGAAACGAATGCACTGGCTCTTAGTGAGGTCCGGACTCGCTAGGCGGACATGGACTTGTGGTCAGTGAGGGTGGCAGTGACATTCCCCAGGTTGCTCCCCTGCCCAGGGCTCCCTGTCCCAGCCGGGTGAGCTCAGGTAACAGCAGCTGTAATGGCAAAGCAGATGGCAAAGCTGGCTGTTCCTCACCCAGCTGGCTTCCCACACGCTGAACAAGGCCCCTGAAAGCACCCTGTCACACAGTCCCTTCTCACCCTCTGAGGCAGGTGCAGTCCTTGTCTCATTTCACAGCTGAGTACCCTGAGGCCCAGAAGGTTAGGACTCCAGCTTAGCAGGTGGCACTGTTGGGACCTGTGCCAGGGCAGTCTGCCAGCAGTGCCACCTGAGACCCTTGCCTTGGCCTTTGTACACTGGGGTCGCATGAGAGCCCATGACAGGGGGACTCAGCCCTGTGCCCGTCGTGGCCAGGCCTGTTCTTCCACAGCAGCGCCACCCCCAGAACCCCGTTGGCCCCTCTCAAGGCTGGAGGTCCAGAGCAGGGAGGACCATCCTCAGGTGGGTCTCCGGGCGCAGCCCTGGCCCGCAAGCAGATGGGCAGAGCCAGAGTGGCCTGGATAGCAGAGGCCCGGGGGGCACACCTGGTGCCCAGGGGTGCTCTGTTGTGGAGACACCGAAGACATGGAGTCTTTGACCTTCCATTTCCTCGCAGGGGTCAGAACACCCAGGGCCCAAGGCCTGTGTCCTCCCCGGAGCCAAGATGACCACCGACGTCTCCCATAAGGCCAGTCCCGAGGATGGCCAAGAGGGCCTCCCCCACCCCAAGAAGCCCCCTCTGGCTGATGGCTCGGAGCCAGGGGCTGAGCCAGGGGGCAAAGCGTGTCCCCTCAACCACCGGCCTATGGCCATGGATGCAGGAGACAGCACGGACCAGGGCACGGAGCAGAAGGACAAGGAGAGCCCCCGGGCAGGGCCCACTGAACCCATGGACAC
>CM053510.1:96143874-96245292 GCA_028627145.1 Eidolon dupreanum | reverse complement strand
GACCTGACTGCTCCCACCCACCCCCACCCACACCCCGGGGGGCCTTCCTTAGTTACAGCCCTCCTCCCTACAAGGAAACAAGGCTAGAAGAGGTCACATCTTTGGCAGAGGATCCCAGAGGCCCGAATCCTGGGATTGCAAGTACAATGCCCCCTTACCCACCCTGAAGCTCATCTCTTTCCAGAGACCAGCCCTTGCTCCCCTGGGGCTGGGATCCAGCAATCCTAGCTGAAGCTCCTCTGGACATCCCGCTCCTCGTGTGCCAGAGGTCCGGCAGCTGGAGGCGCTGGCCCCCTCCCCTGTGTCCAGGCCAGGTGGCCAGGAATGTGCTAACGGGGCAGGTTAGGTCCTGCTGGCCCACACAGGCACCTGTGGACTTTGAGAGGGGACCCGGCGGGGCGGGGTGGGGCGGGGCGGGGCGGGGCGGGATGGGGCGGGGCGTTGGTGCGGATCGCGGGAAGGGCGGGGCCAGGCTCAGGGAGTAAACCAGCTGCAGCCTCCCAGCCACTGCTGCACTGCCAGCGGCTGATACAGGCTACGACATGAAGCTTCCCCTCCTTCCCTGCGCCCTGCTGCTGCTGGCGACAGCCCCCGGCCCAGGCCCATGGCCTACAGCAGGTATGCCCCTTTCTGTCCGCTGTCTGTCCATCTGTCAGGCCCCAGGCAGATGCTCCTCTGGGCTGGGCCTCTGACTATGTCAGGCCATCTGTGCCTGTACTGGGGTCAGTGGGAATTAATTGGGGGTACAGGGGCCACCCAGTGGGGATGGGGGTCTAGGAGGTGCCCATCATAAATCAGCTGGGAGCCAGTAGCTGTCTGGGAGGGAGGTGATCAGGCAGTTGGGCTCAAAAGAGCTCTTGGCCTGCACCCCGAGCCCCAGTGAAGGGTGTGCTTCCCATGAAGGAGCCCCCTAGTCCCACTGGCCAGAGGCAGGATGTGAGTCTGTGTCAGGGTGAAGCCGAACCCCAGAAAGTCTAGTGGAAGAACCATGCTTCAGAGCCAAGACCATAACCCCTCCAGGGAGCTGGGCCAGAATTAGAATTCACAGGCCTCCCAGCCCCCAACCTGGCCCCTCTCTCCCATTGCAGGGAAATGCTCTCAACCCTCCTGCCACTTAATTCACTTACTGGCATCCCTCAGCCCCTTCCCCCACCTCCTTGAGCCGTCACATCCTCGGTCAATAAACATTGACGCTCTTGAGTGCCAGCCCTGCGGCAGAGTGAAGTAGGGCCACCAGGGTGGCTCAGGCCCAAGCCTGACCCTTGACTGGCCCCCTTTGGACGGTGACAAGGAAGGGCCAGGTGGGATATGTAAGCCTAGCCTCAGTGCCTGCACCCCACCCCAGTCCCCACCCTTCAACCCACGTGGCCATGCCAGCCTGAGGGACCAATGCCTTGAAAATGATTCTGCTATAGGGCCTCATAGCTGGAGGAAAAGGCTGGGGCCTGATTCCATAGTTCCCCCCACTCCAGACTACTTTCTCATTCTGGCCCTGCTGGGTCTTCTGCTGGGAATGTTCTTCCCTAAAAGGAGGGGTGTACCCCTCACCTTCTCTGCAAAGGGTGGGGCTCCTTTTGGGGCTGCAATAAGTAAATCAGCTCTGCTCTGCAGAGTGATGCAGAGCTCAGCCCAAGCACCTGCCCCTACCTGGCCTCCAATGAGACTCATAGTAGCTGAGTCCCCAGACCTTATATCAACAAGCAGGGGTGGGGGTGGGGGGGTTCTCTTCCAGGCTATTGGTCCACAGACCCTTCAGGGAGTGGAGACAGGTCCCTGGCCCATGTCCCGGGCTCAGGCATCTGTGGCCATCTCAGAATGCCATTACCTATAGAACTTGGTGGCTGAGGGTCAGTCATGCCCTGGGGGCTCATCCTGACACTGCAGAGTTGTGTCTAGAAGCATTCCCCCTTATCTCCCGTCCTTATCTAGCCAGTCCTTCCAGTGAACTGCCACATGATCTGTACTAAGCATTACCCCACCCTACAAGCCCTGTGGGTTGCCACTGTGTCCACATGGCAGTCAGTACAATCCCTGCTGCATTCTCCTGGGCATGCTTCTCTCAAGTGGGCTCCGGGAAAACAGACGTGGGCCCTGCTCATGGGGGGGCCGGCGCAACACCCACCAGGGCTGTGCACTCAGAGCCCTCTCCTCTAGGTGCCCAGGAGAGCTGCTCCCAACGCTGTGGGGACCCAGGCGGGCAGTGCTCCTGCCACCCGACTTGCTTCGGCCTGGGTACCTGCTGCTCGGACTTGCGGGACTTCTGCCTGGAGATCGTACCCTACTCGGGCTCCATGATGGGTGGCAAGGACTTCGTGGTGCAGCACCTCAAGTGGTCCAGCCCCACCACCAGCGTGATCTGCAGGTGGGAGGCAAAGGGGCCATGCATATTGGAGGCCTAGACTACTAGGCTGGCTGGGCGGAGCCCCAAGGACCAAGGACAGTGACAGCTGGTTGGATGGATTCCCCAGGGAGGTCAGGGGCCCAGGCCTTAGAGAAGGTCAGCCCACCCTGGCCCAGCCTCTCCTGCCACCTCTACTCCCTACAGGTTTAAGGAGAGCGTCCAGACCCTCGGCCACGTGGACTCCTTCGGACGTGTGCACTGTGTGTCACCCCTGCTTTATGAGACTGGCCGCATCCCCTTCACACTCTCCATGGACAACGGCCGTTCCTTCCCACGCTCAGGCACCTGGCTGGCTGGTGAGCCCCACCTTGCTGGTCCAGGCTGTGGGCACCAGGCCCCACACTCTGCAGGCCCTGTCTCCCCGCTCCCCCCGCCCCCCACCATGGGGACTTTCCCCAGTACTGATCTATGCACACCTGGCCTACCCACCGGGTCCTGACACTCTGGCTGAACCAGTTCCTTGAGAGGCCTGCCCAACCACAGGGGCGAGGATTCCCGCCCTCGCATCCAGACAGGAGTCTCAGCCCAGAGGGAATGGGGGCTACAGAAGTCACCCAGCAAGGTGGGCCAGGCTAGGGAAGGAGAGGAGGCAGGTGGAGGCCAGAGACCTGAACAGTGGAGGGCAGGGCCCTGCCTCTTATGTCCTTTCCCCACCGTGAGGGTCCGGGGGACACCATGACTCCAATGAGACTGCCATGCTTTGTCCTTGGGAGGCCCCCACAGCTCTTAGGGCCTCAGGGCCTCCTCCACTGGACCCCCTGTGCCCCAGGCCTTTTCTCACCTCATCTCCCCCTCCCAGTGCACCCCAGCAAAGTGTCTGAGACAGAGAAGAGCCAGCTGGTGAACGAGACCCACTGGCAATATTATGGCACCACTGGCACCGGAGGTAACCTCTCCCTGACCTGGAACGTCTCAGCTCTTCCCACAAACTCCATCACCATCGAGCTATGGGGCTATGAGGAAACAGGTGAGGCACTCTGCGGGCTGCTTCTGCAGGGCCTGGTTGGGTCAGAAGCTTTGGGTTTGCAGAGGTGAAAGGGAATTCCAGGCAGGGGAAATCCTGTGGATGGGGAGGGGGTCCCAGGTAGGGACTGGAATGAGGAAAGTACAGAAAAGAAAGAGGAAGTGAAATGGGCAGCATCACGAAGGGCCGAGTGGAACAGGGCAGGGAGGCTGGGGCCCCCCTCAGGGAGGAGGTGCGATGGATACTTGGTCCCTGGATATAAGGCTTGTCCTGGAAACAGAAAAGGCTTGCTCTGCCCCCTGCCCTCTGGGTCTCTGGATGGCTGACGTAGCTCTGGGCCTGTCCTAGAACAGGGACAGTGACCCTGGAGTGTGGGGGAAGGAGGTCGTGATCACTTGAGCCAGGGTCCTTGTGGGAGCAGCAGGGAAGCCCTCCTATGGCGATCATCGGTCTGCACATCTGTCCATCAATCAGGCTGCTCTGAGCACCAAAGACTGGCACCCGCTCCTCCTCTGCCCCAGGGGTCCTCAGACAGGCCCCAGGGCTCACTGGGACCTTCTCTCCCTCAGGGAAGCCATACTCAGGGGAATGGACGGCAAAGTGGTCATACCTGTACTCCCTGGCCACAAATGTCCCCAATTCGGGCTCTTTCACCTTCATTCCACGACCCGCGCCTCAGCACTACCAGAAATGGGAAGTGGGTGCCCTTCGGATCGTCAGCAGCAAACACTATGAGGGGGAGAGGTGAGGGCCGTGCAGAGAATGTGTGGAGGGCTGGCTGGCTGCCTGACGGGGAAGCCGGGGCCAGGGGTAGAGAAGGCGGCCCCTAGTGTGCGTGTGTCCCTGCAGGGATGTGCAGGCGCTCTGGAGCAATGAGCACGCTCTGGCCTGGCACCTGGGCGATGACTTCCGGGCAGACCCTGTGGCCTGGGCCCGAACTCAGTGCCTAAACTGGGAGGAGCTAGAGGACCAGCTGCCCAAGTTCCTGGAGGAACTGCCTGACTGCCCCTGTACCCTGGCCCAGGCCCGGGCTGACTCTGGCCGCTTCCATGTGAGTCTCCACCCAGGTCAGGGCCCAGGAACTAACTGGCAAGGGGGCAAGTGGAGCCAGCTGCCGCCACCATGGACATGGCTATGCCCACCCAGAACAACAGCAAGGAAGGCAGATAGAGTCCCCTGGGAGGTGGGGTTGGGGTCTAAAGGCCCCTGTGGGGGCGGGTTGGGGATGGCAGAGCCAGATGCTGGGGCAGGTGACAGCAACTCCTGCTGCTCTACAGACGGACTACGGCTGTGACATCGAGCATGGCAGCGTGTGCACCTACCACCCAGGGGCTGTGCACTGTGTGCGCTCTGTGCAAGCCAGGTGAGCCCCCAGATGGCGGTTGGGGCACCAGGCAGAGCCTGGGGGCAGGATCGCCAACGGTGGGCCTGACCTGTCCATGCCCCCAGCCCCCAGTATGCCTCGGGCCAGCAGTGCTGCTATACCGAGGAGGGCACGCAGCTCCTGACAGCCGACTCGACGAGCGGCAGCACCCCGGACCGCGGCCACGATTGGGGTGCGCCTCCGTTCCGAGCACCGCCCCGCGTGCCTGGCCTCTCCCACTGGCTCTACGATGTCATCAGCTTCTACCACTGCTGCCTCTGGGCACCCGAGTGCTCCCGCTACATGCTCCGGCGGTCCTCCAGCGACTGCCGCCGCTACCAGCCCCCGCGCCTGGGTGAGTGCCAGCCAGGGTGGGGCCCAGGGCAGGACCAGGCCCAGGAAGCCTGCCTGACGCTCCGCTCTCCCCAGCCTCTGCTTTCGGGGACCCACACTTTGTCACTTTCGATGGCGCCAATTTCACATTCAATGGGCGTGGCGAGTATGTGCTGCTGGAGGCGGCGCTGACTAACCTGAGGGTGCAGGTGCGGGCCCAGCCCAGGACGACACTCGAGGGTGAGGCTGGGGCCTGGGGACTCGGGGTGGCTCTGAGTCATCTTAGGTGGGAGCCTGGAGCCAAGCGGACCCCGTTCTGCACCCACCACCCCAGGCATGCCAGACCGAGGCACAGGGCTGACGGCCGTAGCCGTCCAGGAGGGCAACTCAGATGTGGTGGAGGTCCGGCTGGCTGGTGGGACAGGGGTCCTGCAGGTGCTGCTGAACCAGGAGGTGCTCAGCTTCGCCGAGCAGAAATGGATGGACCTGAAGGGTGAGTAGCACGGCTGGGCAGGATCTGCGGGCTGCCCTCTCTCCCTTTCCCTTCCTCCTGGGCTTCCACACCTCTCACTGGCCCTGGCCGGAGGCAGGGATGGTGTCCAGAGCACAGATGTGGAGATGAAGGCCTCTTGGAGCTTGCTGCAGGGCGACAGCTAACTGCAGAGCGACCTGGCGCAGTGGACACGTGCCTCTGGCCCATAGCTCTCTGTGCACAGACATGGTTCCAGGCCTCAGGTAGCGAAGTCCGGTAGGGGGGACCTGGTCTGATCTTGAGCCTTTATGTCTATGGAGCCCTAAGACACACCCTGGTCAGAGCCCCGAAATGCCAGGATGGTGGGATGAGCCCCACTGACATGAGCTGGGAGGTGCAGTGCCTCCAGGAAGCTGGCCTGAGGGTTGAGGAGTGGTGGCTCTCTATCTCTCTTCTCTGTAGTGCTGCTGCAGGGAATGAAATGACTCCCAGTTGGGATGGGTGGGGACCTGGGGTGGGCCTGTTGGTGCTCAGGATTCAGGGACCCCCAGATAGAGCAGAGCCGAGCACAGCTGCTGCCTCCCAGTCAGAAAGCAAGGGCCAGCCGGCAACCCCCACGTGTGGCCTGGGTGTGGGGGTCTCTTCGGGGCCTGGGCACCTCATATCAGCATGGGGGCTCCTGGCACAAGTATGGGCCCAGACTGCTGGAGTGTCACAGTCAGCAGGGTTGATCCTGGGGACACCCTCCCCTTTCCCTGAAGCCCAGGGGCAGCAGCCCATGGGAGGTGACCTTGACCTCGACTCCACCCTGCGCAGGCATGTTCCTGTCGGTGGCTTCTGGGGACAGCGTATCTATCATGCTGTCATCGGGGGCAGGCCTGGAAGTCAGTGTTCAGGGTCCCTTCCTGAGTGTGGCCGTCCTGCTGCCCGAGAAGTTCCTCAACCACACTCGAGGTCTCCTTGGAACACTCAACGACAACCCCACAGACGACTTCACTCTGCGCAATGGGCAGGTCCTGCCCCCCACTGCCAAATCCCGAGAACTGTTCCGATTTGGGGCTGACTGTGAGTGATCGTGAGGCCCGTGCTGGAAGAAGGGACAGGATGGGACAAGGGGTGGGGGGCGGTGGAGGTCAGGGGGAGACCCCATACCATGGGCCACCAGCCAGGCCCGCTCCTTGTCGCTGCAGGGGCCGTGGAGAACACCTCCTCCCTGCTCACCTATGACTCCCCGCTTCTGGTCAACAACTTCCTGTATCGGCCCAAGCATGACCCTACGTTCCAGCCCCTCTTCCTCGAGGAGATCACCCCCAGCCCCAGCCAGGTGACTGAGGCAGCCGAATTGTGTGAGGACAACCATTTCTGCAGCTTTGATGTGGCAGCTACTGGGAGCCTGAGTGTGGGCAATGCCACACGGTTGGCCTACCAGCTGCACCAGCATCGCGTGCAGAGTCTGCAGCCAGGTAAGGGCTGCAGGTGGGCCCCCCTGCAAGGGGGCAGGCACTTCACACTGGGACATGGCCCCGCAGGCCGGTGGCTGAGGCGGCCAGTCGCTCAGGGATGTCAGCTGTGTCCCATTTTACCCCAGTGGTGTCTTGTGGCTGGCTGGCCCCGCCCCAAAATGGGCTCAAGGAGGGCATCAGATACCTGAAGGGCTCCACGGTCTACTTCCACTGCAACAACGATCACAGCATGGTCGGGCCACCGGTCAGCACCTGCCTGGCCAGTGGCAAGTGGTCCAGTCCCACCCCGACGTGCCAGCCAGGTGAGGATGCCCAGTCCACCTGCTGCCCAGCCTGGTCTGGCCCTGCCCACATGCTTGCCCCTCCCACACACCCCTACTGGCAGCATGGCAGGCCAGCCCGCTCAAGCTCCCCCGACACTCGCCTCTCCCGCCCACTCTCCAGGGCGAAGCCACACCGTGCTGCTGAGCATCGTCTTTGGAGGCCTGGCGGTGGTGGCCGTGGTCGCGCTCATCTATGTGCTACTGCGCCGCAGGAAGGGCAACATGTGAGGCCCCCCCACCCACCCAAGCCCAGGGTCCTGCCCGCAGGACCAGGATCTGGGCCCCTGGGGCACCCATGGGACCTCCAGCCCTGCTCACACCCGCTCTCTTGCAGGGGCTTGTGGACTTCGCAGCCCTGAAGAGGGTGCTCCTGGCCAGCAACATGAGTGCACCAGGCCACCCTCAGACCAAAGACCAGCTTCCCAGGAGAGCGCTTCAAACTCCGGAGACTGAGCACCCCAGCATTTCGATCCTCTAATCCGTAGCACCTGGGACCTGGACACCTGATACCTGAGCCTTTAATGCCTGTGGACCCAAGGCCTGATGCCCTGCTCTGTCACCTCAGACCCGGATCCTGAGCTCTAACTGTGTAGTTCCTGAAGCCATTACCCAAATACTTGCGGCTCTAATTCTCCAGATTCAAGGTTCCACACCCTGGACTCTAATGCCTGTCTGCTGAGTCCTAGTACTTCTGCACCTGCCGCTCAGCAGTACCTCAGCTCCTGTCCCCAATGCCCGTGCCTCTGACCCCTGAAACACTGATACCTGGTGCCGCCAAACCGCAGTTCCAGCACCCAGCTGCCTTGATTCCTGGACACTGGGCCCAGCCAAGACTGCAGGTGGGCCCAGCCCAACATGTGGAGAGATTCCCAGTACTCCAAAGTGGAGAGTCATTCTCTGAGAGCCAGGCTTGTGATTCTAACTTCTGGAATGTCACTTGAAATACCCCTCTCTTCCTGAACAAGGAGAAAACAAGCCTCTCCCTGGTGTCTTGGTACTCATGCTGTCCCTTGGTTCTGGGGTTCTATACTTGCCCTTTGGGATCCAGAGCGACTTGCATCTGAGTCTTTCATCTGTCAGGTCACCTGAAACAGGTCGCTGCCCAGCCTCTCTCCATCTGAAAATGGGTTCAAGAACAGTGATAGCTTCGTGGGGTGGGGAGGATGGGAATGGTGTTTGGGGAAGGTAGACCATGGGGTGCACACTGGGTGCCCAGGAGATAGGACAGAGCTGGCCTACCCCTTCACCCTGCAGCAAGCTGGCCTAGCCTGGGCCTGGGCCCCCACCCTGCCCGGCACCCCCCTGAAGCCAGTCACTAGTAGTGGCAGGCCCAAGTCGTCTGACCCAGGTCCGTGTTCAGGGTCCCTAGGCGTTCCACACAGGAGTATCCAGAAGCTAGGTACAGAGCATGGCCTCATGCCGCCTCTGCCCACCTGCGCCAGGGCCAGACAGCTCGTGCAGAAACACAGGCTAGGAGCTGGCTTGAGGACAAGTGAGACCCAGAGTTTTTTGTGGTGAGAGAACTGAATATGGGCCATGGGAGGGTCTAGACAGGGTAAGGTGGGGTCATATTTGCATTGTAGGTATCAGACAGAAAACACCAGGGAGGGTGGGGTTGGAGGTTGGTGCCCCCTGGACCAGGCAGCAGCTCAGCCTGAGAGGGGCCTGGGCAGGAGGATAAAGAGTCCTGGGTGGGAGGTGATGAGTGGAGGCCCTCTTCGCTGTGGCTTGCAGCACCAAGAGTGACCACATGAGGACAGCAGAGGGTAAGAAGAGCAAGCAAAGGCGAACACCACACCAGGACCCAGGCCATGGGGAAATGCAGTCAGCCCCAGCCCTGCCGCTGGACCAGCAAGCTTGTGGTCATAACCTCAGCCAAGGTTCCTACAGGCCCCCCTCTGCATCTCTTCTTAGTTTGGAGGGCTTCAAGACATTCCCCCAGTCTCAGGAGCTCAAGTCTCAGAGAGCTTGCATAGGTTACCCCCAGACTGTCCAGATGATACCGACCACCAAGTTGGAGCCCAGGCCTCCCTACCTACTCAGCCTCACTTTTGATAGAGGGTCCCAGGCAGGGGTGGGAACCTGTGGCAGGGGCAATTCCTGCCCAGGGTTTCCAGAAGTGAATGTACTATTGGCACATTTGAAGGAACAGAGCTAAGGCTGAGGGATTAGGGGACTCCCAGGGATGGTGCCCAGAAGACTATAGATGGAGAGGGGTTTGGTGCTTCCTGCCCTTCCAAACCCCAGAACCCCAATTCCCCACCTCTCTGTGCTTACAGCCCAGGTCAGGGTGGGACTGAGAACCAGCCCCTTGGCTGCTAGGTGGGTACTTTCTCCTCTTGAGATGAGGTAAGAGAGGGCTGGCCTCCCACTAACCTGAATCCCCAGTGCATCCCTGTGCTGAGCCAGGCCCAGCTGGGCACTTGTCAGCCTGGATATGTGGGCTCAGACACAAACGCCCAGGTGGGCAGGGGCTTTTCATAGCTCCTATAACAGGCCTCAAAGGACCAGTGGAATTCTCAGAGACCTGATTGGTCAGAGAGGGCATTCCAGGAAGAGGAACAGCCTGAGCAAAGGCTCAGAGGAAGAGAAGTGCAGTTGGGTCTGAGGCAAAGTGGTAAGGGGGCGACAACCGAGGCTCCTCCATTGGGCCGTGGTATTTAGGCTTTGTCCTAAGAGTAAAGCATGGCTTTCCCTACCCCACCCCGTCCCTCTTGGACAGGCCATAGAGCTGCTCTTGCCCCTCCCCAGCAGGAGAAGGGGTGCACAGTCTGTGGCCCTGGCCCCAGACAGACATCAGACATTCCCAGTGCCAGGGGCAGGCCAGGCTGGGAAGCCCCAACACCTGACAGGGATTTCCCAGAGGCCCCTAGGGAGTCAGAGGTTCTATTCAGCCTGTGTGAGTGTGAAAGGTCCCAGCACAAACTTCCTAGAGACATCAAAGCCAGGGACCCCCACCTCAGAGAGGTGGTCTTCCCAAGGCAGCCCCAGGGAATCATGGTATCAAAACCCAGTGGCCAGTCCTCTACCCCTTGTACCAGTCCAGGTGTCAGGGATGGTGATCCAGAGACTTGGAAAAGCAAACAATAGGAGAGCTGGAAAGTCAAATGGGACATGGTGAGGCAGCCACAGGATCATAGCGGCACCTCTGGGCCAAGGGACAAAGGAGGGGACTGCTACTGAACCAGGTCCGGGTCCTACACAGCAGGAACCACGCAAGCCCATGGGGCCTTGGCGGGAACCACAAAGAAAACTGGCCTGCCACAGACTCCCTCACAGTCTTGAGGTGGGGGAAGAAGCTCATCTGTCTCTAGCCTCCCACCAGGGCCTCCCATTGGCTGAACACAGTGGGGAGCGCTGACAGGGATGAAGGACCAATAAGGCACAATGGGAGCGGAACTCCTCCTCGGCCAAGCCAGTTCTTTCTGCAAGTCCCAGCACAGCTGAGTGCCTGCCCTGGGCCAAGGTCTCATGGCCTGATGCTTCCCCGAGGTGGAGGGGGTGGTCAGTGCTGTGTGTTGTGGGTGTGGGAGGTCAGGGAGTGCTTCCTGGAGGAGCCTAGCTCCAGCTGAACTTAAAAGGATAAAAACCACTAGGGAAATGGGTTTAAGTAGGTGCCTACAGCTGTTAAGCAGTCTACACTGCTCAGGCTCTTCTTATAGGTAGAGCACTGGACTACATTTCCCAGCCTCCCTTGCAGTTGTGGTAGTCATGTGACTGAGTTCTAACCAGTGCAATGTGAACAAAAGGAGCAGGCTTCCAGGCCTGAAACATCATTGCTCCCTCAGGCACCCACCCAAATTCTTTCCCCTGCTTGGGTTGATATAAGGATGATTTTGGAAGCTGTACCAACCTGAGTCCCCAGCATGTGGGAGGGTCCCCTGTACACACCCTGACCTGTTTACCCATCCAGTACTGCTACAGGAACAAGAAATAAACTTCTCATAATTAAGCCATTGTACATTTCGGAGTCTATTTGTTGCAGGAGTTGGTCCCTCTAATTATACACCAGAGGCAAAGAATCAAAAAGATGGCCTTATATTTTTTATTAGTGTTGAAAATAAATACTCTGCATGGGTTTTAAAGAGTTCGGACAGATACACCAATATTCATAGCAGCATCATTTATACTAGCCAAAAGGTAGAAGCCATCCAAGTGTCCAGTAATGGATGAATGGATGTACAAATGTGGTACATATGCACGCTGGAATATTAGCCTCATAAAGGAAGGAAATTCTGACACACGCTACAATGTGGGTAAGCCTTAAGGAAATTATGTTAAGTGAAACAAGCCAATTGTAAAAGGACAAATATTGTATGATTCCACTTATATGAGATAGCTAGAGTAGTCAAATCCACAGAGACAGAAAGTAGCATGGTGGTTGCCAACGGCTGGGAGAGGGGGGAATGGGGAGTTACTGTTTAATGGAGACAGTTCAGTTTTGCAAAATGAAATAGTTCTGGAGATGGATGGAGGTGATGGTTGCTCAACTATGTGAATATACTTAATGCCACTGAATTGTATGCTTAACGATGGTTAAGATGGTAAATGTTATGTATTTTTTTACAATTAAAATAAAAAATTTAAACAAAGCAATTTACTTAACTAGTGCCCAGTTGGTGGACATTAAACTGTGCTCAGTTTTTTGTTTCAAACACTCTTGTGCTTTGTAAAAGCATTCAAGTTTACCTTTAGGAGAAATCCACAACAAAAGGGATTGGCTGGTTAAACAGCCGTGCGCTGTTTAGCTAAGGAGAGCCTTATGGGGACAGGAGGGGCAGCCCGAGGCCACCTATCTTGTCTTCCTGGCCTTGACACCACCAACCTATGAGAGGGTCCCTTACACTCTTGTCAGTACAAGGAGCCTTCAGATATTTTGCTCTTTGCCATCTAGATGGTATGGATCCTACATCAACCTGGCTAGGCTGAATGACATTCCCAGAATCCTCTCCTCTGTATGTTTTGGGTATGGATGGTCCACAAGAGAGCCTCCTGTGCGATACTGGGAGGGCAGAAGTGAATTGGCAGTCTTTTTTGTAGCTCACACTCTAGTTGCCTGTTTGCTGATTCAGCTGCCCTGCAGGGGCAGAGGTCAAGCCTGCAAATGCTCCACCTGCCCCTGAGGCAGGGTAGTTAGCCTATGGAAGTCCCTGCCCTCCAGGATAGGCTCTGGAATTTTTCTAAGCCCCTTACTCAACCTTCTTGTTTTGATTCCAAGGGTGAGAAACAGGTCAAGACCAGGAAGACAGATAGAGACAGATGATCTTGGGCTGCCCCACCCCTCCCTGATAAGGCTCTCCTTGGCTAATCATAATATGATTATCTTATCATAGTTATCATCTCCACCCTTCACTGCCAAGAGAACAAAAACCTGTAATTCAGACAACTCTGGGCAGATTCTCTCTCTGAGCTGCCTATACTTTTCTCTTAAATATATGCTTTTGCTTTAATAAAACTCGCTCTTTCCTGCTTGCTGTTAGTCATGCCCTTGAATTCTTTCTCACGACATAGGACAAGAATCTGGTCACCAGAGCTCTGGGTCCCTCTTTGGACTCTTGGCCCATTGAGCTCTCTAGCATCACCCTCACCCCTACAAATCATGAGCCTTCGGCTTTCCCAACTCCTGGGTCAAGTGCGTGATAAAGCGTTCCAGCTTCTACAAGAACTATTGCTGCGCTTGGCAAAAATAAAAGATATGGGTTTCAGCCCAGCCTCATGGTCTCCAACCCATACTTGGGGTTCTAGCCAGCTCTGAATCCTTCCCTCCATCTTACATCCATCTTCCCTCCCAACTCCCTGCCACATGGACCTCAATCTCCAGCATCAGATCAAAGACAATAGCTTCTACCAACTCCCACACTTGAGGGTCCTGCCTTTTGGATTGGACCTAGACTAGTATAAATGTGATATTTTAAACTTTTCTTTAGTATAAGTTGTATGTGACAAAGGAAATTGGTACAGCCACTATAGAAAACGGTATGGAGTTTCTCATAAAATTAAAAGTAGAATTACCATATAATCCAGCAATTCACTTCTGGGTATATATTCAAAAGAAATGAAAATAAGATATTGAAAAGATATCTGCATTCCCATGTTGATTGTAACATTATTCACAATAGTTAAAATATGGAAGAAAAAAGATATGGAAGCTATCTAAATGTTCATCAACAGACGAGTGGTTAGAGAAGATGTGATTTATATACACAATAAAATATTATTCATCCATGAGAAAAAAATCCTGCTGCCTGCAACAACATAGATGGACCTAGAGGGCATTGTGCTCTATGAGATGAGTCAGACAGTGAAAGAAAATACTGTACGATTTTGTTTATATGTGGGATCTAAAAAAGCCAAACTCATAAAAACAGAATAGTGGCTACCAGAGAAGCGGGGGGTAGAAGGAAAAGGGAAATGTTTATCAAACTTCCAGCCATAAAAAAATATTAAAAATAAATATAAATATAGCATAAGTTGTATGCAAGAAAGTACACTCCTCAGAGTATATATAGCTCCATGAATAAATCTAAAGTAAATATACCCGGTTAACCACCATCCAGAGAAATTGAATAACACTAACCCCACCTTGCCCACTAGTATTTTCTCAATCAGTCACTACCCTCTGCCTCCTCCCATGTTAATCACTAATTTTTCACACCAAAGATTAGTTTTGCTTGATTTTTATCCTTTACAAAGATAGACTAGTACAGTCAGTGCTCTCTTGTGTTAGTTTCTTGGCATTTCCATATGAATTTTAGAATCAGTTTGCCAATTTCCACCAAAAAAATACTTGCACTGAATCTATAGATGAATATAGGGAGAATTGGCATCATCATAATATTATTCTTTCCAGTCCATGAACATAGTATAACCTTCCATTTCTTTAGGTGTTCTTTAAATTCTCTCAATTCTATTTTGTAATGTTCAGTATAAAGGTCTTACATACCTTTGTTAGTTTAACTTCTAGGCTTTGATCTTATTTTATGCTATTGTATTGTAAATGATTTCAATTCAAAAACGTATTTTCTATTTGTGGCTGGCATATAGAAATATAATTGATTTTTGTATATTTTTCTTGACTACAGTGATCTTGTTAGATTTGCCTATTTCTAATAGTTTATCTGTAGAGTATCTATAAATAATGATACATAATGTTTTATTTTTCTTTTATTTGTTTTCTTACTGCTCTGGCAAGGACTTCCCTCATACTATTGCAAAGAAATGATGAAAGTTAATGATGCTTATCTTTATCCCAAAAGAAACTGGTCTCCATCTCAGAAAGGAAGTTTTTTTAAAATTTTTACCATGAAGTATGACATTTACTGTAGAGTTTTGTAATCACAACTTATCAGACTAAGGAAGTTTCTTTCCATTTCTAGTTACTGAGGGTTTTTATTGTGAGGTAAAGTTGAGAAATTTTATCAAATGCTTTTCTGCATTTATTGAGATAATTACTGATTTTTCTTCTTTATTCTTTTAGTGTGTCAATATGGTGAATTGCATTGCTTGATTTTCTAATGTTCGATAAATCTTGAATTCGCAGAGAAAACCCAAATCTGTGGTAATAAATTTTCTAATTTTTATTTACCTAATTTGGTTTGCTCCTATTTTATTTAAGAGTTTCACATCTCAATGCATGAATGAAATCATCCTCTACTGTTGTTTTATGAAATTTTTTTGTCACATTTTGTTCTCAAAATTATCCTGTTCTCATTAAAAGAGTTGGGCAATGTTTTCTCTTTTCTGTTCCCCAGAAGAGTTTGTTTAAGACCGGTTTTTTTCTTCCATCATTGTTTGGAAGAACTCACTGAGGGTGCCTTCTCAGGCTGGAGTTATTTTTTTGTCCCTGTGAGTTCTCATTGTTGTTTTAATTGGCAAGGCTTACTTATGAGTGAGGTTGAGCAACATTTTTATATGTTGAAACAGCCATTTGTAGCTCTCTTTCTGTGGTCAAATAGGTCATAACTCATAGTTGATATTAAATATTTAAGTATATAAAGGAGCAAGCCCCACATCATATTATGTATTGAAACTATTTTCCCCCTTAGTGTTCTTTGATCTTTAAAATATTTTACATGTCAAAATTTTTAATTTTTATGTGTTCAAATTTATCTTTTTTGTTTTTCCTTTATGGCTTCTTGATTTCACCTCATGCCTAAATGCCCTACCCACTCTAAGAATATAAATAAAATATTCTTATGTTTTCTTACAATATTTATATGATTTTATTTCTAACTCTTAAGTCTCTGACCCAACTGGAATTTATTTTGGTGTAAATAAAAAGGTAGTGATATGGGACATCACTTATAAAATTCTTAATCTTTTAGCAGGAAATGATACAGGATATCTCTTGCAAGAGTTCTTAATCTTTTTAGTAAACCTAGTTAAGTTTTCTTCCCTCCTTTCTTTGAGAAAGAGGACCTCTCCCTCGAATCCCAGTAATTGCCAGGAAACTAGGGACTCAGATCCTCTGGCTATTGATAAGGGTCATTGTTAGCAGAAATGGCTTTAGGCCAGACAGGGTCCTTAGAGTCTGAGGGGGAGGGGACTTTAGGCCAAAAGTAACTTTCACTATTTAAGAAATATGTTAATGGAATATTACTCAGCCATTTAAAGAAATGAAATCCTACCATTTGCAACGACATAGATGGAGCTAGAGGTTCTCATGCTGAGTAAAATAAGCCAGACAGGGAATACCATATGATTTCATTTATATGTGGTATCTAAGGAACAAAAAGAACAAACTAATCAAAAACAGACTCACAAATTTGGTGACAAACAGAGGAAGGGGGAGAATGGGGTGAAGGGTTAAAGAAGTACAAGTTAGTAGTTTATAGCTGGACACAGGAAGCATGGCAGAGGGAATGCAGTCAGCATTAATATGATGGCTAAGTGGAGGGCCAGGGAGCAACAGGGGGGATCATTTTATGAACATTATAGATGTCCAACCAATGTACTATATACTTGAAACTAATTTAAATAAATTTATTTTAAAAAAAGAAAAATATGTTAACCAAATCTGTTTCCCTCTACTCATTTAATAGGCAAATCAATAACAGAAATTAATAGATATATGATTTAAATGACAAGTTGGTATCATCTTTTCCTTGTCTAGTGACGGAGGTGGCACTTCAGCAGGAAAGCCAAGACCTCACCCTGACTAAGACAGAAAGGGAAAGAGCTCCATGAAACCCCAGTAGGCAAGGACTACTGTTGTAGCCACCAGCCCCTGATAGACACATGGACCACCAGAAATCAGTGAGTTATAAGAAAGACACTCTTTATTCAGCCAGCTGGGTCTGCCAGGGGTATGCAGACCCCAAATTAAGCAGCCCTGAAATGTAGAGCTACAGGATTTTTAAGCCCTAAACCCCTACTCTTCATCCTCTTTGAATACACAAGTCTGTTCTTCTTCTTTTTACTAACTGTCAACCCACAGGTTGGTTGTGCAAGCGGGTCTATTGTTCTTTTTTTTTACTAACTGTCAACCCACTGGTTGGTTGTGCAAGCGGGAGGTACAGGAGCAGAAAGCTTATTGTTAGAGCGTTACATTCCCATGGATGATAGCCAAACAGTAAATTTTCACCAAGCACATTACCACCCTCCTCAGCAGGAAGCAGAGATAGAAGAAAAGACCTCCCGTCCCTCAACATCCATGCTAATAATATGGGGGTTTGTGGCTCTTAGAAAAGAGTTAGGCAGAAAAGTTAGGTAAGGGGTTTCGGGTCTGCCTTCAAAGACAGAAAAGTTAGGTAAGGGGTTTCGGGTCTGCCTTCAAAGACACTGAGGTCATCCTATTTTAGAAGGGAGCTGCCCTAAACCTCCCTCAATTAAGCAAGCAAGAAGGTATTTTTAGGCTAAAAGTAACTCCTAGAAAGAAACAAGTGAGCAGAAAATTAGGTACCAATTTAGGCTGGTCATTTGTACCTGTACAATCAATGAAGACCCCAATGACCTTCAATTCACCTGAGCCCTATTATACCATCATTGTAATATGATGCGTATGCCCAGAAGTTCATTAATATCATTATAACAGACTGAATTTTGAGAATGAACATGCATAGAAAGCGAATGATGAATCACTGAGTCCTGTCAATCAAGGAAGCCCACCCCTTTAAGAAAAGTAACTATCCACAGCAAATAGGGATAAAAACCCCAAAGGCTTTGTTACCAAGCCTTTCTAGCCATGCTTTTCTTGCTCAGGCGCGCTTCCATGTCTGGAAGTGTACTTTCCCTTCTAAAAAAGTTTTTCTTTTTGTTGTATTTTGGTGTTTTGCTCAATTCTTTGTTCGAGACATCAAGAACCTAGATAACGCGCCGGGAGAGAACCCCACTCTCCAGTAACAGTTTATTATTTTCTCAGATGGCTACCCACTCGTTCCAGTACCAATCGGTAATTTATCTTTTTTCCTACTGATTTGTCTTTTTTTTTTCATTTTTTTTCCTCTACTGATTTAATATACTCCTTTAGCAGAGACAGAATTCCTATATTTATTTATATCTCTTTGTGGACTTTGTGTTGTGGTTGGTTGATTGACTTCTTAGGTATATTCATATGCTCTTTTTCTGTTTTGTTTTGTTTTTTAAATTTATTTAAATTAGTTTAAAGTATACAGTACATTAGTTAGACATCTATATAGTTCATGAAACGATCCCTCCAATTACTCCCTCCCTCCTCTGACCTTCCACCTTGCCAACATATTAATGCTGACTGCATTCCCTGTGCCATGCTCCCCATCCCCATGATCATCCATCAGCTACTAATTCGTACTTTAACCCTCACCCCATACTCTCAGCCCCCCAATCCCCCTCCCCTCTGTCCATCACCAAATTGTCCACTATATTTGTGAGTCTATTTTTGATTAGTTCTTTTTATTCCTTAGATTCTGCATATAATCGAAATCACATGGTATTTCTTTCTCTGTCTGACTTATTTCACTCAGCATAATAACCTCTAGGTCCATCCATGTCGTTGCAAATGGTAGGATTTCATTTTTTTAATGGCTGAGTAATATTCCATTGTATATATGAACCATAATTTCTTTATCTAATTGTCTGTTGATGGGCATTTAGTTTGCTTCCATATCTTGGCTACTATAAATTGTGTTGCCATGAATACTGGAGTGCATAGATCTTTACAAATTATTGTTTTGGTTTTCTTTGGATAAATACTCAGAAGTGCAATTGTTGGGTCCATATGCTATTTTAACTACTGTATACAATTTGTTTTAATCTGATGGATTTGCTTACTTGATTTTTTTTTTTTTTTACAAAGTTACCAGTGTAACTCATCAAGGAAAATGAAGGTCTTTATAATAAATGATGTTGGAGCAATTGCACAGGCAATTGTTTTATCTTTTCCATTTAGGCCTAAGATTCATCTTGAATTAATTTTTACATATAGTGTGAAATAGGGGTTAAGATTCATTTTCTCCATCTGTCCAACGTTCACCTCTGGCACTTACTCTGCATGACCCTTAGAGCATTATTACCTCAGTATTGTCATCTGTAAAACTGGCATAAAAGTAGCTCTTCTTTAGGGAGAATTGTATAAATTGAGTTAGTACATGTAGAGCAATAGAATAGCATCCAGCTCATGGTCAACACCCAACAAATGTTATTATCTTGAGATATATATTCATAAGTAAAATATAATATAAATGGAACCACTTTAAATAGAGTCCAAGCTGCCATCCCAGTGAGACTGCCTTGCATGTCTTACTCCTCAAAACTTTAGAATGTTAAAACTGCACAAAATAACCTTTGGACTAGACTTGTAGCAGCTTTGTCTTCCAAACAACTATTAACAGGTAAGCAGGCATTACATTATTCCCCTTCCTTTTCTCATAAATATCCACTAGTCTTCATTTCCTAGTTGGAACACTATTTGTTTCTGCCTGAATCAGTGCTTCCCAGAATTGCAGTTCCTTTTGGATCTCAAATAAATGCTTGTTGCCTCTCACCTTGACGTATTTATTTTTAATTTAACACAATTAAGGGAGTATCCAATCATTCCTATTTTATTTATTCAGTGGTTTGTTTTTCATTTGTTTGTTTTTATCAAGAATGGGTGTTGAATTTTGTCAAATGCCTCTTCAGTCTCTATGGAGATGACCCTGTGACTCTCCTCTAGTGAAAGATAAGAAGTAAGAATCACTCATGGACACACTAAGAGACAGTTCTTGCAGTACTGGTGTCGTCTCTACTGGGGAAGGCAGAACATGGGGTTTGCTTTACCAGGCTTGGGGTCAGTGCTACACTGGTTTCTTAAAGTGAATGTGAACATTTTCTACCTTACTCTAAACTGTGGGAGTTTAACTGGCAGGAGAGGTCTCTGGTCCTAATGGCAGGACATACTTCACCTGTGTAACCTTCTAGAGGGGCATTTGAGGTAGGCTGGTGTTCTTACAACGTTCTCATTTTTTGTGTGTGTGATCATTAATGTGTCTAGGTCTTTGCCCCTTCTTGAATTCACTTGTCATTTTTTAAGTCTTCAGGTTTACAGTACAATTAGACATTTACACAATCCATAAAGTAATTTGTCATTTGTATTTAAGGTTGTCAGAATTAGCAAATAAAAATATAGGATGTCCGATTAAATCTGAATTTCAGATAAACAGAAACTTTTTAGTTTAAATATGTCCCAAGTATTGCAATTCTACTTATATTGTCCTAGAGAGTAATTTCTTTTGTCAACATTTCCAAATTTATTTGAACAAAGATGAGTAATCTTTTATACATTTAACTTTCTCTATATCTTAGATTATTTCCTCATTCTCATTTCTTCTTTTGTATATTCACACTTCCTTCATTTTTACTGATTGGCTAGCTAATAACATATATATATATATATATATATATATATATATATATATATATATAAAATTTTTTTCAAAGACCTGTTATTTCTGGTTTCAAATTTATCAATTTCCGCTTTAGTTGTTACTGAGTCCTTCCTCTTGCTTTCCGGATTGTTCTGATTTCTCCTTTACTGACTTCTTTAGTTAGCTGTTTTATCTATTTTAATTCTTATTATTAATGTAATTTATTATTAATGTAATTAATGGCCTGCTTTAGCTGTATCCTATGGGGCTGATCTATACTGATGTCAATGTTATTTTGAAAATACTGCATTCTTGGTTTTGATTTCTTCTGTGTAACAAGATGTTTGAAGAGCCGGCTATAAGATGACCAGGATGGGCTGGGAATGCACTTCAGCTGGTGTTGCTGGTGGTCCAGGTAGGATGTGGGCAGGGACCGGGCATCTCCCCCAGGGAGGGATGAGCAGGGAGGGAGGGGAATTCCCCTGAGGGGAACTCAGCTCTGCCCACACCTTGATTTATGCCCAGAGATACTGATTTCACACTCAGCCTGGTAGAGAATAGAGTTCTGTTGTTTTGAGGCACTGAGTTTGTGGCACTTTGTCTCAGCAGGTGCAGGGTGCTAAAACCGGCCCCCGTCCTACTTGGCCAACCACAGGGCAGAGTGGGAGGCAATAGCTCAGTGGAGTTGCTCCTGGGCCCTGCCAGGTGGAGGCATGCCTTTGCAGGATGTTTGGGTTGAAATGGGAACCCCCAATGCTCTCAGGAACCAATGTGGGGCAGGACCTCCAGGTCAGTCCAACGAGACCCCCCAAGGAGGGTGGCTCACCCAGCAAAGGCGTTCACGGTAATTGGGGGCTCATAGGTCTAAAGCAACAGTTCTCGACGGGGGGTGATTTGGTTACTAGTAGTTGTGGGGAGGGGGTGCCTGCATCTATCAGAGGCTAGAGATGCTGCTCAACACCCTACAAAGTGGGGACAACTCCCATAGCAAAGAATGCTTCACACAAAATGTCAAAGGGCCAAGGGTGAAAACTTCAGCTGTTGGGACTGAGAGCTAGGCTATGGTCTTAGATTTTAACTTCATCCAGCACGTTCCTGGTAGGGAGGGCAAGATCCAGAAATAGGCCTCGGCTAAGGGCTCCCAGGCCAGACTCATGTCTTTTCCCCAACAGGTGGCCCCAGGCAGTCACACTGTGGAGCCCCAGCAAGTGGTGGGAGTGCTGCTTTTGTCCAGGGGTGGCCTGGATGAGGCTCAGCCTGTCTCTGGGCCTCAGTTTCCCCACCTCCATGGTGGTGCATTACAAAGGACTGTAGAAGTTCAGTACACGTGCTTTCTGAGGATCCCTTCCCCCACCTCGACCCTGAATCAGGCCATGGTCCAGCCTCATCTTTAATCTTGAACTAGTGGACGTACAGATGGGGAGTAGCATCAATGGGGAAGGTAGGCCACAGTCCTGGGTGAGGGGCCTAGAGAAGGCTAGAGAGGCCAGGGCGGGGCCACTGGGGGCTCTGAGAAAGGGCTCAGCCCCGACAGTCATCCATTTGCCATGCTGTCCCCACCTCTCACAGCCCCAGGCTGACCCCCAGCCAACGGGTCTAGATCCTGCCGGAACACTCAGTCCCACAGCCATAGCCATGGCCAACCTGGGTCACGTACTGATGGGACAGATCTCAGCTCTCAGGAGCAGCCTCCTCAGTAGCCTGCAGCCTCTCCATCCTTCCTTGGGTCTGCCACAGCGTACACACAGGTCCCATCCTGGGACACAGCCTGGACCACGTTCAGGAAAAAGAGCCTCCTGGTCTGGTTCTGGCCCCGGTCCTGGAGCCCGTTCCGCACCTCCTGGAGAGGAGAGAAGGCCAGCTCACAGATGAGGGCAGCTGAGAGCCTCCTCAGAGGAGAGAGGGCCCAAGCAGGAACGTGAGAACCCCAACCTAGAAGGCAGGACTGGGCGGGAGGTGAGGACAGGAGGGCACTGGGTGAAGCCTCGTCCGCAGGGCATGGAGTCTGTGCCTCCCACTCAAAAGGCCCTAGAGGAGACGCGTGACAGGGTAGATGTCACCCAGGCCAGAAGAAGTTCAAGATGCAAGCTCGTTTTTGTCCTGAGTCTGTGAACACCAGCGGCCTGAGTGCCACATCTGAGGAATCTGGGAGCATTAGTGGAGAAGGCAGCTAGCTGCTGGGGACTGAGGCTGAGACGGCTTTGGTTTTGAGGACCGTGAAAGCAAAGCCTTCTGAAAAGTAGAGGCTGGGCCTTTGGAGTTCCCCCTGCCCCCGACCCCGAGTCCTCCTTCCATAAGAACTGCCAACACCACCTCTCGCTCCCACCTCGGGGTCTCAGTACCTGGGGACCCCTGGACATGGAGGGAAGAAAGGCCCACTGCCAGTGCTGTCATGCTGCACAGAACCTTTCATCCTAGCACTCACAGCAGAAAACCCAAAACCTTAGACACCGGGAGCATGGTCGTCTAACTCCTCAGAGCCCAAGGCCCTACAGGCTTAAGGCCCCATGGGTTGAAGAGTCAGCTAGAAGAAAGATGGCAAGTTTCAGACCTTTTGCTCTGCCATTTGTCTACAGTCCAGGCTAAAGGGACCAGTGATCCCCAAGAGACAAGGCCCTCAATGCTCAGATGTGAGATGCTGAGTCTGTGGAATTTGAGAGCATCAGGGACCCAGGTGCCAGTTTCTAAGACACCAAGTACCTTGCCTCAGAGTTAGGAATCCTACACATCTGCCTGCCTGTGAAGGGGCACAAATCCTGGAGTACAGGAACCTGTGCTACTTGAGCCCCACATTTCCAGTTATCATTTGGACCAAGAGTCCAAGGACTTTGGCTGACCAGGGCCCTAGATTCCTGACCTCTAGGTACAAAAACCCCATGACCAGGGCCTGTGACTTGAGGTCACCTGGTGAGGCCGTATGACCTGAGCCCCTGGCAAGGTGAGGTCTCCAGAGCTGACCGTCTGCTGAGGTGGTGGTGGGGGGTGGGGCGGAATTCAGCTCTTGCACCTGCTTGTGTGGGGAACCCAAGAAATGTTCTCAAGAACCAGCACCAACGCAGCCCCCGACACCTCGCTCGCTCAGCAGACTCTCACAGGAATACTAAACTCTTACAAATAAACTTGCAAATAACATGAGGAAACAGATCATCATGAGGGAGACTGAGGGGCTGTAACCAGGAAAATTAGTGGATGGAGAGAAGAGCACAGACAGAGCAGGGACCAAGGTGCTGAGGTGCTCGGCCTGGGAGAAGTATGAATGACACCCTGTTCTCTGCCTTGGAGGCCACGAGGCTGGCCTGGTGCTTCCCCCAATGAGCTTCTCAACGCCTGATGGCCCCCACAGAAGAAGTGTGCCAGGCCAAAGATACTCAGTAGCTGAGATCCACCTGGGGGCTTTGAGCAGCATGCACTAAGGCACCCAGCCTAGAGTTAGCTAGGACTGTGGCCTCACCTGGCTGAAATTGGACTCGTACTCCACCTGACCCTTGTCGTTCACATGCAAGATGGGGGCTGCAATGGCTGCTTGCAAGTCAAATCCAAGCCACAGCTTGTTCATGATGGCCTGGAGGAGAGAAACTGGATACAGGGAGGAAGGGGGGAGGGGGTGCCAGCCACCCCACACCCACCTCTTCCTTCCCCCAGGACAGCAGGACAACAGTGTTGCTCAGAGAGGGGACATTCCAGCCAGGAGCCCCCAGACTCACCTGGGCCACAGCAGAGATGATGAGCTCCCCACCAGCTCCGCCAATCACCAGCTTTGACCCCTGGGCTGCGTTGACCAAGATGGAAGGGACCATGGATGATGGAGGCCGCTCACCTGGAACTGGAGGCCAAACAGGTGTCACCTGCAGCCTGACTTCTGAGCCAGAACTTTGTAGGATTGCCACTTCCATCTCTGTTTCCATTCACCTCCTCACAAACCAAGGCTGGGCGAGTTGGGGTGGCTGCCCCAGGGGCCACTGTACAGCATCCCTCTGCCCACCTTCCCTTTTCTCTCCCCAGTGGATCCCACCCCCAGGCTCACCGAGTGGAGGGGCGACGAGGGAGCCTGGCGGGCTCCTCCAGCACAGGTCTAGGAGCTCGTTGTTGAGGAGGATGCCCGTGTGCGGTGAGTACACCATGGCTCCAAAGCTGCAGAACGGGAGGCAAAGCCTGGGCTCAGGCCATAGCTTCCAGCTCCCACATCGAGTGTGGGTGCCCACTTGTCAGCCTTCCAGGGACCCCTTGTTTTAACGGCTGTTCCTAGCATGCTGGGGCCACTATTCCCTCCCTGGAACTGCCCCCAAAGATCCACCCATGACCCCAATCAGAGTGTCTTTCTGAGGAAGGCCCATCCTTGGACATATCTTAGCTCAGCGCTACCCATCGGCAGCCTTTTCAGCCAGAAATGTCATGGATATAGAAGCTTTTTTGATAGAGAGGAAGAAGAAATGTGAAAAGCAAGGTGCTGCCCCATGGAAACAACCAAGGGGAGGCTGGGAGCTGGGAGACCAGGCTGGGGGCCAGGTGGGGACAGGGAGACTCAGGTCAAGGGAGAAAAGGAGTGAGGCCTGCCCTCCTGCCACCAGGACACACGCACGGAGTGTTGATGGTGCTGGTTGCAGCCACAGCACTGCCATCCTCCCCCAGCACGGACACATGGGCTGTGCCCATGCTGTGGCCCCAGGCCCCGGCCAGGCTATAGTGGCTGAGCTGGTGGTCACCCCGGGCATCGATCTTCTGGCGGATGTCCTGGGCCAGAGCCTCCCCCAGCAGGTCCTGGGAGATGTTCTGGAGCGGGCAGTCAGGAGACAGGGTCAGTGAGGGGCCAGGTGGGGCCCACAGAGCAGAGGGCCCCTTAGGGGACCCTCTCCAGTCTGTCCTCCCTCAAGCTCAGGCTACCTCCAGATCCTGCGCACACTCCAGGTCCTCTGAGATGTGCCACCAGTTCCCTCCTGTACCTGCCACTCCGGAGTCTCTTCCAGTTCCCAGACCTGCTGCACCCTCCCTGCCCTGGGCCACTGCCAAGCTGTCCTGTTCTAGAACAAACCTCATAACACCCCTCCAACCTCACCCAGCCAGGCTCTCATGGTCCATGGACAAAGTGCCCACTGGCCCAACCATCCCTCATGCTGAGCCCCGGGCCCAGGCCAGGCCACCTCACCTGGATCTCTGGGTGGCTTCGAGGGTCCCGCAGCTGCCACCTCAACCCTCCAGCAAACTTAAGTGTTTCCACAAAATGATGATACAAGTTCACACTACCTTCAGGTCTGGCAACTGACTCCGCAGAGAAATTGAACCCTGGGGAAGGAGTGGGCACAGGTGGGGGTCACCCTGTGTATTGGGTTGACTGTTGTAGTCCCCCCAAAAAGATTTGCTTATGTCTTAATCCCCAGAACCTGTGAATACTACCATGTATGGCAAAAGAGTGAATATTACCTTATGTGGCAAAATGTGTGATTAAATTAAGGATCTTGAGAGGAGCAGATTATCCTGGATTATCCGGTGGGCTCTAAATGTAATCACATGTATCCTTATGAAACAGACACACAGAGAAGGGGAGGAGGCCGTGTGACCACGGAGGCAGAGACTGGAGGGATGCAGCCACAAATTTAGGAATGCCACCAGAAGCTGGAAGAAGCAAAGAATGGGCTCTCCCCCAGAGCCCCTGGAGGAAACATGGCCTGGCTGACACCTTGATTTTGAACGTCTGGCCTCCAGAACTAGGAGAGAATAAAGATCTGTTGTTTTAGGCCACCATGTTCGTGGTGATGTGTTACAGCAGTCCCAGGGAGCAAATCCAGCCAGTCTTGCACAGCCCAGCCCAGGACATTGCCAGGACACCCCTCACCACCCTGCAGGCCGCGATAGGCCAGGCCAGGCCTCACAGGATGCACGCGCTGGATGGACCGCTCACCACCTGTGGAGCCTATCTGCTCCTGAGTTCTGAGACTAGGTTACCTGGGGGAGGACACAGTGGGTAGATGACGTCAGACCCTTCAGCAAAGCCCCTAGGCCAGCTCTAGAATGCACCATCTTGACCCATTTCCACAGCCCTGTCTTCTGCATCCAAGGAGGGGACTGAGCTGGAAAAGGCAATGGCTGCCCGAGGGCATGGCTGGGCTTGGAGTTCAGGTTCCCAGCAGGGCAGGAGGACTCTGGGGGGGAGGCCTGGGGGCCTCACCTTTAAGCACGTTGAGGATGAAGCTGAGAATTGCGCCCCCTGCAGGTGGTGGTGGCGAGTACAGGGTGTAGTTTCCCAGGGGCATTGCGAGGGCGTCCACCACCTCCGGCTGGAATGATGCCAGGTCCTGCAGAGTCAGCTGGCTACCTGAAGTGAGACAGAGAAGACTCCAGGTACCGATGGGGAAAAAGGAGGAGCATGACAGCCACTGACCCGTGATCACACAGTGGGGCTCCTGTGGTTCCCTAGCCTTCTAGACCCAGAAAGGTAAGTGTGGGTCAGTGGGCAGTGGCGTCAGGGATGGGCCTTAGAGACAGGCAGGAGATGGGTGGACAAGGGCCAGAGGCAGGCAGATCTGGGAGGAGGAAGGGAAGGCAGGAGAGGTGAGCTAGCCACTGTGTTAGGGTGGCCAGCTCCAGGCCCAGGAGCCCCCACGGCTCACCATGGCCACCAATACTTCTCCTCTGTTGGCCCTGACCCACAGGTGCCCTGCTCCTCAGAGGCCTTGAAGGCCGGGTCCCTGAGGCCAGCAGTGGGCAGGACAGGGCCAGGGGCTGTGGGACCTCAGTGTGGCTCACCTTCCTTGGCAATGTCTTCCAGCAGCATCTGCCCTAGCCTCCCTGTGTAGAAAGTCTCTGCGCCTTCTGTGGCCACGGTCTCCAGGGTGGCAGCCAATGCAGGCCAGGGAAACGGGTCCTGAAATCTCAGGGGTTCTGTCCCATTGAAGAAGAGCTGCCTGGGGGTGTTGAGGGGGGAGCCTCAGAGTGAGCCCAGGTCCTGGAGGGCCATCACACTCCTGCAGGGGCTCTCTTGGGGTCCTTGGAACCCTACAAGGAAGCAGTCCTGGGCCAGGATCCTGAGGGGCTGGGATGGATATCAGCGGGACAGATTCTCCAGGACTGGGTGGAGTTGATGCCTCTCACCTCATTCATCACACAGTGTGGGCGTGCTCCCCAGTAGGGCCCGTGCCTGCCCAGGGCCTATCCTCCCTACACTCCCGGGAGGACCTGGTCAGTGGGCTGACAGGGTGGGCAATAGGGATGGCCAGAGCCTTGCCGTCAGCTCAGAGAGAGTGAGAAGGAGGGCAAGGCCAGAGGGCAGTGGCAGAGCCCAAATCCACGCCCTTGGAGTCACCATCTGGGAATGATCCCCTCTGGCCTGAGCCCCTCCCATTAGGTTTTCCCACGTAGATCCTAGAGGTCTGAACCCAGACAGCAAAGTACGGTCATGCAAGGGTGCTCCATCTTCCAGGGGCTCAGGTGGAGCTTAGGTGGGGGCCAGGCTCAGATAGGCTGTGGCCTGAACCCAGGAGCTGAGAAGGGGCCCCAGCACCCCCTTCCCACTGAGCAGGGCTCACCTCAGGGAGGACATGTATAAGAAAGGCCGCAGGAAGCTGCTGTTCAGGAACCGGCTGAGGACGTGGGGCATGCGGTAGTCGCCGCGGAGCAGTCTGATGGTGGGCTGGAATAGCTGCGCCCAGGGCAGGCGGCCATGGCGGCGGTGGGCCTCCGCGTAACCGCGGAGCTCCCCAGGCACTCCAATCCACTGGGCCCCTGCAGGGCGTGGCAGCGTCACGCTCCTCCCTCCAGGCCGTCCCTCAGCCCCACGGCTTGCAGGGCTGACCAGTGTTCTCCATCACCTCTACACGTAACCCCACCGGCCTTGCCCCACAGCCATGGCAGCCAGAGTGAGCTATCTGGAGCCCACACCTGACTACACCCTTGCCCAGTCAACACCCCCGTGGCTGCCCACTGCCCTCTGTACAGAGTTACAGCCAGGCCCATGGGGCCCAGCACAAACTGGCTGAGCACCCCTCACCCCCACAAGCGCTCTGGCCTTTGCCTGGGCTGGTCGCTCAACTTGAATCACCCCTCCCTACTCAGAAAGCCCCTCCCCCAGGAAAGCTCCTCCAACCCCTGTGGGTCAGGACCTCCATGGGGGACCCCCATCCCCGAGCTGCTGTCTCCCAGTGCCAGGCTGTCTCAGCTTGTCCATGAAGCACACTGCCCCTTCAGGGGGTTTTCTGGTCAGCCCAAGGGGCCCCTCCCAGGGCCTCACCTGTGCCCAGTGGCTGGGCCCGCTCACACTGGTCCAGCAGACCCCGGACATGGCTGGCAGGCACTGTCTCCCTGGCATTGATGACCTCCACCTTCCCTGGAGTCAGGGCAGGGTGTGCCAGTGGTCAGGGTCACTCTTGGCTGGCCAGACTCAGCCCACACCACGGTCCCCCTCAGATGTCCCGGGCCCTATTCAGGGCCTCAGTTTCCCTCTCCGTATCATGAATTGGCCTTTGTGCTAATACTAAAGATAGGACCTGCCATGAAGGCTTTGCACAGATGGTGGGGAGAGGGCGGAGGGCACAAAGAAGACCCAGGAAGGAGCATGAAAGGACAGAATAGGCTCAGCCAGACACTCGTGATGTTACAAGCACCTCACCATCAGTGCTTGTGGACAAGCCTATCCTCCCCTTGGGGTTCCCTTATGGATTCACCTGTGGTAGCATTGTAGATGGTGAAGATGACCCCTCCGCCCAGGCCCATGCTCTGGGGGTTGACAACGCTGGTGCAGACCAGAGCCGCAATGGCGGCATCCACGGGTGAGCCCTGCTGCTGGAGGATGGCTCTAGAAGACACGGCACAAAGTAAGGGGCCTTTTTCCCTTCCCCAGCCTCCCGACCTGGGCTTGTTTGACTAGCATTCACTGGGAAATAGTGACAGGTGGATGGTCTATCTGCTGCCACCAAACCATCGAAGACCAGACCAGGCTACCCCATGAAGTCCAGCCGCTCACAGGTCTGTAGTACTGTACAGATTGTGAATTATAATGCCATTTATAATGCCCTTTGCCATATATAAGGTGCTTCTCAGTTTGCAAAGTGCTTCTGCTGCCATTATTCCCTATGTCCTCCCAGCGGCACTGGCTCATTTGTAACAGGTAGAACCAGGCCTGGGCCAGGCCCCCCGTCTCTCCCATCAGTCCATGAGCCCAGCCTAGGCAGCCGCCATTCCCCATCTCACATGAGCTCCATGTTCTTTAAGACTGGACTTTTTCAGGTGACCCCAAGATCCTCCCCTGCCATCAGGGTTCGGGCTTATGCTGATGGGTCCCATAGCCCCTCCCAGGGCCCTAGTATCTATGGAAATGCTCCCTGGCCTTAGTCTCCCCATTTATCCATGGGCAGCAAGGGGTGAACCCTTTGGCTCTGAGGTGCTGGTCAGATTGGCCTGCGTTGAGAAAATGACCCTGAACCACAGCCCTGAACAGCTCACCAGAGGCAGCCTCTTCCCTCACACCCAGGAATCCTCCCCAGCACATCTGGGAGGCCAGCATTTAACTCCCCATTGCAGATGGGGAAACTGAGGCTCAAAGAGGGAGTGGACCTGGGTCTCCTTCCCAATTCTGTGGGACTTCTGACCCCAGCACCCTGCTCACACATTGGCTCAGCCATCCTCTCCTGCACTCACACCCTTCCCTGAGCCACATGTCACTTGCTCTGGGCCAGCATGTGGGCACACACAGGTACCACATGGACACATAAGCTCGGAATGGGAAAGAAGGCACAAAGCCAGAAGCATGAGAGAACTAAGATTGTTACACTCAAGCATAGAGAAACACAAGTTTTTAATAAGAATAAAACACCATAAAGTTAAAAGACAAACTGGGAAAAAAATTTTTTTTAATTCCCATCACACAGACAAAGGCCTTATCTCTCTCTACCCATTGCTTCTTTTCCCTGGAGTGCTTTTTTCACTAAGCTTCCAGAAGATGTGCCCCACCCGCTATGCTCTGGTTTTCCTCCCAACACCCTGACATCATGACGTCAGAGGCCCTGGGCTCAGTCCTTGGCACTTGTGCAAATATATCTTCTGGATGAACTTATCTGGGCTCAGAGCTTAAAATTCAACTTCTGTGCTGATTATCCCCAAATCCTAACTTCAGCCCATTTGTCTCCCCTAAATTCCATACACTTTATCCCCAGCCATCCACAAGATACCTCCCCTGGGCGTCTAAGAGGCATTTCACTCTTAACGTGACCTAAACTAAACTTTTTACTTTCCTCCTACCACTGTCCCCAAAATGATTCCTCTCCTAGTCTTCACTGCGGATGTGTTTGTTGAGAATCCCTAAGTCCAGCTGAACAGAAGTCCTACAACTGGAGACAAATAGAAGAAACCACCTCAAGACTAGTAGGAGGGGTAGAGATGCAAACAGGCTGGCCCCACACCCTCATGCAGCAGTAAAAAAAAACCCAGACAGATATCTTGGCTGCACAGTTTCTCCTGGAGGAGCAAGGAGTCCCAGCCCCAAACCAGGCTCCCCACACTAGGATTCCAGTGCTGAGAACAGAAGTCCCCACAACTTCTGGGTGTGAAAGCCAGCAGAGTGGCTGAGTGAGATAAAGGGCAGCTTGGCACTTCTCTTAAAGGGCCTGCATGCAGACTTACTAGCTGATGAACTCACTCACTCTGAGCAGCAGCTCAAAAGGTGCCAAGGACATACAATGAGGAGCTGGCTCCATAGTAAGGGTTGGAGGGGTAGCTCTCTCCCAGACAGAAGTGCTGGTAGAATCCATTGCTTCTTTGTTGAGCCCTCCCCTCTCCTATGCACAGACACAGGTGGCCACCATATCTGAGTTTCCATCAACCTGGCTAATGCTTTTTACTCCACCCTGGTGGGTTCCTAAGACCTTCCCACCCAAGTTGCAGGCCCACCTAAGCCACTTCCAGTGGCTTTCTCACACAAATGGCCTGTCTTGGCTCATGCTGCAGATTTTCCTAAAGTCTCTCAAAGATTCACAAAACCCAAACAAGCAGCATTGGGCCTTGGCATGCCCTGTACCTCTTGCTGAATAGCCCCAAGCCCAGCACTAGCAACACCTGGCCTCATTATGTGGCTTGGCCTCTTGAGACATATCCCAGCCTGGTGTAGGTGGCAGCCATCTGTGATTGCTTAGTGGCGCATGCCAGGTGGCCCTGGGCAGGGGACAGGCATGGCTGAACTTGGCCTGCAGCAGTGCCCCTCCCAGGAGGCCCCAGGGCTGATATGCTTTGTGGCCAGCTTGAGACCCAGCCAGAGCACCACCCAGGGCTACATTTGAGGATGACACACTCAAAGGGAGGACAGAGCAGGCACTAGGGCCCTGCTAAAGCAAATCCTGCTTTATAGGGTCAGCCCCTGCATAACAGCTCTTCCCTTTGATGTGTAAACAAAAACCAAGGCTCAACGACAGCACAACCCATACAAAGGACATACTTGAACCACCCAGTTCAGGTGATGAAGAAGACTGTGCCACTGGGCCCCACACAAAGCTATTACATAAGTCTACTCTGCTAAGACCAGGAGACATAGTGACCCTACCTGATACATAGAAACAAACATGGGGAGTCAGCCAAAATGAGAAGACAAAGAAACATGTCCCAAATGAAAGAACAGAACAAAGCTCCAGAAAAAGAACTAAACGAAATGGAGACAAGCAATCTACCAGATGAAGAGTTCAAAACACTGGTTATAAGGATGCTCAGTGATCTCAGTGAGAACTTCAACAAAGAGATAGGAAACATAAAAATGGAGATAGGAAACAAAAAAGAACCTGTCAGAAATGAAGAATGTAATAACTGAAATGAAAAATACATTAGAGGGAATCAACAGTAGATTAGACAAAGCAGAAGACTGAATTGGCAATTTAGAAGACAAGGTAGTAGAAAACGCCTAATTAAAATAGCCAAATAAATAAATAAATAAATAAGTATAGTTTAAGGGGCCTCTGGGACAACATCAAGCATACCAACATTTGCATCCCACAGTACCAGAAGGAGAAGATAGAGAGCAAAAATTGAAACATATATGAAGAAATAAGAAGTGATGAAAAATTTCCCTAACCTGGCGAAGGAAATAGATACACAAATCCAGGAAGCACAGAATCCCAAACAAGATGAACCCAAAGAGACCCACGCCAAGACACACCATAATTAAAATGCTAAAGGTTAAAGACAAGGAGAGAATCTTAAAAGCAGCAAGAGGAAAGCAGTTAGTTACCTACGAGGGAGCTCCCTTAAGACTGTCAGCTGATTTCTCAACAGAAACTTTGCAGGCCAGTGGGATTGGCATGAAATATTCAAAGTGATGAAAAGCAAGGACCTACAACCAAGATTACCCAGCAGAGCTACCATTTAGAAGGACAGATAAAAAATTTCCATGACAAGAAAAAGCTAAAGGAATTCTTTACCACCAGAAACAAATGAAAATGATTTCTTCTAAAATAGTGAATAGAAACAGGGCAAAGAATATAAATGAGAGTAAGGCTTTTGAGAACATCTACTTATATAGTTTTGACTTGTATTCAAAGATAAAATTAAAACAAGAAAAAAATTAAGCTAATAGTATAGGGAATTGATAACATAACCACACAGGAATAAGAATTTAATTTACTGTGCATCTTTTGTGGGATATATCTTAAGGGGGTGGGAAATGAATAAACAAAAAACCTGCAAAAACATCTTGAATTTTACTTAGCAGATTTATTGTTCTTAGTGGTATTGTTGAAGTAATTCCAAAACTATTTTGTGAGTATTTGGGGATAGAACAATCAAGTAAATATATTACCATTGTTGGGAACTTCTTCCCCAATCAGAAGAGATATAGAAGTATGGGATGGAGAAAGATGGAAGAGAACCCTGTCATGGTAAATTTGAACTGGAGATATCAGCATGGATTCTTGATATTTTTAATTTTTTTCTGGCTCTATGCACCAACACACCTAGAAGCAATGGCATCTAGTAGCAATGAGCACTCATAGCACCTGGATCTTGATTTCTAAAATATAGTTCTCTACTAATTCTTGATTTCAGGTCTGACAGAGAATATACAAGTAGATTATAGAACATTTTGTGCTAGAAATTGGGAAAATTCTCCAAGACTCACCGATTCATGTAACAGAATATAGTTGCTGGCTTAAAGGAGCTCCCACTGGTTAATTTATGACAATTTGAGCATTAAAAAAATCACAGCAATGGTTTATAACATATTAAATTAAAATTATCCATGAGTCAACAGTGATACTCAAGGATATTTGGGTTCCAGAGGGAGGGACCTTCTTTACAGAAGAATGTCAGCTAATGAATGTTGAAGAAATGACATGTTGAGAAGCCACCTATTTGCAATTACAAATTTATTCAAAGATCAAAATAGATACTAAAAATAGGGACAAATTTTGTTTGAGAAAAGGACATTCACCTGGTCTCCAAATATCAAATCATATGTTACCAATTTAATAGGGAAAATGGTACCCCTTATGATGGAGAGATCTGGAAGACACTACCTTTATGAAGTGATACAACATAGTATCACCAGTGATGGAGAGTCTGACATTTTGTTCCCTTTTATGTGATATAACTGGAAGGTCAAACAACTGTGTATCTTCTATTATGTTTAACTTGAATCCAATCATAAAGAAATAATCAGACAAACCAAGAATGTGAAGAAAGGCTGTGATACAATTGGACTGACTTCTTTCAAAAATGTTAATGTCATAGAGGATCAACTGATTTTTTTTAAAGCAGGGGATTGTTCTAGATTAAAAAACTAAAGAAATATGATGATCACTCATTGGATACTGAATCTAAAGAGATAGACAGACAGACAGACAGACAGATGATAGAAAGATAGATGATGGATGGATAGATATAGATAGATGATAGATAGATAGATGATAGATAGATAGATAGATAGATAGATAATAGAATGAATTATTGGATCAATTGAGAAAATTAAGATTGGACTAAGAATTAGATAGTATTATTGTACAATGTTAAATTTCTTGAGTGTGATAATGATATTAAGGTTTTATAGGAGAATGATCTTATTCTTAATAGATTTTGCTTAAGTATTTAGAGATAAAGTGTCATGATTAATGCAACTTACTTTCTAAAATGTGGATAGATAAATATATGAAGAGAGAAAAAAATGAGGAAAAATATTAACAATTGGTGAATCTTAACGAAGGGCATTCTTTCCATTTTTCTGTGGGTTTAAAACTTTTTCAAAATAAAAATATGAACATTTAGCAGAAAAACAGCAACAGCAATAAAACTCACGGAATGCAGCTAAGTTAAACTTCGAGGAGAAATTATAGCTTTAAATGAACATATTAGAAAAGAATTTAAAGATCAATGACTTATGCATCCACCTTATAATTTATGTTTCCCAAGATGTTTCTCAAGATGAATTTTTTAAAAAAGCAACTTAAGTTCAATGGAAGTAAAAGGAAAGAATCAAGAAAAAGGCAGAAACTAATGAAAGAGGAAATAAATGTACAATAAAGAAATCAAAAAAGCCAAAAATTTATTCTTCAAGGAGACAATAAAACAGATAACCCCTATCAAAATTGATCAGGAACAAAGAAAACACTAATTACCAATACCAGGAATGAAAAAGAAGACTCATAACAGACCCTGTAGATATTTAAAAGATAATAAGAGGACACTATAAACAACTGTATTCCAATAAATGTGATAATTTTCACAAACTGGACAAATTCCTTGGAAAGAATTTATAAATTCACAAGAAGAAACAAAAACTTGATAGTCTTATATTTATTAAAGAAATAGAATCGATTATTTAAAACCTTCACCCACACACAAATAACAGTCTCAAGAGGCTTCACCAACAAATTCTACTAAGCTTTTAAAAAGGACATAACACCAATCTTAAAAACAAAAAACAACAAAACAAAACCTACTCTCCCACAGTATGGAAAAAGAGGAAACTCTTCCCAGCTCTTTTTATGAGGCCAGTAACCTTATTACCAAAACCTGACAAAGATACTATTACAGAGGAAAATTACAGACCAGTATCGCTCATGAACATAAAACAAAAATCCTAAACAAAACATTAGCAAATCAAATCTAGTGATAAAAAAAATGACATTAAATCATAACAGCTAGGGTTTGTTCTAGGAATGCAAGGGAGATTTAACATTCACTGCATTTCTTAAAAGGGAGAAAAATTATCTGATTGTCTTGATAATGCAGAAAATGCATTTGATGTACAATCCGATAGGAAAATGGGCTAAAGATTTTAATGGAAAGTTCATCAAAGAGGATATCCAGATGACCAATAATCACTTCCCACCCTCAGCATTAGGCATGGATTTGGTTATTGTCCGTCTCCCCCAACATAAAGGCAAGGGCTTTGACCACCTGGGTTACTGGCCATGTCCCAGGACAATGGCTGACCAATAGTCAGAGCTGCATTCCTATTGATGAAAGATACTGCAGGTAGAGAAACGCACCTTCACACATCCATGACACCCACTGACCATATCCCGTACACACCTATGTCCACATGTACAATGATACAGGCTTGGGGCCACCCGGGGCCAGAGTGCCTACTCACTAGCTGCATGACATTGGACAACCTCCCTGAGCCTGGGTCTCCTCAGCTGTGAATGAGGGCCGTTTTGGCCAGATAGCCAGAGGTAGCACAATCACACATGTCTAACATGCCTGTCCCAAGGAGCCAGGAGGCTGCTGTCACCATTACTGCTGTCACACACCCACTGCGACGTGCATGCTCACACATATACGTGCTCACACATGCGATACACGGTGCCTAGGCACACAGGCTGTTTCCTCAACACAGGGTCCCCTGCTCTGACCCTGGGCCCTGGCCCGAGGTCCTGAGATCTGACCCGGGTCCTGGTCAATACACTGTTACAGCCAAAGGTCAGAGCGCCTATCGGCTGGGTGAAGTCCACGCCTCCCCATGAGGAAAGTTCTGACACGAGCCCCCTTTCTCAGTTGGGGAAACTGAGGCTCATAGGGTACGGCAATGTATCCAGAGTCCCTGCTCTAATCTGCACTGAGAGCACAGCCCACAGTCCCCTGGATGGGTTTGGAGCAGTTGACAAGACCCATCTGTCTAGCCATCCCCAGTCTACCCCCAAAGCCCAGACTCCAAGGCCCCAGAGGGCCCCCACCAGCCTCCTCTACAACTAATTGCTTGACCAGTTATGCCTGGGGCCTGGGCAGGCACTGGGGTCCAGGGTGGGGGGTGAGGGCTTCTGGAAAGAACTCACCCTTCCAGCATTCCTGGGGAGTTTCCACCCCTACGGGGGCAGCAGAGGTGGTCGTCCCAGCTGGGCCCACTCACTCTGTGACACCAGGCAGGTCCCTTCTGTGCAGGCCTAATTTCCTCATAAATTAAACAAAGCCATGACTCACACTGGATTCAGGGAGGAGCAATGAATCCTCTCCCTGAGGATCCAATGGGAGGACAGGCATTTCTGAGTGGCTACAGCAGACAGATGTCGCAAAGCCAAAGAGCCACCGCTAAATCTGATGCTCACAGTCCCCCTAGAAGACAAACACCTCAGGAAACCCAGTCTGCACATGAGCCTAACACATTGGGACATAATACTGGAAGATGAGAGGCCAGAGTGGAAGGGACCCCATTGTCACCTAGCATCTATTTTATGTCCATGAGACATGGGTCTCACTGATGTAAACCTTAAGAACCCTGCCCTAGGGGCTCTGGCTTCAGCAGAAGGCCCGACCTCAAATGAGAAAAGCTGGTGCTGACAGGGGAGAAGGAGGTTGGGTCTGGAGGCGCTGCTGGTGAGAGAAGGTGGTGGGGAGGTAGGGCTAGGAGGGAAGAAGCAGAGCGGGCTGTGGGTGGCAGCCTCCCTCAGACCCTGCAGCAGCAGGGCCGGGGGACCCTCAGCCCAGCAGGGTTGCCTGACCCCCTGTGCCGCAGCAGCTCCAGGCTCCCTCGTACTCTTGGTTTCTTAATTCAAGAACAGGAAGCAGAGCGTGCTATTTGAGAAGTACACAGACACTGGGGAGAAACCACATCTGCTCTCCTCACCAAGGGAGAGTTGCTGGGAGCTTCTCCGGCAGAGACACCAACTCTAGATCCTCACTCACACGGCAGGGCACACCATGGAGACCCCCTGACAAAGACACAGGGAGACACAATGGGCCCAGACCCCCTCAGAGATATGTGGCAGCAGCCCCCACTCCTTGGGGCCGTGCTCCCAACAGTGGTCTCTGGGGCCTGAAGCCTCTGGTTGTGTTTACATCTTTGCACCTGTGAGTTCAGGTGAACACGGCACCTCTGCATGTTCTCATGATCATGGACCAGGGGGTGGGGTGCTCACTTCCCTCCCATCCCCTTGGAGCCTGTTGGGGAGACCACGCAGCCTGAGAGAGAAGGGACAGAAAGCCCCAAGAAGACCCTAGAGGACCAGGTCAGGAGAGGATAGGACAGGAACAGACAGATGAAGAGGAAGAAAAGAATGAAAAGGTGAATGAATGAAACAGGAAGAAAGCATGCAGGTGGGGTGAAGGCTATATAAAGGGGGCATGGAACACCATCTGCCCAGCGGTGCCTTGGGCCAGGACTTGGCCACACTCCCCCCAGCTCCTGGACAGTTCCTTTTGGTTTACAAGCATGCCTGATCCTGCAGAGGCAGACATTCCGGGGAAAGCAGACCCAGTGTGGGGTCGGGGAGGTGGGATTGCAACAGGAGGAGAGTCCTGCCATGTCCCGCCCCTGTTGTGCAGCAGAAGCCTCCCATGACCTGGGTTTCCTGGAAGAGGGTCAGAAACACCAGCTGGGGTCCCTTTCCACTGCCCCACTAGCTGTGACCCACCAAACATAAAAATAAAAAAAAGAAAAAAAAAAAGAAAATCACTCCACCCACAACTGGCCCAGCTCCAAGCCCTGACACAGGGAGGGGACGTGGTGCCAGCAGCAGCATTTTCCAGACCCCAAGCCAGGGTGGGAGACAGCACGGAGTGCACCCCAGCAGGCCAGAATTCACAGGCAGAGCCCCAGAATCCCCTCAACCATGCCTCTGGGAGAAGACCCAGCTTGGAGAACTGGCGTGGCCTCTCTGAAGGAGCGAGCACTGGTCACTGGATCAGCCTGGGCCCAACCAGTAACACTGGCAGTGCCTTCTCTTGGCTTCCTGAGCCCTGGAGCTAAGAATAGACTCACATACCATCTCTGCTCTGCCTATATGGTATATTGTCCCCAAACCTACATCTGTCCCATGCACATGCCTGCTGTCTGCTCTATTCAAGAGCCCTGGGGCTACTTCCTTACTGGAGCCCAAACTCACTTGGCCCTCACATGCTAGCATGCACACACTTACACCTTCTCCATGATCTCACTACTGGTCACAAAGTCTCCAGGAGGGGCTGGCTGCAGAGGGCTACCCGGCTCCCACCCACCTCTTACTCACCGTCCAATGTCCGAGCAGACCTTGGAGTCCGCAGCAACCGCAGCGTGGGCAAACGCCTGGGGGCTGCAGGGGTTGTGGTGGCGAGAGAGGACCACAGCAGACACAATAATGGCCAGGACCAGCCCCAGCCCCAGCAGCACCATGCTGACTGTGGTCCCCCGGCCCTGGGCCATGGCTCTGCAGCCCATGGGGAGAGGGGATACAGTGGGGCAGACAGGCCAGTGAACAGACAGATGCCTGAACAGCTGTGTGGATGAATGGACAGATGGACTCACAGATGATCAGACAAATAGATGGGGGCCACAAACAGACAAATGGATTGACAGACGGGCCAGACAGCTGGAGAGAGGACAGGAAGAGAAGAACAGTCAGACAATTGGACAGAGACGGGATTATAGATGGACAGACAGGTTTACAGATGAACAGTGGGCAACCGGGCAAACAGGTAGGTAATGGACAGACGTCTGGCGGCGGCAAAGCTGCTGTCCTCCTCAATGCTTGCTACAGAGGCAGAGCTGGATGCATATCTGAACTTCGTTTTCAGCCCCTGCTCTTGGCCCTGGCAAGAGGCCAGGAAGCAGGGTGTTTGTGGGGAGTTTTTCCTTCCAGAGGAGTAAGCGGATGGTTAACTCCCTCACTGCTGTTCTCACGGCCCGCCTCCAGCAAGCCTTGGTACAAATACCCTTCCCGCCCACCCACTGGCTCCCAGGACTCCCCCATCACGTGTGCAGGGTTCCCAGAACCTCCACAGTTGCTCCATAGTTCCCAAAAAAGCCAAGGCTCAGATCTTCCCGGCCTCCTTCCATGAATCATGCTCAGAGACGCAAGGAGCCCTCACTCCTGCTCTTGGGATAGCCCTGCCCAGCAGCAGCTTCCCTCAGCACCCTCAGAGCCAGAGGATGGTGTCTGGGGCACAGATGTCAGGCTGCAGGGGCCAGAGGCAAACAGAGGGGAGAGCCAAGGCTACGTCACTCAGAACCTGGTTCAAGTCTCAGCTCAGCCAACAGCCTGGCTGGGAATAGGGATGGGAAGTGGGTAGAGTAAGGTTAGAGTGATAACCAGGAGGGGGGTTGGCTTCTGGATCTGTTCAAGGGGCAGGCCAACTCAAGAGTGACGAATGCCAGGGACTGTAAGACATCTGTGGGGGTGGGGTGCAGATAGGGCGTGTGTCTAGCCCTTTACACAGTGCCCACCAGACTGTCCATCCCTGGGGCCTGTTTTCCTGGAAAGCCACTGTGGGCCTCCAGGGAATGAGGCTGCCCTTCCCGCTGCATCTGGCCTGGGCCCTGCTCTGCTCAGGCTTCGGGGTGCCCTAATGGAAAGTGGCTGAGGGAGTGCGGGCCCACTGAGGCACCCCCTTGGCCAGGCTTAGCAAGGGCACAGGGCACAGGGCACAGGGGCTTTGGGCTGGACTCCCACCCACATAAGTCCCCACACGGTCCTTGCACTTCGTCCCTGCTCCCTTCCCAGGTCTCTTTACATCTCCAGGTACAGCAGAGAAACTAAGGAACAGGAAGGGACTGTGCCTACACAGCCAGACAGCCTGCCAGGCTCCCAGTCCAGAGCCCCTGGTAAGCCTGCATTAGAGAGACTACGGGGGCAGGCTCTCCTGTAGGCCTGTTCCCATGGCTACCTCATGGGATGGGGAGGACTGTAGAGCTTCCCCCCTCCCCCCCACAGTGACTTTGTTTAACCAGGAACCAGAGTGCATTCCTGGGCCAGGGCCAACCCCCCACTGGGAGGCAGGGACAGCAGGGGCAGCAGGGGTCAGCAGGGTCTGAGTGGTCCATTCCCCTCCTCTCTCCGGCCATCTGGTCAGGCAGAGGCCAGGGTGCAGGGACCGCTGGAGCAAAATCCCAGGAAAAGAACTGACATCACTCTGGCCTGGTCATTGGTGCAGCCAGGAAGGGCCTTGAATGTACTTGTCTAGGCGGTGAGGAGACAATGGGAAGGAAAGAGAGGGGAAACCAAGTCCCTCAGCCCCCAAGGGGAACCGGGGTGCACCCTGTTTGCATGCCAAGGCCCAGGAAGCTTCGTGGCCAACTTCCACTTCCGCTTCTCTGTGCAGATAGGGCCGCAGCCTTTCTTCTGGGGCCAAAATGAGGGCTAAGGAGTGACTTGCACATTCCATTCCAACCCCACGGACCCCAGAGGCAGGTATTCCTGCCTCAGGAAGGGGCGCCCAGACCTGGCCCCTGCTGGCCCCTACTTGTGCTCACTGTGTGGGGGATTATCTGGCTGCTAGGCAGCAACCTCCGCCCCGCCCCCTCCCCGCTGGGGCCTCCACCAGCCTTTCGCAGCATAAAGGACAAGTTAGCAGACCCTGAGGGCGGGCGAGGGGCTGGCCCATGAGCTGTGTCTCCGCCCCAGACACACCCTTTCCAGGCTGCATTCTCCAGCCTCCTCAGCCGACCATCTGCGGGTCCAAGTCTTGACCCTCGGGGATCTGGGGACCTCTTCCAGTTCTCCGTTCCCTGAGAACTGGGCCTCCTGCGGCAGCTGAGCACAGCTTGGGTTTCACTCTGGTTTGGTGCTCGGAAAGCCCCTGGGACCTGGCTCTGACCAGCATGTTTTACTTCAGCCTCTTGTCCAATCCCACTCCTCAGACCTCGGCTTCACTTCTGTGTGTCCTGGGAAGGGTGAGTCTGGACAGTTGCCAGGCTGAAGAGATACCAGAATTCCCAGCATAGGTCAACCGCATCTGCCCAAGTGAAAGCCAGGGCTATGGCGCCCCCTGATGTTCGATACTGGAAGCACTGCTGCCCAGTTCAGGAAAGGGAGAGCCTAGCCCCTTCTGAAGGGGCTTAGCGTGAAGAAATGTTTGACATGGGCCTGCCCTGTGAGCTCCTCCCACCCGCCAGTCTGTCCATCCTTCCTCCTGGTGACTCCATTTCACACAGGATGCTAAGGCCCAGGGAGCTGGGAGCCAGCCCACAAGACTGCCCAGAGCCTGGTGCTGTGACTTCCATTTATTGCACTGCTTTGACGCTCACAAGGGAACAAAGCACAATACTCAAAGTCCTGTTGGGCATCTCATCTCTGTGTTGCCCATCAGGCTCGTCCGCCCTGAACACTCAGTAACCAGCAGGCTCCCCACCTTTCCTGGAGTCTGAGGCAGCTGCCCAGCCACCAGCCGTGCGGACAATGGCCTGCACTACAGCAATGAAAGTGGACGTAACCTGGGTTTGGTGGTGCCGGGTCTCCAGGGCCAAAGTCACCGCCTGAGGGTGGGAGGGGAGAGGGAAGCCTCAGGGGGGCGCAAGACACCCTCCGAACCACACCTGTGTGGTCACAGGCTTCAGAGACCCAGATGATGCTATTTCTGGCCAAGCGGCCAGGAAGCGTAAGTTGGGGGCAGCTGGGCCTGCTGGGTCTCATTGAAGCAGGTGGCCTGGCCCTCACTGCAAAGGGGCTCAAGATGGCCCAGGAAGTGGGTGTGAGGATCGCCTGCTCCAGACAGAGGCCACCAGCCATCATCCACTCCATGACTCGGGAGATCCAGACCTCCCATCCCAGGATGCCCAGTGGGTCCCCCCCGTGACTTAGTTTCTCCACCTCCCGCCCACCTGGTCAATGTCTTTCTCCACCACTGTGGTGTTGGGCAGAAGCTGGTTGTGTACCCGGGGCTCTTCCACTGCCTTCTTCACATCATAGCCGAACCACAGGCTGTGGATGATGGCCTGTGGGGGTGGGGGAGGGGATGGGGTCAGCATGGCCCAGGGGCAGGGGCTGGGGAGACAGGTGGGTGGCACATACCAACGCGGTGGCCGTGGTGATCTGTGTGCCCCCAGAGGCACCGACCACCATGCGGACCTGGCCGTCGTGGTCCACAATGATAGCCGGGCACATGGATGAGACTGGCTGCTTCCCTGAGGTCGGTGGGCAATAGGAGACAGAGATGCTGGTCAGCTGACTGTGCTTGGGACACCAGCTCCCTCCCCACCCAAGCCCTCCACCCCACACCTGGAATGATAAAGTTGGCCGGTGAGGGGGGCACCCCAAACTCGTTGATGATGTTAGGGGAACTGAAGTCATCCATCTCATCGTTGAACAGGATCCCGCTGACTGGCGATAGCACCTTGGAACCGAAGCTACAGACCAGCTGGGTCAGACAGCTGTGCCCTGCCCAATCTTGCCCGGCCCCCCCAGATCCCCACCCAACCACCAAATCTCCAGCTTATACCCTGTGCGGTCCAGTGCAAATGCTCTACTAAGGTGGAGCCTCAATTTCACATTATGAGAGGGACTGATGGAGACCCGCTTCTAGGACGTGGGGGCAGCCCAGACCCACCCAGGCCACCCAGCAGCCCCTACTAGAGGTTGATGGTACTGGTGGCCGACACAGCGCTGCCATCCTCTGCAACCACAGACAAGTGGGAGGTGCCCCCGTCATCCCGTGTGTAGAACTCAGGCTCATAGTAGGAGACCGGATGAGTGGTGTCATCGGAGATCCGGGCCCGGAGTTGGGAAGCGAAGAACTCGGAGCTCATGTTTCGAACCACCTGCCGAGACCCCAGAGCTGGCCTGAGGAGGTGGGGGGTAGGGGGCACGGGCTTGTGCAAGCAGCTCTCAAGAAGCCCCAACCATGGGTCTGACCACAAGCCTCCTGCACCCCAAACGTCACGTGGCCTGACTCCCTCTCTCCAGCTTCCGTCTCTGTAGTAGTCCAGCAACTCTGAATGTCTGTCTGTCCATTCCCCAAACCCTCACACTCTCAGCATTCATTCATTCATGGAGTTTGTGCTGCATGCCTGGCGCTGGGGGATCAGCAAGGAACAGACATGCAGGTCCCCACTATCATGGCAGGGGAGACAAAGGCAAACAGGGATGTGCAGAAAAAAACAAGCCCAGTAAGGGTGGTGGAGAGGGACAGGATGGGGCAGAGTGGTCAATGAGGGCTTCTAAGTGGAAGTGAGATCTGAAAAGAGCCTGAATGAGGCCTGGATGGCAACTACAAGGCCCTGAAGGAAGCCTGTGAGCAACGGGCAGACAGTGAGTTGGGTTAGGGAAACAGGTGGTTGAAGATGTCAGCAGGGGCCAATCCCGTAGGCCTTCATAAACCCCATTAAGACTAGCTTTTGCTCTGGGCCACCTGGATTTGTGGCAGAGGCATGAGCACACCATGGGTATTTGCAGAGGATCCCTCTGGAGGCTGTGTTGGGGAAAAGGGGAAAATCCAATAGGGAGGCTATGACAGTAGCTGGAGAGATGAGGTAGCTCACCCAGGTGAGAGAGAAAGACCTGAGAATGGCCCGGAAGTCTGCAGTCCAAAGTGGCCCTTACCTGGGGAGGTGAGCACTGTGGAAGAGAGAGTTGCAGAGACAGTAGGAACTTGATTTTAGACAAATGCTTATTGGACACTGTCTCAGCTGGGTGGTGAACCTGTGTGTTGAGTTCATGGGCAAGATCAGGCGGAGGAATAAATATGGAGATGGCTGTTTTAAGCCATGAGCCTGGGTGGGCAGACAGAGAGGACGAGCAGACACAGAGAAGAGAAGAGAGGAGGAAAGGAAGGAGGAGCCAGTGAGGATGGCCCCTGGGCACCTAGCAGAGGAAATGCCTCCAGAAGATTCCAGTAATAGCCTTCAGATTAATTGACCAATCCAAGTGGAAAACATTTAGCCTGAATCAACTCCAGAGGAAACAAAGTCAAATCCAGGATGTAGAAGATTCTGCAAGACAACTGCCCTGGGCTTTAACGATCAGCAAGACAGCACGGGGCGTTGTAGGGAAGGAGACTAGAGAGACAGCAGCAACTGCCAGCGTGAGTCCCAGGGGCCCTGGGCCTAAATGCACGGGGACCCTCAGGGAAATCCCAACACAGGCTCTAATAGGTCACGTGCCTCGATGTCAGTGTGTGTAAGTTTTCACTCAGGAAATACAACCAGAAGTGTGATATCTATAACTTTCTGTCCACTGACTCAGAGAAAAACACAAATATTGACAGCAGAAGCCAATGGGAGAGGGCTCCAGAGAGGACGGAGCAGACCAATGTCACTGAGGGGAACAGAGGAACAGGGCAGCAGAGGGAGGGTTTGGGAATAACTCTCTTCTCTCAGGAACGATCCACCAGAAAGGATGACTGGTAACACAAGAGGCAGAGCAGTGTTGTAGGAAGGATGAGCCAGCCTTAGCCAGAAGGAAGGGCAGAGGGGGGCCGATGCAGTGGCTTCTGTCACCTCAGGGATACAGAATGCCAGCCAGTTCACTGGCTGCGGTGGGTAATGGGGGTGCCAAATGGTCACCAGAAAAGGGAAAAGACCTGAGAGACCAAAGGGGAAGCCTCTCCTGGAAGGCCAGGTCAGTGTGAGGGGTCTGCAGGTCTATTCTAGAATGCGGGGATACAAGGAGGTAAGGAGGGACGTGACGGGGATCACAGTGGAGGCCCAGCCTGGAGCGTTGGTGAGTGGGTCGGGCAGTGCGGGGCCTGGGCGGAGACCTGGGAAGCATTAACTCCTGGGTGTGACCAGGAAGCTGGTGGCCAAGACCTCTAGCCACCTAGAATGCTGGTCCCCTCCCCTTCACCTATCCTTCTCATTAACCCTGAGGGCTGTGATGCCCCCATGCATTCCTCACCTCAGCACTGACCAGAACCTTCCAGGCTGAGGGCACAGCACATGCAAAGGCCCTGAGGTAGGAGTGTGGTGGGGGGTAGGGGGGACTAATTACTCATTGTCAAGTCTGTTACACTGTGAGCTCCATGGGGCTCAGTCTTGGAGTCACCAGTCCATCCCAGCACATTGCAGGCCCGCCACCAAAGTCGGTGGGAATGGATGCATAAAGCAGGCAGGAGGCTTTATTAATCCATAGAGGGCCTCAGGGAACCCTCCTGACACCTCCATGGCAGGCCCCTCGTCAATCTTGGGCCAGCCCCAGTTCCTTACCTCAGTCATATTGACAAACTTGGGGTCCCCAAGCAAGGTCCTCTTGGCATAGGCAAACCGGAAAGCCTCCACAATACGGTGGTAGGTCAGGCCCTTCTGCTCAGGTGTCTCCACGCTTGATTTGGAAAAATTGTACCCTGGCAGGGCAGAGTGAGGTATCCGTTGGCAACCCCAGGGCCTGCAGGACGTGCCAGCTTGGCAGAGACAGCTGGGTGCCCGGGGTTGACTCACACCTCCCTGAACCAAATGGCCTACCTTAAGAAGGGGAACATTTAATAACCAGCAGCAGTCACTATTTCGGAGAGAAAGGGATCCCCTGGGCCTGGGTGGGGCTCCTGCATCCAGCCAGAGCGCACAGATAAACTTCTGGCATTTGGTGCCTGGGGCAAGCCAGACTGTTGCCCCTTAGCCCCACCCCTAGGACACTGTTCCCACCTCACTTCCTCCCAACACTCCTACTGCTCCAGTCAGTCATACCTCAGAGCCTGGCCACTCAGCACTGCCCCCTGCAGGGCTGGGGTGCGTGGCTCACCTTTGAGGATGTTGAGGATGAGGGCCAGCACAGGCCCACTGAGGGGGGCACTGGGCACATAGAGCTGGGCGTCCCCAAGGCTGATGCTCAGAGGGTTTTCGATCAGCTCAGCGCGGTAGTTGTTCAGGTCACTGGCCGTCACAATGCCCCCTGAAACGGGACAGGACCTCAGTGAGGGGTAGGGGGGCAGGATGGGACATGGGGATGGGGTTATACTATTGGGGGGAGGGCAGGGCTGCCATTTGGGGATGATGAGGCCACATCATTAAAGGGCGACCCTGCTCACCCCGGAGGGCACGTCCCCTCCACCTCCACACTAGCCCATTCCCCATATCCTCTGTTCTCCCTGACAGTGCCACCGCCCCACAGCCAAGCCCAGGCCAGCTGCCCTCGATCTGCTTGCCCACTAGTCTCCCAGTTGGCCATCTCTCCACTTGGCAGCCAGATGGTCTTCTCTATATGGAAAATGTCTGCTCCCATTTCACCCCTGCTCAGCCCAGTCCTCCTGTGGCTAATGAGAGCCTTAATTCTCCAAGGCTCCAGACAGACAGACAAACATTTACAAGCTAATTTCTGGTGTCATAAATGTCGACATGCCAGTCACTTTCCTCTGGTGACACATCGACAAAAAACATGAAGAAGGCCACAGCTCAGGGAGGGAGAGGCAGCATTGGGCTCTGTCAGAATCTGCTCCACAGGGTTCTAACCATAGGACCCTGCAAGCAACCCCTCCAATGTCTCTCTCGCCAAGCCTACCCACATCCCCCGTGGCCCTCCAGAGAATTAAAATCCCTCTCTCCATGCCTTAGTCATTTCCCTCTGCCAGGAATACCCTTCCTTTCTCTGCCCATATATAAAGTGCAACTTCATCTACAACTCAGGCACTGTCTCCTCCAGGAAGTCCTCCCAGGTCTATACTTTAGTGCTTCCTCAGCCCTGGCTCCTGCCCACATCTATGTTTACCCCTGGGGGGTTTTCTCTCCTGAACTGCACCCTTTCTCTCAGCTTTAACTTAACCAAGAGCTGTGGATCCATGGCCTGTCACTGACTGCAAACACATTCGCGACTCTCTCTGGCCAGGTGCTCCCTGAGGGCCCAGTGCCCAGCCCAGGCAGGACCCCGCCAAGGACCCCAGAACTCCAGGCCCCAGCTCAGAATTCCTCTTGTAGAGTTCCCTGCCCCAGGTCTCTGAGTTTGCACACTCACCAGTATCCTGGATGTCCTTGACGATCTGAGCTGTGAGGCTCCCATTGTAGAAAGCTCGGGCGCCCTCGAAGGCCAGTGTCTCATATGTGTCGGCCAGCCGTGGCATGGTCACTTGCTCCCCCTCCTGCAGCACCTTCCCATCCCGGCAGAACACCTCACTGGGGCAGAGAGGCAGGCAGGTGTTGTGGACATGGCCAGACGACCCCCACATCCACCCAACACAGGGAGACAAGAACAAAGGACAGTCAGAGCCTGTCCACAGGTCAATGGCCCTGTCACTTGGAGTTCATCCTCCAGTATCCAGCCAAGGCCTCCTAGAGTCCCTGGAAGCTCAGGACACACAGGCCAGAACCCCATGCACTAGGCTCAGAATGTGTCCCCACACCTGGTGGGAAGGGGTTTTGTCTTCTGGACCCTGGCCCTCTATTAGGCTCCTGAAAGTGTTCCATCAGCCAGTCGGGGCCTGCAGCAACTGGGGATGTGCCTGCCCTGAAGGGCAGGCCGGTGCCACAGACATACCACAGGGAAGGATGCCGCTTAATGACATCCTGGCTTCTCTCCAGGGCTGCCGCCAAGCCCTTTCCCACAGGAAAACCCTGGCGGGCTAGCTGGATGCTGGGCTGGAAGAGGCGAGCCCACGGCAGCCGCCCGTGGCGCTGGTGTGCCAGCTCATAGCCACGGATCTCGCCAGGAACTGCCACTGACAGCCCCCCTGTGGAGGGAGAGAGACACAGTTAGTGGCTCCAGACGGGGACATCAGGGCCTCTCTCAGGCAGCATCCCAGGCACAATCCACAGATGGGACCAGTGATGTTCAGGAAGCAAATGGATTTTTGAGGTCAGATCTGGACTCGGCAGTGATGAGAGCAGATCGGCTAGGGATGTGTAGCAGCAGGGTGAGGGAGCATCGCATGTGCTAGGTTTGCTTTTTTTTCCACACACGCTAGGTTTTGCCGTCCCAGGTGTAGATGTCTGTCTCCACAGGTGCCACTATATCTGAAATCTCGTGCCAGGCTCACAGTTGCAAAATGAGACTGTAGGGAAGCCAGACGCATACCAGCTCTCAGTTGGAGCCTCCCATGCTGAAAGTCCTCTCATTCTAGGAGACTCAAGGGTCCCCCGTGCCAGAACCTGCCAGAGCTCCCAATGTAAGCCCGGGTCAGTCCCAAGGCAAGGGTCTCTCTTCTATTGTCCCAACTGGGACCTGTACCCAAATCCCTACTCGGTTCCCTCTCCGGGCCTCAGTTTCCCCATCTGAACATAAAGAGTTTTTATCTTCCAGTTCTGAGCTTTGAGGAGCCCATGCTTCTATTGATCCCCCATCCCGGCTCCACTGCCCACAGTGTCCTTAGATGGACATTGACAGAGAGGTTCGGCCACAGCCCGCTTGCCCAGGCACCCTCCTGCTTTCACCCCTGAGATGACGGGGTCATTTCTGCTACTCCCAGGCTTGGAAGCCATAGCTCTAGAGCTGCCTCTCCCAGGAAGTTTCAAGGGCCAGGCTGTTATGACATCTGAATATCTCAAGTCTGACACTCAGTACACAGTTTCTCCCACCTGAAATAAATGCTGCCATGACCTCGGGCCAACCAGACTTTCACATCACCCTGCTCCCCGAGGTCACCAGTGACTTCATGCTGCCACATCAGAGCCCCACCCAGCCTTGCCTTACCTGGCCCTTACTCGGTCCTCCCTCCCGAGTTACCTCTGTGTCACGCCCGCCTGGCTCTCCTCACATCTCCCCGCTCTCTCCTCTCCTCTGTCTACACTCACTCTCTTGCTGAACTCCCCCAGACCAGGGCTTTGGGTTCCATTTACATTCTGACAACCCCCAAATCTACTCTCTGGCCTGGTCTGCTCCCTGATGGCCAGATCTAAAGATATACATGTCCATTCAGAAAAGGCATCTCAAACTTAACACACCTAAAACCCAAATCCTGACTGTCACCCATCCCTCTCTGCCACACAGCCTTCACAGTCTGTCACGGCCAGGTGCAGACTGGGGTCATCAGGACACCCTGAGTACATGTCACACCCAACCTAACATACCCAACATATCAGCAAATCCATAAGCCCCACCTTCCATGTGTGTTTGGCACCAGCCACCAATCACCACCCTCATCTCCCTCTGATTATTGCCAAGACCTCTTGATCGGTCACCTACCAGGCAGGCAGCTTGCTCTCTGTCCTGTCAGACTTAGGCCAGAGCCACTCCCACCCCCATCACACTTAAACACTCCAGGGGACACCTCTACCACCCTCTTCATGCTGATCCAGGAGGTCCAACATGACCCGAGCCATTCAATCTGACCCATGTCCTCCTCCTCCCTCCAGATACTCCACCCCAGCCTCTGGATCTTTGCTGAGATGCCCCCTCCCTAACCAGGCTATCCTTGGGGGGCCCAAGCATCCTCTGGCTCTTCCTGCCTCTGCTTTTCCGGCAGCACATGGCACACCTGCAGTCTGCTCAGCCTCTCCTCACCTGGAATGTCTATTGCCTTTGTTTCGGACCCTGGCTTGGGGAAAAAGCCCCTGATGCTTTAGGAGGTGCCCAATAAGTCCTAGTTAATGAATGAATTCCAAGTGCACATAAGATGCTAGGTCTATGAGATTCCAGCAATCTCACACTCTGATTTCATTTCTACACATTTTAAGTTTTCCAGTGGGTAAAAATTCAAAGATTGTGCACGTTGGAGAAGATGCCAAAGGGGCTACTCAAAGGGCCCCAACCTCCGAGGCAGAGCCCACAGGAGGGGATCAAACCCGCAGTGGCCCGGGGTGCCCTGCGCCTCCTCTTCAACCTTTTTTCCTGCTATTCGTTTGCTGGCTGGGAGGGTGGAGGGCGGGTGTCCAGGAGAAGCGCCCCCTGGCGGCTACTGCCTTCCCCCTCAGCAGCATGCAGAGCTGGGGAGCCTCTTTTTGGCTTATGATCAGATTAGAAAAGAGAGATTCCATGCCATACTCATCCCCACAAATGAACACATGAATGAATGAATAATTTGGATGTCTGTTAACAATGCAGGGTTTAGACAGCGTGCTTCGCCACCACAGAGCTGTGTGACCTCAGCCAGTTTGCATGACCTCTCTGGGCCCCAGCATCTCGGCCTATAAAACGGGAACCAACACAGCACTCCCCCTACTAAGTGTACAGGGAAAATTCAAGGGTCTCGTCAGTGAAAATGACTGAACAGAGTGCTGGCTGTACTGTCCCCTGGTTTGGCAAGCTGTTCTAATGATAATTATTCTCTCCGTGTACTAGCACAGAGAGGCCTGAGCAAAAATAACAGAAGCTCTGTCCCTTTGCCCTCGGTGGTGATGGTCTTGACCGTTCCTTATGGCACAGTTATGGGGCTGGCAAGGGAGAGGAGGGGTGGGCCAGAGCCATCCCTGACCTCAGACAGGGCTATGCTAAGAATTCCCATTCCACGCCCTGAGCCTGCCCCTCACCTTCCTGCGACTGCTCCGGGCTGTTGAACATGTTGGTGGAGGCCGACGCAGGGGCTACCTCTCGGGCGTTGATGATCTCCACTTTTCCTGGAAGAAGCAGTTAGGCAGTCCAGACCAACACTAACTTCTCACCCTGTGTTGTGTGAGCCCAGGGCCCACCCAGCTACATTTGCCCCAGCCCAAGTCCAGCCTGAGGCGGCACCCTGCCATTTACCTCCCATCCCCGCGGGCACTCACGTGTGGTGCTGTTGTAGATGGTGAAGAACAAGCCGCCCCCGATGCCCATGCTGTGGGCGTTCATGAGCCCCACACAGAGCAGGGCCGCGATGGCGGCGTCCACAGCCGAGCCGCCGTCCTGCAGCACATCCCTGCCCATGCCACGCGGAGCGGATAAGAATCTGGACTCCCCCATCCCACCGCACCCCGCCTGGCTGCCCTGACAGAAGAGAAGTCTATAGGAGTTTTTATTTTTTACTTGTCACTCTAAAACTGATGGGCTTATACATTTTTTTCTTTTTCAAGTAAACAAATGTACACACTTTGTATAATTGAAAAAAACTTACATCGTTGCTTTTTATTAATAATGTTTTCCCATTTCAGTCTTTAAGTGAGAACTGATCTTTGTATATAATGTGAGATAAGAGTCGAAAATAGTATCAAAGAGCAGAGTTTACACAAAGAGACAGACACCCTTAGAACTGAGAAAAGAGCCCAACTGGACACTGGGAGACCTGCACCCTGCTTTTGGGGTCAGTGTCCCCTTCTTTCTTGACTAGAGGCTGCTGAGAAGGTCCACGGAAAGGATGCCCCTTCTCTAGGCAGCCTGTTTATAGGTGGAGAAACTGAATCTCAGAGGGGCAAGGGTCTTGGTCAGGTCCACTTACAGTGGTGACCTCCAGGGCTTGTGTCCCCACACCCTGCCCGACTCACCTCCCGATCTCCGAGCACTGCTTGGCATCCGCGGCCACAGCTGCCCTAGAGTACACATGTTTGGGCCGCCTGGAGGTGAAGGACAGCCCGAGGCAGAGACCAATGATGATGAGCACCAGGACCACAGCCACCAGGGCCAGCACTACATTCCGCCTCCTCATGATCTGTGGGCACAGGGTAGGGGTGGGGGGAGCAGAGTCAGGGCACTGTACCATCCCATCCTCTCAGGGCACACACAGCCCGAAGTCAAGCCTCAGAAATGTGCTGTGTCTCCCTCCTGTCGCCCAGAACACATGTGAGTCAGGTCGCTTTCTCTGCCAGAAGAAGCTCCAGGCTCCATCTCTACCTTCCAAAATCCTCCCTGATTTTCCTAGAGGCCCCATCTCCAACAGTGACCCCCACTGGGAGTCCTTATATTTCACACACTTCTGCTTCTGCAAGGCCTTGTCTGCCTCCTCCCAGTGACCGAGGTCTCCACTGCCAATAGGTCACCCTAGGAGGGACAAGTCTGGCCTGTTCCTTCTGTGTCCCCTACCTCAACCCAGAGCCCAGCACTGTCCATGGGTCCCCCAGAGTGGCCTGCCACAGTCTGAGGTTCAGCTTCTGTCATGCCCTCAAAGGAGGCACTCACTGTCTCCTCCTGAAATCATCAGATCAGATGCTACAGGGCAGGGGCCTACCTTCTTCAGGGGATGGGAGCCCTGATCCTCGCCTGGGGAGGTAGCCACAGAAGCTGAGAGAGTTTGGCTAAAATAGCTGGCAAAATAACTGGGATCTCTCTCATTCACTGCAGAAGCCTGTGACCTCAGAATCTGCTCCAGAGTGACACCCCAACCGCAGCCTCCTCGTGCCCTTGGAAAGGGGACCTGAAGCAGACCCAGCCCTTCCCAAGGAGCTCTGTGAGGTTTCTCTACCTCCAGATGAGCTCTAGAGTCAAAGAGGAAGCTGTCAGCTGCTCACATGTTGGCACGAATTCTCCCAGGCAGAGCCGAGAGAGGGTTTGTACAGAGCAGGGCAGGGAGCGGCCAGTGAGGCTCAGGTTGCCAGGGCGTGTGAGGAGGATATGGGCAGCACTGACCCCCATTCCTGCACAAGGCCAGAGCTTGGTGGGGAGCATGTGGAGGTAGTGAAGCTGAGCTAAGGGGACGGGGACAGTGGGCCCCAGAGCCAGCCCACCCCCATCAGAGCCTGGACTTGCCCTTCACCTGCTATGGGGCCTTGGACAAGTCACTGACCATCTGTCCTGTAGGAATGCCATAGGCACCCCACTTGGGGATGTTTAATTGGAAGATTCAGTGGGTTGGAAAATGTGAAATGCTAGTAAGTGTTGGCTACACTGGGCTATTCTGGGTGCGCCCTGGGGGCCCACCTGTGGCAGTGGGAAGCTGGTGAGCCTCTTGCTCACTTATTTCCCTGTTAACTGCCTTCCAGGCTGTGCTGAGAGGAAGGGCTGGCTTAAGTTCTGGCTCGGGGACTCGTGGCAGTGGAAGCAGGTGAGGGGTGTGACCTCAACAGGGAAAGAGAGGCATGGTGACAGAAGCAGGGGTCTCTTTCTCCCAGACTCAGTTCCCTCCAAAGGGTGGGGGTCTAGGTGAGCCCCAGGCTAGACCCCTCTGGCTCACCTTGTCCTTATTCAGAGGAATGCCAGGGCCATAGGTGGTGTCCCAGAGATGGTCTAGGAATGGAGCCCTGCCCTGCTGTGGGGCGAGGGGGCTTCCAGACGCCAGCATGAAAGAGCTTTCCCCTCCCCAGCTCAGGGAGCTGTCACACAGCAAACTGCCACCCCATGACCCCAGAAGGATTCAAGCCAGCCCTTCCTCTTCACCTTGACCGAATCTAGGCCCCACCATTTCTGGCTAGACTCCGCAAAGCCCCCTCCCTACTCTTCAGTCTTCTGAAAAGCAGCCAGAGGGCTCTCTCCAAAGTGTTGACCAGGCCCTGCCCCTTGCCAGTGCCCCTGGGGGCAGTCTATGCCTTCTGCCCACCGTCTCTGCCAGGTATGACAGCCCTCGGAGCATACCCTGGACCCTGGCAAGGAGGCCGGTCAGAGTTAAGGGCCACTGTTGGAGACAGCTGTGCTGAGAGGTCTGCGGAAGCTCAAGAGCTGGCCCACCTGCTGAGTGGGTTCCGGATACAGAACTTTCCCATCACATGCAGTGGAGCAGGGCTGGGCAGGACAGGGGCCAGTACCCCTCTTCCCCGGCACAAGCACAGCCCCAGCCACCAAGGACCCCCAGTCCCGTCAACTGGGGCCAGCCATGTTGGGCACCTAGGGGTCATGGCCTCATTTCTCCTGGGCTTAGGACCATCCCCAGGGCCCTTCTCTCTCCCCTCAGGTCCCTGGGGTGAGCTAGCCATGGCTTCCTAAGGTCCACACTGCAGCCTCCCCTGCCCATCCATTTGTCTGTCCATCCACCCACCCAAGGGCCTAAGTGGGCTCCCCAAAAGACAGGGGGCACCCAGTGAGGCTCAGATTGCCAGGGCATGTGGGGAGGATGCAGACAGCACTGACCCCCATCCCCTTCTCCCTAAGCAGGGCAGCAGGGAGGCCTGGCTCAGCCCCCCACTGTCAGATATATCCAGCCTTGCGGAAGACACCCTGCTGGGGGACCGGCCTTCCGTTTCCCACTCCCCCACCCCATGTTTTTCTCTAAGATTCACTAAACAGTGTCCAAGCCCAGAGGACTGGCTCCCACCCAAATCGGTATCAGGAGGGGAAACCGAGGCCAGAGAATGGATCGGGCACAGTGCCTGGTCTCAAACTGCAGCCCCACTCCTCATAACTCTAGTGCACTTACCTGAGGCCCAGAGTCATCAGGGGTCCAGGAAAGCCCCAGGAAAGCCCGTTTCTCAGAAGACAGCTCTGGGCTGGGGCACAGCAGGGGAGGAAAAGACAGATTTGTCTGCCTGGGAAAGTCTCAGGCACAGCACCACTGGCCTCCCCAGTCCCAGGGAATGCTGGGAGGTCTAAGGGACCTCAGGAGCCAGAGCCACGCCTGCAGCCCCTACAGAGCTCCTCAGGGGGCCTCTGAACTGGGACTGAGATCTGGGGATGGGCACCTCCAGGAAGAAGCAGAGGCAGGAGGGACAGGGGAACTCACATGCTCACCTAGTCCCAGAGGAGGCACCCAGCATCCCCGTGGGGAAGTTGAAGGCATTTGAGTAGGGTGGAGAGCAGGAGGTCCTCCAAGGGAGGTCCAACCAAGCAGAGAGAACGGTTGGGTTGGACATATGCGCAGCAAGGTGTGGTGACTCGGCCTGTCACCAGGTGACAGTGTGACCCCCCAACAGGGAAGGAGAGGTGTGGTGACAGAGGCAGGGGCTCCCCGTCTCTAGGACTCAGTTCCCTCCAAAGGGCAGAGCCCACTCTGAGCCCCTCCAGGGAGCCCCAGGCTGGATCCCCCAGTGGCGAGCCCTGTCCCTTTTCAGAGTCTGAACTCCAGGGCTAGATACAGCACCCCAGAGATGGTTCCTGAGGCAGTGCGGCAGGGGTGCCACCAGCATCAGACCAGAACCCAGACCTGGGAGGCCTCATGACAACCCACAACTCTCAGCATCGAAGGGAGCTTCTCAGGAACATGGTCTGGGGCCTCGGGTCAGGACCTATTCCGCCACCTATCCAAGAATATTATCATCTCACATCCAAAGAACTGCCTGAACAGTCTGAAGAGACAGGGCTCAGAGAGGGCCAGATCTGGTCCAAAGTCACAGAGCCCAGCAGTGCAGGCCTGGCAACCTGCACCTGCTCCCAAGTTGCTGCATGTCCCTGACCAGCCCACCATGGAGGTCCTGAGTCCGGAGCTGCTCTGGTCTGGCCCAGGGGACTCTGGACACTGCTCCCCATTTCCCCCATGCCCTTTATCTGCTAAGGACAAGGACAATCATCAGCTGCTCCTTGAGTCATGGCTCCCACCCGGCTCCCTGGCTGGCTATGTCTAGGCTGCCCAGGTGCCCCTGCAGCCCCCATCTTTAACACCTAATCCACGACCATCCCATAAGGCTGTGCCATCTGACAGGAGACACAGAGGTTTACCAGATATTGCTGCCAGCCCTGAGTCACGCAGCCAGAGCAGACCTTGTTCTGTCACCTACTGCCCTTGAGCAGGCTGGAGATGCTGTAACTGAACAATCTGCCTGGGTATCACAGCAGCTGCAGACTAGAGGGACTGGGAAGATGGATAGGGAAGGAGCCAAGGACCAAGGCTCAGCACCCATCCCCTGAGGCTAGACTTCGACCAGGACCATTAGGAGATCTGGCCCCACCTGAGTGGCTGCATTACAGGGCAGTCAGCTGGGAGGGGTCTGTCACTAGCCTGAGCCTACTCGGCAGTTTTCTCCCTGCCTAGGATGACGTGAGACATGGCAATATCAGCAGCAGCAGGAGGATAAGAAGAATATCTGAGTGTGCAGAGGATGGCCCGGCCCCCACAGGTAACCCCAAAAGGAAAACCCTGGGCACAGAGTGCTGCCTGTGATGGGGCACAGTCATCTATACCTAACAGCAGCTTCAGGTTTCAGAGAGGGGGGACAGGAGCGAAGGTGGCTCATCAAAAGTCAAAAGAGGCATGATGTGCAGAAAAATATGTCAAATGTGTCACATTCTGTCCTGGTCAGCCTCCTACCCCCTACAAGCAAAGAGGGGACCTGCGGGGAGTGGGTCTAGGCTGGAGGTCTCCTCTAGACCCTATGTCTTCTGTCCTAGACACAAAAGGTGGTGAGTTCCCCATCCCCAAGATACTGACTCTGCCATTAGTACCACCTCCTCCCAACACACTCACACACACCCAGGCTGAATCTAGGCTGAGCAAAGCGGGTTCCCAAGACACAGCAGAGAAGAGTATTAAGGAAGATGAGGGAGCAGCCAGCCTGGAGATTCTGTTAATCTTCCAATCCAACCCCATGGCTTTGTCATCACAAGCCCGGAGCCACAGGGTTGAAAATGAGTCACAACTCCAAATCCATTCATAGACAGGAAACAGAGGCTTTGGTAGAAGCAGCTTGGCCAAGGTCAGCCAGCCCCGGGAGCCACATGGACTGGCAGGTAAACCCAGGACCCACCCTTTTGCCCCAGCCCAGGGCAAGGAGACTACTCCCTTGGGTATGAGAACACAGCTCTCAGCCGCTTCCTGAGCCCCGTCCACACTGCTGGACTAGAAGCTTATCAGAATTGGGATCTCTCTCTCTCCTTCTCTACCTACCCTGGGGTCATAAGATTGAGAGTTAGATACAGGCTTTCTCCCAAGACTTGATAACCATGATCTTTCAGAAACTTGTTGAAATTTGAATAATCACAAGGTAGTGGATGCCCCCTAGAGCTATGCAATGACCCTTACACAACTGACCCTGCTCCACCTCCACTACAGCCACAAGCCAGAGCCCCAGAGGGGCAAGCATGGTCCAAGGATGCAGTGTCTTAGCCCCTCACTGCTCTGGCTCCACTTCAGACCTGACCACCCCAGTGAGCCCCCCACCCCAGGCTGCCAGGTTCTTTGGGGCCTCAGTTTCTCCATGCTGCACTCCTCTGTCTTAATTCCAAGAAGTCCACTTTCTGGGTGCCATGGTTTCTTCAAAGCCTTCTTCAGAGAGGTCAGGTGGCTCCCCACACCTGGCTTTCCTCCACCCACCCCACACCTGTGGCAGAGTGAGCCAGAAAGCCTGGACAGGCAGTCTCAAACTCACTTAGCAGACAAGAAACAGAGGCTCCCAACCCAGACCTTGTCAAAGAGCATGGGGCTCTGCACACCTGTGTGATCCCTCCACTATATCCATCCACATGAGCTCTGCCCCTGTCACCCCGAAGGGCAGTCCACTCCCATCACTCAGGAACATAAACTCATGCCCAGAGAGTAAGAAGGGGACCTCCAGAGCATGGCCAGCACATGACAGAGCTGGGACTAGAACCTAGGCCTTCAAACATTCCCCAAAGGCCCCAAACCCAAGCTGCCCCCACCTGTGATGCCCAGCAGCTCAGAGAGGGTAAGCCACACTTTGGGATCACACAGCACCGGGGTACAGCCAGACCCTTTTCCATCCCAGCTCACCTGGCTCCAGGGCTGGTCCTCCTGCTACACTCCAGCACAGAACTGAGTCCCCAGGGACTAGCTGTGACCCAGCTCCTCCCCTCTCTCCAGGTGCTGGCCTGGGGCGGAGGAAGGCTTTAAAGGCACAGGAACCTTTCCAGGTGAGAAGCTGGCTCCTGGTCCTGTCCCCACAGCTGTGTGACCTGGAACAGCTATGGGTCTCTCCAAGCCCAGTGGGGTCCCAAACCCTGAATGAGAGACCTGAGCTTTGAGGGCCTCGGTGGGGCTGAGCAAGGCTGGGTATCAAGCAGAGGCAGGTCCCCTGAGAGGAAGTGAGCTCCCCACAACTTACAATGTCTAGGGAGGAGTTACACAGCACTGGGGTGCAGCCACATGTCTGCCCCAGTAGGGGTTGAGAGTATAAGCATCTGCGACCTAATCAGGCATGAGGAGCCTAAGATTCTCTCTATAAGCATGCCCTCTCCCTGACCCTCAGGGATGTAGGTGGGGTATCTAGAGGCTGTCATTCCAAAGACCCTGGTCACCAGGGCTGAAGGAAGTCACATGACCCAGAGGAACCTTTCCTCGTCCACCAACATTTTTGCATTCTGGCTGATGGAGGACAGAGGCAGTGGGGATTGGCGGGTCAAGCCGCCTCACGCCTCTGAGGTCCACGCATAGCCTGCTGCTTGCCAGAATTGGCACCACTAGCATGGCCCTGGCTTAAATTCATTCATTCTCACCTCTGATCCTGGCTCATATAAATCCTTCTATCAAGGAGCCCCCAGCTGGATTGGAAATGGGAAAGTATGGTCAGCCAAGGAGAAGAAAGACCCCAGGGCCTCGTGAGGACAGATACTGTGGGGGTGGGGAGGAATCCGGGCTGGGATTGGACCGGGGAGGACATACCAGGTGGAGGGAACGACTTGAGCCTGGATACCAGGTGCTAGAGGCATCTCTGGGAGTAGTAGCCTCAACCTCCCTAGGCCTCTCCTGAGCCTTGAGGTGTCAAGGGAATAAAGGAAAGTGGCTGAGCTCAGACAACTTGAAGGCCAGGCATCTGGACTTTGAGATCCCAGGGAGGCTGATGAATGTGTCACCTGGCTGGGTAACCTATTAACCCCAGCTCAATCATTAAGACTCTGGTGGGTGACGATTAGCTCCTCAGGCGCCATGCAGTGGGCAGGGACTGTGAGAAGACCAGAGTGTTGATGAGGACTGGCCGAGCTGGGTTCTCAGCACCTTTGTTCCTTGAAGAGCTTTCCCGCGCTGAGCTGGCCTCCAGCCAAGGGCAGCTGTCAAGGTATCATGGGGGCTGCCACCCCACCTTCCTGGTGCCTTTCATCTCCTAATTACTCCTGCTGTGCTGGCACCAGCAACCTAGAGCGCCTCGGGGGCCTTGGCCAGGCTCAGGGCACTGATTCAGAGGGCAGGGTGGCTGGGCACCTCTGAGAAATGGGCCTCAGTGGCCTCCAAGGCCCTTCCTGTTCTAATAGGCTCAGATCTGCCCCACTTCTATCCCTGAGAAAACAAAGAACTGGTGGAGGAAGAAGGGTACTCCCAGGACAAGGAAACAAGCCTGGGAGAAGGGATTTGTCCAAAGCTGCTCAGCCGGACAGTGACTCATGACAGGTGGAAGGCCCTGCAACCCACTTCCTACAAGTGGCTTCTCATTGCTGCCTCTGCGATGTCCCACCCTGCTGTCAGATCCTGGGAGCAACAGTGCCTAAGTCCCAGGAAGTGCCAGGTGAGCCTCATGCCCTGGATGGGGCACAGCTGGTAGAGACACACTATCCCCAAATGCAGCTGTGAGCCTCACAGGGAGTGAGCCAGGCAGGTACGTCCAGATGCAAGCAGTGCCTAATCCATCCTCCAGAACCACTGAGCTAAGATCTCAGGACCTGCTGCTGGGTGCCAGGAAACCTGATATCCTCCAGGACATTTTGTATCTCCTAGTATCTGCACCAAGGAGACATTTGGAAAACTCACTGAACAAAAGTGACTGTAAATCCAATCATCATAGTATCTTAACTTTAGAATAACAGAATCTCAAATGTTTGGTCTCGAGTCTCCCATCTCAAGCACCCCAGAGAGGTCAGCTTGCACGCTCGCCCTGATGGGGAACTCAGTATCTATAAAGACAAGCAAGATTGGTTGGTTGGCAAGTTCTTCCCAGTGTCAAGCCCCAATTTGCCTTCTTAGAATGCTTTCTGAAGCTATGAGTCAGTCTGCCTCAGATGAGCCTGCTGCCACTATCTGAGACCTCAAAGCAGAGGAACAGGGGCCACTTCAGGTGGCCGGTAGCTACCTGGCTACCGCCTCTCAGAGCCACGTGGAACACAGGGAAGGCATGGAAGGAAGAATCCAGCATAGTGAAAGGGCTAGAGTCGTCCAGTGATGACGGGGAAGTAAACTCTGGTCAATTTCAGGCAGACAGAGTCCCCATGTCCCCAGGGCCTGGTCAACACTCCCTGGTGCCATTTCTAGCATTCACCATTGCAGCACCCACCTTTGATGTGATAATAGTAGTTGGAGCACGGCCAAGGGCGTGGACCTCCATAGATGTCAGCTTGTTAACACCTAGGATTATATGGCAGTGGGCCAGTCTGGCACCTGGTAGACCAAGTTCAACTCCCAAACTCAGAGGCGGAATGGCAGGATGGCCAAGGGCATGGGCTCTAGAGTCCCTAGGTTCAAATTCAACCCCAGTCACTGAGTCTCTTCTTCGTGTCCTCAGTTTTCTATCTGCAGGATGGGGTTTAATTAAAACAGTTGTTGGGCAGATTCACTGAGACAGTACAAAGGCTACGGTAAGGGCCTGTACCTCCTTGGCTCTGACACGCAAGCCTGCAGCCACCTCTGTTCCTGCCCAACGAGCAGCTCAGAGCTCATAAGTCCTAAGTGCCTCCCTCCTGGCTATCTGGTCCTTCCTGCCCATGAACCTTGCACAGGTAGCATTTATCACATCACCTGGTAATTATCTGTGGTGTCTGGGAGCTCCAGGGGGTGGAGGGGGAAGACTAGATCTTGTCCAGGCCCAAGTTCCCACCCACCCCTGCTTAAGAGGCAAGCATTCTTATCTCCACAGCCATGGCCTCAGGGGTCAGACACCCAACCTTCCTTATCCACCCTCCAGGCCCCACCCCACTGACCCCGCACAGGGCTAAGTTGATGTGACAAAACTGTCCAACATTTTTCATGCTTGCTCTCCTCAGGCCTGCCTGGACTTCCAGGAGGCCTGTCCCCCAAACCCCCCTACACAGCACCCCCTCCGCTTCCTTCACCTCTGCAAGCTGGACTCAGTTACTCTCTAGCTGAGTCTTGCTCAAACATTCTGTCTCCTGGAGTTTCAGACACCTCAGGTCAACATGCCCAAGCCTGAGCTACGCAGTTAACCTCCCCAAACCTCCACCAGCCACATCAGTCCAGTCTAATCCAGCGAAGCCACCCTTGCATCCTCACTGACCCCGTCCAGGGGCCTCCACCTCTATACCCGCTCCAGGCGGCACCTGACCCTGATCTCCCCTCAGACCACCCCCTGCTCACCTGGCAACTCCTCCTCCGGGTCTCCAGCCCCTCCACGGTTTTCCTACTGCAGCCCCAGTGCTCAGGCAGCAAATCTGAGCATGCCCCTCCCCCCACTGAAAACCTTTCAAAGGCCCTGTTTCCCCTCCGGATAAATTCCTGCCTTGCTGGGGCTCCGCCCCTTCCTCTGTGCGGTACACCCACTGCTCTCCTACTGGGACGTCCTGCTAGCATTCTTCTTTCAGACCCCAACCTCATCGTCACCTCCTCTGGAAGCCCTCCTCCACCTCCTGGTCTGGTGCCTTCTGAGGCTTTCAGGGTGTGTGTGTGGGAGAGTGAGTGGGGGGCGGAGGATCACAGCTGTTACTTTGACCTTCTATGTCTGTCTTACTCTCCAAAATATCCACAGTGCCCAGTGATCATCACTGAAGAGAATATGGCTATTGGGCGATCGGGTAAATTCAGGTTAGAGCCATCAAAGCTTATTAGTAGAAAGAGCTCGCGCACATCCAACACTGCCGTGTGCCAGACTCTTTCCTTGTTATGTCTGATCTTATGACACCTTTGCCAGATGGGTGTTTTATTTACCCATTTTACAGATGAGGAACTGAGGTTTGCAGAAGTTACTGTGGGGGGTTGAATAGTGTCTCCGCACATTCATGTATAGCCAGGAACTCAGAACTTGACCCTATTTAGAAATACTCATCGTAGATGTCCTTAGCTAAAATGAGGTCATACTGGATTAGGGCGGGCTCTAAATCCAATGACTAGTGTCTTTATAAGGACATGCGAAAAGAGACACAGACACAGGGAAGAAGGCCATGTCACAGTGGAGGCAGAGTTCAGAGTGATGCAGCTGCAAGCCAAGGAAAGTCAAGGACTGCTGGCAATACCAGAAGCTAGGGAAAAGCAGAGAAATTCTTGGTGCCTTCAGAGAAATTCTTGGTGCCCTGCCGACAACTGGGTTTCAGACTTCTGGCCTCCAGAAATGTGAAAGAATCAATTTCTGTTGTTTTAAGCCACCAAGTTTGTAGTAATTTGTTGTGACAGTCACAGAAAACTAATACAGCTACCTACTTTGGCTATGTTTACACACCCCAAAGGTGGCAGGTCCAGGAGATTTGAATCAAGATCCTGACCCCCATGGAGATTCCTGGCCCTGCAGAAGACTGACGCCCCTGCAGAGCCAGTTCTACGGAAAACTGCCTTTGTAGAGCATCCATCTGCTTCCTTCCTCTGAGAGAGTCCAACACTATCCAACATCCTTCTTTGCACTGGCTGTCAGGAGGCTCAGTGTCTGTCACCTGGCTACTTGCTGAGGTACCGTCAGCCCTGGGCTGGCTTTCCTCCTGGGCTTGGACTATCTCTCTGCTGGGCGGAAAAGAAGCCCAAAGGTGGGACAGGTCCAATTCCAGCCACAACCCTCCACTCCACCTTCTGAGTCATCTGTACCTTCATTGCCTATCACTCCAGCTAGGCTACCACATGGGTGGCCAAGAGCTTGGAAAGCCAAAGGTGTGGCTGTCACTGCTACTTATCTCCTGACATGCCCTACTTGGGGCTCAGGTTGCCTCCAGAAGGGCTGTTTCTCCCCTGACTCTCTGGCCCCCCAGTCTCTACCTCATTGGCTGCTCAGTGAGTAGGGCTGCCCTGAGAGACTTGGTACAAGCCCCAGAACCCTCACATCAGCCCTGGGGGCTGAGAGGGCAAATTCACAGCCCCCACCCCTGCCCACCACCACCACCACCACCACACCTTGGGGTCTCTACAATCAGCTCTGCTGCCCAGGGCAACTCCAGAGAGTGAGGCCAACAGCCTTTAGTTAAGTACACATGGAGGCTACTGAGGAAGAACAATGCCTCCGCTCCCCTGGCACAGCTCTGGCTCTGGGGCTTCCTGCCCAAATTAGGTTAGGGAAGAAAGAGTCCTCAAGAGCCAGCTCAACCTAGCCACCCCCGCAGGAGGCTGAAGGAAACCCATCCAGAAATCTGGGCCCAGACACCACCCTTCTTCCTTTCCTGGAAAAATGTCCTCCAGGAATCTCCTGGCCAAGGACACAGAGTGTGGGGTGGGAGGTGAGGAGTGGGGTGGGGGAGGGGCAGTTCTCTGCTTTTCACAGGACTCTAAGCTCTGGGCATCCCCCCTATGTTAATGTCTGTTTTGCCCCCTTCATGATGCCAGACTCAGACCTTTTTTCCCCCACCCTGCACCCTCACCTCAGTCTTCTCACATTCAAGGTGACAATTTCCAGGACTGGCTCAGCCTCTGGAAGGATATGGTCAGGACCTGGGAGCTATCCCAGCTCTGGCTCCAGCCCTGAGGACATAGGGAAGGGGAGGAAGGTCTTACCAGGCTGCCAGCTCTGGACAGGGGTTCTGAGCGGTCTCGGGGGCTGCCGTTTAAGTCTCTGGCCTCGTCACCACCACGTCAGCCCAGCGACAGAATCTTGGCCCTGAGGGAAAGCAGTCCAGGCAGTCATGCAGGTTTGCCAGAGAGGAAACCTGTGGTGCCAAGGTGGCCCCAGGACACGGTTGGCTATAGAGAAGGAGGGGAGGCCGCTGGGTCCAGCCAGCAAATGCTAAGAGAGAAGGGAGTCCAGATTAGAAAGACCCCAGGAAGAGGCCCAACAGGGGTGCCTAAGCAAGCAGCAACCAGGGTTGGGGTTCAGTGGGTGGTCAGGAGGGCCACAGAGCCCAACACCCTGTCCCCAGACACACTCCCCGGCAGGTAGTGCTTAACTCAAATGAAGGAGTCTGACTCAGCCCTCACTTACCACCCTTGGCCCGTCTCCCTTCACCCTCCCCACCCCTTCTGCACCTGTGCCCAGGCACACTGGCTTCAAGGCTGGACAAGTCCTCCTTTTGTGGCAATTGGGGGCTGGGGCCTAGTGACCCAAATGCCCCCTACCCAAGGAATGTGAGGGGCCCAGGCTGGGTGGGGGCTGCGGGGGGCAACAGTTCTTCAACAAAGGCCCCAGACTCCTGATGAGGGAGTCCCAGGGGGTGGGAACGCTTCTTGAGCTGGGCAGGTCCCTAGCTCAGGCCTGGTCCTGGAAGGAGCCAGGGGTCCCCCTTCTCATACTGCTCAACCCCTACCCTCTCTTGACAGGAAGGAAACAGAAGCCAGGGCCAGGTGCAGCTGGCCTGCTGCCAGTCTACCCAGAATGGGCTTAATGATTAACTAGGACTCCTCATCCCGTTTATCGTTTATCTCCCAGGCTGAGGGAGATCAGAGGCCTGGATCAGAGGGCGCCCACTCTACCCTGCCTGCCCAGCCAAGCAGGGAGGCCAATAAATATTTGTCATTGTTAAAGTGTCCAAGCAGTGTGTATGCGTCAGAAACTACAATTGCTTGCTTCCGGGGTGATTCCTGAAAGCGGGTGCTGGTACTGCCAAAGTTGGGCAAACATCAGCGGAACCCCCATCCACACAGCCCTAACTCCAAGTCCTGTGCTCTTTGCACCGCCAAAGTGACGGTTTCCACAGTTAGCGCTAGGGCCAGGAGGGTTTAGAGGCGCCAAGCATCACCGCGCCCCTGCCGGGGCCAGCGACTTCCCCAGCGTCAAAGCACGGTCTAGAGCGGGCAGGGTCCCGTCTTCCAGCAAGACTCTCCATATCGAGTGTTTGGGAGCAAAGGGTCTCCAGCAAGACTCCCCCTTCGCGCGTCCCCCTTCCTCGGCACTGGCCCGGCCGGGATGCGCAGCCTCGGACCCTGCGCTCGCCACCAGGCGCATCCCCGGCCGGGGGCGGGGCCGGAGCGGCCCGGGGGCGGGGCTCAGACTGTCTGGCCTCCCGCCCGCTGGGCGCCGGCAGCGCCGCAGCCATGGGGGCGCGGCTGGGCCGCCGGGCCCGACTCGAGGCGGGCTCGGAGGCTGGGGCTGCGGCGGGGTGCGGGCCCGCGCCCTATGAGCGCCGGGTGCGTTGGCTCCGTGAGATCCAGTCCATGCTCCGCGAGCGGCGGCCTGAACGCGCCCGGCAGCTGCTGCGCCTCCTGCGCCAGGCGAGAGAAGGAGGGGGCCGGCCAGGGGTTGGAGGCCCGGGAGGGGCCGGGAGGCAGGGCCAGCCGCAGACTGGCGCGCGGGCCGGGCGGGTTCGGAGAGAAGGGTACTACCGGCTGCAGGGATGGGAGTGTTTCCTGGGCGACAGGGCAAGGGAGAGAGGGTAGCCGGATGAAGTGAGAGCCACTGAGGCCAGGGGTACCGTGAGTGTAGAGGAAAGGACAGGTAAGTGCCCTGGGATTTGAGGTCGGTTGTGTGTGTTGAGGGTGCCCCCAGCCAGGACTAAGAATCCAGATTCAGGCCTTGGCAAGAAAGGAGGGGGGCTGGGAGGTGTGGCAAGTGTGGGCATCTTGTACTGAGGGGCAATGGGAAGCCCGCAGCTCCCCTTTCATCCAGGGCGAGCAGAGGCAGTGGACCCTAGAGAGAGGACCCTGAGAAGCAACAGCCCAGCTGATCAGCGGGTGCAACCTCACCATTACACCTTGGCAGCCCAGACAGAGCGATGGCACGCATCACCCATGCTCTTAAAGGTCAGCTCATGCCCACTGAGTACACACTCCTGGCATCTGTACATCACACCACATCTGCTACACACACCAGGTATCTGAGTCCCAGATCCCAAGCCCTGGGTTGCCCAAGAGGACATGGGTTCTTGTCCCAGCATCCCCACTAGGCAGGCCACTTCCCTCTCTGCCCACATTCACACCCTGTGCAGCAACTGCCCCCACAACCTGCTCCATTCTGTAAGCTGAAATCAGCCATGAAGGTCTTGGCTTGCACATGGATGATTAGAGATGGGAAACTGAGGCTTGGAAAAAAGTGGTGAATCTAGGGCAGGTTGGGGGCCAGCCAAGGCCACAGCACAACCTTTAGCCTCCCAGCGCTGCTCCTCCTGCTACACTCTTCTTGGCCCAGCAGGCTGGAAAACGGGGCTGGCCCTTTAAAAGGAGCTGTCCAGACCAGCAGAAAGCAGGCTGCGGTCTGGGGCCCTGTCTGGGTCATCCCAGGCTCACCAGCCACCCTTCCCTTCTGGATCCTCCCTAGCTGGCATCTGCAGCATGAATATGAATGGTGTTTAAAATGCAAAGAGCGGAGCAGCATGGAATCAGTCAGACTATCCGGAGGCACAGATCTCTATCTGGGACAACACCTGGAGCCCAAGGCACCAGCTTGGTGGGCCCTGTAGCTGGGAAACCAGTTAGGTTGCCCCCTTGTTTCCCAGAGGTTGGAATTTAAGGCCCAGTGAGGGCGGCCTGTTGTGCTCCATAACCCACAGGAATTCTGCAGTTATGGCCCTTGGGCATTCCCTCCTGGCCTGTCTTTCTGTATGCACTCTCTGGCTTGGAGAGGCCCAGATGGGTTCTGGAGGCCCTTCCGGACTGCCTGCCTGCCCCATCCGCTTATCAGTATATCCTCTAAATGGAACCTCTAAAAGGGTGTTTAGTACCACACGAGGCTGATTGAAGTAGCATGAGGTCCAGGACTAAAGGCAGGAAGGCCAGGGTCCTGACAATGGGGTCTATTCAAGGTGTGAGGGATTTGGAGCTAGACAACGAGGCTTGTGGGCCAGGGAGAACATGAATGCCAGGCTGCGGAGAGTTCTGAGACTGCAGACCGTGCCTGAGTCTGATGTCACACAACTTTGAGAGCTTTTGGTCTCCACCAAAGGGGTTAAATGTCAAGCTCAGGGGTATGTTTCATGGAAACGGCTCTGGCAGTCTAAGGGTGGGACTGGAAGGGTGTCAGGAGTCCAGGAGCCCCATAAGGAGGCTGTTGGGAGACAAGGCCTGAACCTTCTTGAGCAGTTGGGAGGGAGAGCTGGGTGGAGAGGGATGAGGAAGAGTGTGGGGTAAGATAGGGATGGTGACACCATTTACTGAGTAGGGGCACAGGAAGTGAGGACAGCTTCAGGGCAGGAGATGAATACGCCCAGTCTGAACTGAGGTCCACCCCCACAGGAAAGATCTGGATCTGTCCACAAACAGAGAGCCAAGCTTGGGAGCGCTTGAGACTAGATGGAAGGGGCAAAGTGCCCAAAGGGAATACTGGAGGACAGTGGTTTTGGGGGTCATCAGAGGAGCCCCCCAAAAATCCCCTGGACAAGCCCAACCCCAGAGAAGGCAAGGTGTCACAGCAGGATGTTTCACCTTCAGGAAACCAGTCCAAGGACTCTGGGACCCCCTTACCACCTCCCTGAGGGCCCTGAAGCACCAACCCTCTCCTCATCTAAAAGGTCCACCTGCCCTGGACAGTTGGCCCATCGCCATCTGTGGGGAGACTCCAGCAAGCCTCAGGGAGACAGACGGAGAGAGCAGAATAGACACGAGGGCTCTGGTTGGCAGGGAGGGCACCTGGAGAAGGGTGGCCCCAACTCCTGGCTCACTCTACTCTCTTTACTACCGACAGGACCTGGGCCTTGAGGGGACCCTCCTCACTGACATCCTCTACAGGAACGTAGCCTTCCTCAATCTGGTGGACCCCATCTCTCATGACCTACTTATGAACCTGGCCCGGGACCTGCAGTGCCCCAAGACGGTAAGGCCAGCAGGCAAGGACTTCAGGCTGGGCAGTGTGGTCTACAGGGGCCAGGAAAGCCCAGGGCCGGAGGCGAGGAGCCTGGATCCTGATCTGGCTTGCTGCAAGGCCTTAGGCAGGTCACCTCCCCTCTCTGGTGCTAGTTGCAATGTATTACACTGGCCAGCAACTGGGGCAAGTGTGAGCTGTGCTTTCCCAACCTCGAAAGTTGTGTACTGATTAGACCGTTTCCTGATTGGCAACACTGTGCAGGCCCCGGGACTCAGGCAGGAAGTAGTATGGGGACCCTGTGGGACACAGAATGTTCTGAAATTTACATTGATGGACCAAGCCTCTGAATTCCCAGCCTCTGAGTTCCTGGGCCAGAAGAGAGCTGCCCTAGGCTGGAACCACTGCCCACACGTCCGCATCCTGTATGGATACCCTAAGAGACAAGTACTCATTGCTTCTCACAGCAGCATAAGCCACAAGCAAGTCCCTCCTCACATTGAGTTGGTGTCTGCCACCTGCACCTGCATCCTGCTCCCCCTATGCAACGTGTCTACCCAGATCCCTGCTCTGAGGGCGCCTGCAGGCATCCTGCCGTCAGGAGCAGTGAAGGTGCTATGTTCCCGACACGGCCTATGGCCAGCCCCCAGCCCCCAGCCCTTAGTCACAGTGAGTCCCATGTGAAACAAGGGTGCTCACTACGGGCCCTGCCAGCTCTGAACTCCCACATCTACATGCAGTTGTCACCGAGGATTCTGAGGTAGCCTAGAGCCATCACAGTGACCGCTGGGGCTTGCTGCCATTGTGTGTGCACGCTGTTATCAAAGGGACTGGATAAAGGACATGTGGGTAGTGGAGCGTGCTCAGTGCCAGCTGTGGAAAACAGGGGACCCCTGTTTTCTGCGCAAGCTGGGCCTCTACAAGGGCTCACTCAGGACCAGGAGAGAGCCAGGTGGTGGTGCCGTAACGTGTTAACCCTCCCAGCCCTGGCAGCCCAGACCCAGGTCCCACAGACACGGTCTAGAATGGAGAGTGAGAGGAAGAAGAGCATGCTAACCTGGCTGGTTCCTATTCTGGGGGTGGCGTCAGTGGAGCAGGGCTCCCTGGAAGGGACTGGTCCTGCCTCCCCCTGTGGCGAGTCCCCGGGGAGCCTGAGGGTGGGCCGAAAGCTGACTAATAGCCAGAGATGCTGGCCCTAGGCCTGAGGACAGGGAACAAGGGCCCATTGTCTCTGTCTTCTCCCACCAGGCACTGCAGGCCTCTGACCAGCCTGTCCAGTTCCCAGCGTGCAGCCTCCCCTGGCACTGTGCCTGGCATAGCTGGAGTGGGGAAGTGGGTGGGGGAGTCCAGTGGGCAGCTCAGTGATCTGTCATGATGACTGTGCTCAACCAGAGTACTCTAGTCCCCAAGGTCCAGAGGGTGGTGGGAGGGGCTTGGCCTCACCCTGATAGCCCTGCCCCCCACAGGACTGTGAGCTCTGGAAGTCCTCTGACAAGATCTGCCGACAGCTCATCTACCATCTCACGCCTCACTCCAAGCGGTGGCAGCGAGAGTCCAGCCTGCCCCGGAGGAAGCCCCAGGGCTGGTAAGGGGAGTCCAGCCATAGCCTCACCTCATGCCCCTTAGGGTCCTTTCCCAGGCTGATGTGGAGAAGCAGGGAGAGCCCTAAGGAAGTGCCCAGGTTTCCCTCAGAAGGAGGTTGGTGCCCCTTACCCTTATCTGCATTATGGACCCAACCCTGGAGGCCAGTCTGGCCAATAGCAGCGGATGCTCCCCAAGCCACGCTGCACTCTTTGTAAGACCTGCCCCCTGCCATTCACTCCTCCCTCAGTCTCCACTGGACCAAGGTGACCTTAGCATATATCTGATGAATATTCACAACACGCTGTGAGGGAGACATTCTGGGTCATGATTCCCATTTTACTGCAAAGAAAACTGAGGCCGGGAGAGGGAAAGTGGCTTACCCAAGGCCACCTCCACCTTGATGTGCCTGTATCCCTTTGGGAATTCTGTGCCAGGCTGCCTAAAGCCCAGGCCTCCACAGCTGGCCCAATAGCTCACTCTGCTGTGGGGCCTCCTCCCAGTCACTTCATCACAGCCTCATGGCCACAGACTCTACCCAGAAACCGGCCACAGGCATCTAGGCCCTGGGGCCCAGAACTACAGACTCGGTGCTCTCCCCTACCCTCAGGCCTGGTTGCCCACATTGAGCTGGGAGCCTACAGGGTTGCCCCATGTCGTGGCAGGTGAGAGCCCTGGAGGTGAGCCGTATCCAGCCTATGCCTAGTGAGCCGTGTTAAAATGACAGGAGAGACTTAAAGTGGGGTTCTGGGGGCAGCTGGGGACCATTCTCAGTCTCTAAACTTTCCAGCTTAGAACACAGGGAGCCTACCCCTATGACCCCCAACACCTCCCCCCTCACTACCCTGGGCCTGTCTGCTTTCTAGCCCCCAAGACCTGGGGGACCAGGCTGATACCTTGTCACCCTCATAGGAACATTTATCCTTACTCCCAAACGGTTGACCTTGGAGGAGGCACATAAAAAAACATGTGGGCTCGAGTTGGAGCACCTCGATTTGGAGATCTGGATCCCCACTTAGTAGACCTGGGTAGACTGTGGAAGACTCACGTCACCTCTCGGAGCATCCATTAGATCTTCTGCAGAATGCAATAATCATTCCTGCCCCACTGGGTTGGCATAGCAATAAGGGAGATGGGCGTGGCGATGCAGGTACACGGTAGGTTTTTATAATAACAGCTCGTGGAGCCTTGTCAGGTGTGTATTTAATTCTCACAACAGCCAGGTCCCCTTTCACCAAAGGGGAAACTGAGGCTCGGAGAGGTTCCGCGCATTGCCCATGGCCACCCACTTAGAAAGCAGCAGTTTAAACCCAGCTTGTCCCAACTGTAGGGGTGGACCTCCCCACCTTCCTATACTGTCCTGACAGGACATTGTATGTGGCCAGAAAGGCCGGCCTGGGCCACAGGCCTTGCTTAGTCCACCCTTGCCTGCAAACTTTCCACAGCCTCAAGAACAGCCTCCAGGGGACTCTGATGGCGGGGGAGACCGTGAACCTTTCGGGAATCTCACTGTCAACGCGGGACGTGCAGCACATAACTCGCTACCTAGGCAGCCAGGGCGCCGGGCTCACGGTGCTGGACCTGAGCTTCACGGGGCTGAGCGATGAGCTGCTGCGCCTGCTGCTGCCCAGCCTCTGGACGCTGCCCCGCCTCTCCCAGCTCCTGCTCAATGGCAACCGGCTGACACGAGCTGCCGCCCGTGAGCTCACCGAGGCCGTCAAGGACACCACCAAGTTCCCTGCGCTGGCCTGGGTAGACCTGGGCAACAATGTAGATGTGACCTCCCTGCCGCAGCCCTTGCTGGTTGGCCTGCGCCGGCGGCTGAGCCAGCGCACCTCACTCCCCACCATCTATGAGGGCCTGGACTCTGAGCCTGAGGGCAGCGTGGCCGGGGCCGCCACTGCTGCGTCTACCTGGGACTCCACAGCTGCTGGGCCAGGGTCCGAGCCCCAGGCCTGCTGCACCAGGTGACCCGCCACCCACCCTGGCCCGTGCTACTTGATTAACAGTGCTCCCAAACACATGGATGGGGGTGAGGGAGGTCCTGGAGGTCCCCCAGACCCCCAGAGACCCAGTGCATATGCTCAACCTGAGATTAAGAGGATGGAAGGAAAGTGGATTAATCAGAGGCCGGATGGTCAGCCCAGGCTGAGGTTCCAGCCTCCCCTCAGCAGGAGGGGCCTGGCACCCACTGTGCAGACCCCACAATAAAGGATGATACCCACTCTGCCTCAGCTTTTCTGCGTCATGGACATTGAGTGCAGCCCTGCTGCTGGGGTGGGGAGAAGAGGGGGCCAAGGACTCAGGGACTCTGCCCATCCGAAAAGGGGGGACCAAGCTCACACTGACTGCCCTCCAGGTGCTCCCTGGGCAGGACCCTCACAGAGACCAAGGTGTGGAGGTCAGGTCCATCTTTGGGCTGGGGAGTTAGAGGAGGCCTCCAAGAACCTGGCCCTCACATCTGGGCAGGGCTTGTTCGGGGCCGGTGAGGAGTGGATTGGGAGCCAAGAGAGGGACAAAGCTCAAAACAGAGCCTACAGCAAGCTCATGGCTGAGCCCAGTCTGCTGACCTCCCCCCACCAGGGCCTCTTGGACTGGGGACAAGACCACTGACCGGAGGGAGACAGTACCACCCACCAGCTCTAGTACCCACCCCACTAGGGCCCCCACACTTGGTGAGTGGGCAACTCTGCGGGGTTAGAAGACACATCAGATCAGAAATGGAGAGCTCGTGTGTGTTCTCTAGGTCCTGGGGGCCCACCTGCACAGTCACACCCCCCTCGTGGGGTTCCCCAAGAGAGCATGCAGGGGGTAGAGGTGGGTGAAGTCAGCGGCAGGAGACTCTGGGGCCAAGCAGCCCTAAAACTGCCCCAAAGGTAGCCTGCTCCTAGCAGAGGACTATCCCTTCCAACCCAGCACCATCAGGGCAGGCTCCCCACCAGAAGCCTAATGCTGTGGTCACCCTCACAGCCCCGCGGGGAGAGCTGCAGTTCAGCCCAGCTGGTGCTGGGTAGGGCAGAGGTAAAAAAAGAATTGAGAGATGTCCAGAGGGAAAATGAGGCCCAGAGTGGGGCACAAGTTCAGGTCCGGGGGCAATGGGATCCTGAGGATGAGGAGAGACCTGGTGGCAGAGGGAAGCCCCACGGGCCAAGGAGAAGCTGAGGGTCCTCTTGGGCCTACGTACCCCAGTGCACCAGCCCCAACCTTCCCCCACAGTTCTGGCCACAGAGGACCGTGAGTCGACAGCACGTCCCCAGGCCAGCTGGATACACAGCAGCCTCTTGGGCCAGAGGGAGATGGCCAAGAGGAGTGAGGATGGATGGTGCTGGTCCCAGGACCAGGCAGGAAGCAGTGAGGAAAAGGAGCTGCCCCTTCTATGCCACCTGTCTGCCCCGAAGTCAGGCCCCACTGTCTTGCACTTTCGCCAGAACCCTGATCCAGAGGTGGTAAGAAGGGTGCGAAGAGCATCCTGTCAGCCCAGCTCTGCTCCTGACTTGCCAGGCCCACCCCTCTCAATGGCCTTGGGTCTCTCCTTTCTCCCTAGGGTCCTGGCTCCTCCCAGGCCTCCTTGCCCAGTGGCTGGGAAGCTACAGAAGCATCTCCCTGTGCCCCCACCCTGGAGCAGGGGGCTGAAGCTCCCCTGAGTGAAGCAAAGCAGGGTGAGAGGTGGAAGGGGCCAGTGGAGAGCAGAATGGGGAAGCTGTCCTTGGGCCGGGTAGGCTGATAAGCCTGTCGTCACGTGCAGGCAGCCATGCTCTCCTGTGACTCCTTGCTGGAGAAATGCCAAGTTCTCCCCAGCCCACCAGCCCACCAGCCCGCCAGCCCGCCAGCCCACCACGGGCCCACACCCAGCCCACAAACCTTGCACGTCACTGCTCAGCGAGAGTCTTACAGGATGGTGTGAGGACCTAAGCCGTGTGTCACCAGGCGAGCTCTGGGAGAATCCAGGCAGCAGCAGCTGGTCTCAATCTCCCCGCCTCTTGGACGGAGGCGCTTGATGAAACAGCCGAGTTGGAGCATGAAACAGCTCAGGAGAAGAGGGTTGGCCTTGTTGCCATGCAGGTGTCCGCAGCCCCTTCATGGGGCCCTCACATGGGGGCCTCACAACCACCAGTGAGGCTCCGCCATAGGCAGAGACACCCTAGGAAGCGAAGGTCCGTCAGGCTGGCTCTGGCCCAAGTTCCAGATGGAGAAGGCAGCAGGTAGATATCACTCAGGTTGGTCCTCATCTGCTTCCAGTCTTGAAGGCGGGCAGGCGCCCCGTCACTGGCTGGCAGTGTGGTCCTCGAAGGGCCTGTTCTCTCATCTTGGGAACTAGGTACACCAAACCTCCCCTCATCCTGCTAGGGTAAGGATGACATAAGGTTTGGAAAGTGCCTGCCATGTGGAGAGCACAGGGCAGGCGCTCATCAGCGTCAGCAGGGCCTCCACCCAAGGCCTCTCTGGGTAGGAATGGCAGCAGCCCAAACCTTGCCGACTAAGCAGGCCTGAAGCCATTTATTTACTTAATAAGCACTTCTGTAGCCTTTCTCTGGATCAGGTACTGTCCGGTAGCTTTACGTCTCTTTAATTCTCTTTGTACTTGAAGGAGGTGGGTGCTATTATTACCTCCATTTTGTAGGTGAGTGAACTGAGACAAGGAGAGGTTAAGTGATTTGTCTAAAGTCAAGGAGCTAGGATGTGAGCCAGGCTGCTCGGCTGTTGTCTGAAATGTTAACTAACCCTGTGTGATGCTACCTTGCCCACAGCCCTCCTGGGGTCCCAGGATTCATCAGAACTCCTGAGCAACCCCCTTCTAAAGAGGCCACTTGAGGCAGGTGGCATTCTGTGGTGGGGAGTGGACCTCCAGTTGCACTACCCCATAAGACCAGTCAGGATCTCCTTGGGCCTCAGTTTCCTCATGTGCAAAGTTGGGGGAGGGGAGCAGTGAGGATCCGGGCTCTGTCCCCTTCCAGGATTGAAAGGGACTAATTAGGAGTGGGTTTGGAAGTATCTGTCAGACCGAACAAAGCCCAGCCTTGTACTCAGGGGTGCAGGAGTCATGCCCACTTGTGGCAGTCTGCTTGGGACAGCTACAGGTGCCTTCACCTCTTGGGACCTCAGCCTCCTCAATCCTAAACCTGCCTTGATAAGATGTTGAGAGTATCAAAAGGAAACATGTAGAAAAGACACCTGTGCTCTCCTGAGTATTGAAATATGTTAAAGTGGACATACCAAGTGCTACAAATTTAAAGTGTGTGATATGATACATTTTGACTTGTGTACACATTCATGAAACCACCACCACAATCAAGACAGCAAACATAGGTCATATCCAAAAGTGTCCTCTTGCCCCTTGCTAAAGCTTCCCTCCACTCACCCCATCCCCATCCCCAAGCAACCATTGATCTGCTTTCTGTCTCTAGAGATTTAGTTTACATTTTCTTGAGTATTAGATATATGGAACCATACAGGTACATAATTTTTTAATATGACTTCTTTCACTCAGCGTAATTATTTTGAGACTCCCATAGCACTGTTGCATGTATCAATACTTTATTTGTTGAGTAGTATTCAATGGGGTGGACATACTGTAATTTATCCATTCATCTGTCGATAGATAATTGTTTTGAGTTTTTAGCTATTACAAATAAAACTGCTAGGAATATTCATGAATAAGGTTTTGCATTAACATATAATTCCTTTTTTCTTGGGTAGTTTTTCTTTTGTTGTACTGTCTGCCTGATTTTGGTATCAGGGTATGCTGGTCTCAAAGAATTCGTTGAGTATTCTCCTCTTCAATTTTTTGGGAAGAATTTATGTGAAATTGATATTATTTCTTCCTTAAATATTTGGTAGAATTCCTCAGTGAAGGTACATAGGCCTGGAGTTTTGTTTTTTTGCGTGTGGGAAGATTTTCAACTACAATTCCAGTTTCTTTAATAGATATAGAACTATTCAGCTTAGCTATTTCTTCTTGAGTGAGCGTTGGTATTTTGGGTCTTTTAAGGAATTTGTCCATTTCATTTAAGTTGAATTTGTTGGCATGAAGTTGTTCATAATATTCCCTTTCAATATCTGTGGAATCTCTAGTAATCACCTCTCTTATGCCCAAGACTGGTAATTGTGTTTTTTTTTTTCTTTTTCCTTATCAGTTTGGCTAGAGGTTTATCAATTTTATTGATTTTTGTTAAAGAATCATGTTTTGGTTTCACTGATTTTTCTCTATTACTGTTTTCGATTTCACTGATATCCACTTTGATCCTTATTTTCTTCCGCTTACTTCAGATTTCATTGGCTCTTCTTTTTCTAGAGTCTTAAGTGAATCTTCTTGTCTGATATTAATATGGCTGAGATATTGATCTGTGATCTTTTTTTCCTAACACATATGTACATACAAGTTTTTGCATGAGCATATAATTTCTTTTCCCTTAGGTAGTGGTATCTCAGTAGTTTTTATTTTGTTATACTCTCTTTGCCTAGTTTTGGCAGAGCATTTGAGAGCTTTGCTCCCTGGCATAGTTTGTCAGTATGGCTCAAATAAACTGTTATAAAAATTTTCAACTGGTTTAAACATTTCTTACATTGACAATAGCGTTCACATTTAGTATGATTATTGATATAGTTAGGCTTAAGCCTATCATTTTGCTATTTATTTTCTATTTATCCTGTTTGTTCCCCTCTTCCTCTTTTTATGCCTTCTTTTGCAATATTTATTTATGAATCCATCATAAATCTCCTTTGTTGGTTTAACATTTTTATTGAGGTAAATTCAAATGATATAAAATTTACCATTTTAACATGTACAATTCAGTGGCTTTTGGTACAGTCTCTGTGTTGTGCAACCATCATTACTATCTAATTATACAACATTTTCATTACCCAAAAAGAAACCCTATACCCATTAAGCAGGCATTCTCATTCTCCCCTCCTCCAGTCTCTGGCAACCACTCATCTGCTTCATCTCTATGAATTTGCCTGTTCTGGATATTTCATACATATAGAAACATTTAATTTGTGGCCTGTTGTGTCTGGCTTCTTTCACTAAGCATATTTTCAAAATTCATCCATCTGGTAGCATGTATCAGTAATTCATCCCTTTTTATGGCTAAATAACATTCCATTATCTGGATATACCACTTTTATTTTATCTATTCATTAGTTAATGGACATTTGAGCATTGGCTTACCATTTTTGTTATTTTAGTGTTGCTTTGGTGATTATATATTTTTAAATTAACACATTCTACCTTTAAGTAATATACCATTTCTAGTATAAGAACTCTACAATAGTGTATTTTCCTTTTACCATTTTGGCCTTTATGCCAATGTCATCATGCTTAATACTTTTATGTTATAAACCCCATAATAAAATCCTTTGTGTAGATCCAGATTACCATCTGGTATAGTTTTCCTTTTGCTAGAAGGATGTCTTTTAACATTTTTTTGTATAGCAGGTTTCCTGGTGACGGATTTTTTTCAGCTTTTCTATATCTGAAAACATTTTTATTCAGCCTTCAAAAATATCTTTGAAAGATAAAGATTTTGCTCCACTAGCTTGTTCCAAATGAGAAATGTCACCCTTATCTTTGTTGCTCTGATTATAACATTTCTTTTTTCTCTAGCTCCTTTTTTTTTTCTTCTTCACTACTGGTTGAGTCATATGCTTTGGTATTGTTTTTTTAATGCTTCTTTTGCATAAAGTTCATTTATCTTCTTAAATCTTTGTTTTCATCAAGTTTTTAAAGTTTTGGCTGTTATATCTTCAAATAACTTTTCTGTCTCCCTCATCATTTCTCTTTCAGGGACTCCAACTACACATATATCAGGTCACTTGAAGTTGTCCCATAAGGCTTTTTCGGCTTCTTTTTTGTTTCATTTTGGCTGGTTTCTATAGCTATGCCTTAAAGTTCACTAATCTTTTCTTTTGCAATGTCTAATATGCTGTTAATCTCATCCAGCTATAGAACTTCACTTTGAAGTTTTTCCTTCTCTCCTTTTCTTTTTCCTCCCCTCCTCCTCTTTTTAAACCTTCCATCTCTCTACTTAACTTTTTGAATATATGAAATAGTTAAAATAAGTTTTGATGTCCTCTGCTAATTCTAACATCTGTGTCAGATTTAAATGTTCTTATTATTCTCATTACAGGTGCTTTCTTGCCTTTTTGTGGTTTGTAATCTTTGATTGGATGCCAGACATTGTGAATTTTATCTTGTAGGGTGCTGGATATTTTTATATTCTCATAAATCTTTTTCAGCTTTGCTCTAGGATAGTTAATTGACCTAGAAAGTTTGATCTTTTCAAGTCTTGTTTTATGACTTGTTAGACAGGTCCAGAGCAGTGCTATCTAGGGTTAATTATTCCTCATTTATGAGCCAAGACTTCCCTACTTATATTAATCTTTTTTTTTTTTTTCCGAGGCAACACATGGTTGACCTCACAAATTGAGAAGAGCTTGTCAGCTTACATTTCCTTATTTTTTAAAATCTTTTTTTATGTCTACAGCACCTGGTCTTCCTAGGTGGTCTCCCATCCAAGTACTAATCAAGCCCGACACTGCTTAGCTTCTGAAATCAGACGGTACTGGGCTTGTTCAGGGTAGCATGGTCGTAGACAACTTGTATTAATCTTTATTTTTATGATGCTCTCATATCTTGGGACCTTGCTAAACCTGGAGAGACTGCTTCTAATTTCCAGACAGTAAACAATTTGCCTGCTATTGTGACTTTTGTATGCAAATAAACCAATCCAAAGTCTGCTCCAACCACCTTTGTCTCTCATACACCAAGCCAGTATTTCCTTGCCCTAAATCACCCTGAGCCAGGTACTGGAAAACTAGAGACCACCCCCTATAGCCAAGCCCGCTAGACTTTATCCTAAATATCCAATTGTAAACTTGCTCAAAATTGCCTACTCGTCCTCACCTATTCTTTCCCTGGCAAAACCATAAGGGCTCTGGGCCATGCTCTCTCCTCGCTCCTGCCTCCTGACACACCCTGATGTATCCCCATGGGGCCCTATCTTGGTTACTCTTAAGTATAAACTGCTTTTAGGCAGTTTTCTCCATGTCTGCCACCTTATCATAACCGATTAATACCAACTCCTTGCTACATTTTAAAACAAGAGTCTACTCACTATACTGTGGATTCAGTTTTTCTCTGGCTGGGGAGAAATTATTCCCATCCCAGTTTGATGCCAGGCATTGTTGTAATCCTTTTTGGTGGTTCTCTCCCCAGCCTTGGTTAGTTTCTGTGGATGAAAAAAGGAGTTCTATGGAAAGTAACCTCACAGGGTGTTCAGGTCATAAATTCCTAAGCAGGTCATTGTGGGGTAGTCATATCCTAGGGATATAACTTTAGTAAAAGGCTTACCTTTGTCTTAAGCAAGCCCTGTCCATTTTTTCTATGCATCCAGGTTAACACACCTTTGAAATGCCCTTTCAGACCCCTTTTAAAGCATAAGAACATAATCTTAATTAGCCTGTAATCTCATTCCAGCCTTAATTTCTCCTACCTTCAAGTAAACTTCCTTAAATTTCCTCCTTAATTTCAAACACAGAATAGAAATTGCAAAACTGTCATCCTTTAAAGTGGGGCGGGGGGGTCCCCAATCCCTGGGCCGCAGACAGGTACTCATGCTGTCCGTGGCTGGTTAGGAACTGGGCTGCACAGCAGGAAGTGAGCAGCGAGCCAGCAAAGCTTCATGTGTTTGCAGCCGCTCCCCAGCACTAGCTTCACCGCCTCAGCTCCACCTCAGATCAGGCATTAGATTCTTATAGGAGCACCAGTCCCTGGTGCCAAAACGGTTGGGGACCACTGCTCTAAAGCATTTGAGATCTTGCTCTCTGGCATGTATATCAGTTTGGCTCATATGAAGACTGATAAAAATTCTCAAGTTTGGACATTTTCTTATACTCATGTGCTGGTCAGTATTCTGAATATTCAAGTGGGTTCTCTGTCCAGTTGTCTTCTTTTTGTATTGTCCTATGAACTCTAGCTGCTTGGCCCTTCTAAACTCTTGGCTCTGACTCAGACTAGGTAGGCTAGCAGGGTCCACTTCAGCCCCCTCTCCCTGCACCACAGGCTGGAAACTCTCACAAGGGAGTAAATCCGCCTTATTTTTCCCATCTCTTGGGGACAATCCTCTTCGGTATCTGATTTTTTTTTTTTTTTTTGCCATGAGGATAAATCCAGGTAATTATCTCCATCTTGCCCAGAAGAAAAAAAAAATCCTGTATGATTTTTTAAAAAAATGTCACGGAATACCCAGCAGGCGAGTGTAGAAGCTGATCTAGTATCATAGGTGAATCAACTGAGTCTAAACCCTACCTTGTAGATACAACGAACCAGAGGCTTGGAGAAAAGTAGTGTAGACAGTCAGAACCAGAATCCATCTCTTCAGTCTTAATCTAGTTATCTTCTTAGGATGTCACCCGCTGTTCTAGACCTTTACCTTGCCAAGTTATTTTCCATTTAAAGTAATATATTTTCAAAGAAAAAACATGTTTTTTAAAATCAGAGAACTTGCTTAAGCAATTTCAGACCTCCATATGATCTTGAGATTGTCCCTCCCTAAACTTGGCAAAAAGTTGGAAGCTTATTCTCTAGAAGGGGTTAGAAATTTTCTGGACAAGAAGGCCCTCCCAGAGATGTGGAAGACTACATGAATCTGGACATACTAAAACGCTGAAACTGCCCAGCCCTCTCCCCACTCTGAATTCCCAGAAGGCTAGCAGTTCAAGGTAAACCATCCAGACAGGAAACAGGAAGTTTTCTCCCAGGTATCTGATCAGCCCAAGAGGAAGTCCTTAAAGGCGTGGACATTGGGGACTTTTCCCAAAGTTCAATCAGATTACCCTACACATTTATTTTTTAATGCCCCATTCTTAAATATAAGACTAGCAGTGATTACCAGAGAAGTCTTTAACATGAAAAACTATAAAAGAAAAACAAAAAGGGGGAAAAACATCAGGTAGAAAGACAAAAGTCTCAAAAAAACATATTAATGTCCTCGAAGATAAGATACTAACCTCTGAGTAATAGGAAATCCAGGAATAAAAATCAGAAAACCAATGGAAGAAAATCATTAAAAAATAATTCAAGAAAGTTCCCCAGAAGTCCATTCTGAAAGGGTTCAACAAGGGCCTGGCGTAATACATGTAAACAGACTTTTGACAAGGTGTCATTTGTCATTGTGAAATTTCACAACACTGGTGACAGGGAGATTCTCATACAAAGGATCAGAACTAGAAACAGCTTCAGACTTTTCTAGAGCAGCACAATGAACTCAATGAAAAAGTAACAATGTCTTCAAAATTCTAAATGAAAACTAATTCCAACCTAGAATTTCATAACCAATCAAGTATGAGACATTTTGGATAGTTTCAAAAAACTACTCATGCACCCCTTCCACAGTAGGGAGTCTTACCAGAATGAGGTTAAATAAACCAATAGAAAGGGTTACACAGAAAACAAGAGATTCGACAGAGAGGTATGGGGAGAGCCCATGATGATAGAATACATTATGGACAAAGAGCCAGTCCAGATAGGGACAGGTTAAGAAGGAATTGATAAAATAGATATGTTAATGTCTTTATATAAGTTTGGGGATGAATTAGTGACAAGGGGACAGAAAAAGCATACAAAAACACAAGAGAATTCTTAATTCTAGGGAAAAGAAAGTTCTGCAGGAAAGTAATCTAGTCCATGACACGGCTCAGCTGACTTAAATACCCAGCCATAATGTAAACACTGAATATAATCTAAGCAGAATTACATTATCAGTGAGATAGGTGATGGGGATATGTTCACCGTAGGTAGGAAGATAGATAAGTCAAAAGGTAATGCCTAAAACATCAAGGAGTAGCTATGCAAACCTATTTCAAGTGTGACATGGATGCAAATCAAATGAATCAGCCAAGAAACTAAGGACTACCTTCAGGCAGGAAAAATGCGGCAGAAGGGCTGCTGGTTTTCATAATAAAACATGCAGAAATATTTGTTCTTTCAAGTGAATAACTGTTTTCCCCTAAAATGCAGGATATAAAACTATCTGTAAAGCTGTTTTTCATTTTTAGTTTTATAAAACTTCCAAATTTTTACTTTGAACACTTCATTAGAAATAAAACCACGAGAAACTCCGTTTTCAGGATCTAGGTAGGGTTATAGCTAGCCTTTGCCATGTGTAGAATTGTGCAAGGTTGGGATTTCTACATGGTTCCCAGGGTGAACCATGTCGTCAGCTTTTTAGATCTAGGATGCAATTCACTAAGTGTCATTACTTACAGTACTATTTATCGTAAAAGTATAACTTAAGTAGTGATCATACTAAGACATACTCCAGTCTACAGTCATAATGTAGCCTCAGATATACTGAATCAGAATCATCTAGCTAAAGGCGGCAAAGGCAGTGTTTGAATGCAGATGAGGGCCCTGCTCTAGACCAACTACCATCTCCAGTGATGGGGCCTTGTAATCTTCATTCCTAACAAGATCCTTAGCTGACATTGAAAACCACTGATCCCACTTGCTATAGTAATCATTCAAGAAGCTTCATTAATAAACCAAATAATCAATGTCTATAAATCAAAGTGACCAGCACAGAAGCAGCATAGTCCATGCAGGGTACTAGTGGGCATTTCTATCTGAAAGAACTCTATGGAGCAAGAGACACATCAGCTGCTCTAGGGGGATGGTCTCTGAAGCCTTCCTTACTGTGTCTGGTATCTGACCGACCCACCAATGCCTGTTCCTTAGGGGTCATTATTATAGGAATACAGTGTCTGTTACCTCTTGGTGATGTCATGATTAACAGATGTATTGGGTTTTCTTCTTCCTTTCCTTCCATTACTTGGACAGTTTGTTCAATGAGTGATGTTCTAAGGGCTGATAATCAATCCCTTTTCCTCAATAGTTTTTGTTGTAGCTCATCCTATACTGAACCCCTAAAAGACCTCTTTCAGATTTGTGTTTTTCAGTTATTTGCTTTGTATACACTGACCTCTCCACCACTGCTAAATTAAAAACTGCGGCTGTGCCAATCAGTGCTTGGGTGCTCTGATAAATGCACCAAAATCTGCTCCCCACCCTGGAATCATCACAAAACTACTTACAAAGCCAGTATAGGAGCCACAGATGTTGGCCACTAAGATTCTCTGAATTACCTTTTTAATAATAGATTACCTTTGCCAAATGCGGAACCACTGGGGTTTCCAGGCTCAGAGATTGGAGTGCTGGACTTTGACAAAGGCCAAGACTACCCATGTTGTGTTGTTCAAACTGAGCTGATGACATTTCTATAAAGGTTACCTGAAAAAAGCACTGTGTAGTGCCTATGTCATAAGATGAATGACGTCTGTGCATTTGCAGAGTTTTTTCAAGTGTTGAACCAGTTGACTGGCTGGAATAGCAACTTAAACTCTTATCAATAACTGTGATCCTTCATAGTACTGGCATTTTCCCAGAGTGTCAAAATTTAACCTGCTGTCAAAGCAAACAGAACACTGAGCTCCAAAATGAACACATAACTCTGATTGTCTCAAAAAGAAAAGCAACACAACATCCATATTTATTTAGTTTAACATTTCCCCTGATCTAAAGAGAAAGATGTCAAAAGAAACCCTAGGACATATACATAAGCACAAACCCAGCTGAGCCCAGGTAACCTAAAAGAAAAAAATAAGGGCAAAGTTCTGTTCAACAGATAAATTTATCTTCGCTTCTGGAAGATGTTTCCGCGTCCCATTCCACGTCCTCTTCCTCTCGCGGCCACTGGAAGGTGGGGAAGAGAAAGGACAAAGTCAGGTTAGTGTGGTCAGTGAGGACTCATGCCGCAGAGCAGCTGAGGCCCTGGGACATCAGCATGGGAAAGGGCCTGAAAGGCCACCTGGCCCAACCCCAACATGTTTCACAGGGGAAAATGGAGTCCCAGAGAGGGGAGAGAACTGGTGCATGCTGTCAGAGTTGAAGCGGACACCAGACTCCTGCCCTTCCAGCCAGCACCACTTTCTACAAGAGGCTTGTAAGCAGGGCACCGAGAGTGAAGGTGGTTTGGGGTGCAAGTCTGAGAACCATAGAAAAGATACATTCCCAGAGCTGGCCTAGGGCAAGCTAATAAAACATAACAGATGCATTTAATTCACACTTAAAATTCTGAAACAAATACAGTTAAATGTTAACATCTGTTCAATCTGGGTGAGGTACTTTATTACTTTTTTGAGTGATTCTGCATTTATGAAATGTTACATAACAGCAAAATAAAAAACAAACACAAAAAGCAAACCCACTCTTCATACAAACAGTATGACAAGATTGCTGTTCTCTGTAACCCATGGGATCTAGGAGGGGACCAGGGGCTTTGAAGAACAGGAGAAAATATTCTGATAGCTACTAACTGGAGCCTCACCCTCTCTCCTCTTACAGTCTGGAGCTGCCCTGAAGGAGGGACGCCACCTGAGAACCTAGCCACATGCTGATGAGACCAGAGCAAGGAGCTGGGAGAGGCACAGATGGCTCAGGCAGAAGCCACAGCCTGGGCAAAGTCACTGCCAAATACCTTTTAATGCACAGCCACTGAGTTTCACCTTTTGCTAGAGAAGATGGTGCAGTTACAGTGACAGGAAGGATAGCTCTTCCCCAAGAAAGCAGAGAGTAGCAATTCCATCAAGAAAGCTGGCATTTCTATAATCATTCCTTCTCTAGGACAAAAGGTCCAGAGCTTCTGGTTCCACCTCCCCACAACTCCCTCTTGTCTAGGAAGGGAAAGGAGATTCCCTGATCGGTTTTTTTGGAAGGCATTTTATTATTATTTTAATTTAAAATTTTATTTTTTATTATTATTATTTTTATTATATTATTTATGCCTACAGTACCTGATCTTCCTAGGTGGTCTCCTATCCAAGTACTAACCAAGCCCGACCCTGGTTAGCTTCCAAGATCAGACATCGGGCTTGTTCAGGGTGGCATGGCCGTAGATCATGGACTGTGGCTCCACCGGGGCATAAATCCAGGACTTTCTGCGTGTAAAGCAGATGCGCTAACCACTACACTATGGAACCATGTCCATGGGAGGGTATTTTAAAGGATTACTCTATTGCATCTTTAAAATCAAAAGCTACCTCACATATAAAAAATATGTATAGCAGCTAAAAATTCTGATGGACAATCCAGTGATTTTCCTGCACTGTCTTGTTTGTTTTAAACCAATGTTAAGACAGATTTTAACAACTGTACTTGCTTTCTGAGCTAATCAATATGGTAGAACTTTCCATGGGCCCAAATAAAATCTCTGATTAGGTTAACGCAGAAGAAAGGTCAAACTAAGTCATTGGGAAAAGGCTAATCTCACTTTTAGAATATACTAAGGGAAAGATTTATTTGTAAATATAGAAAGCTTTGGAGATAATGGGTAAGCTTTAATGGGTAAAGATGGCCTATAACTGCTCACTTCTTGTCTGAAAATGGATCCCCACCATTAGCATTTCCCCCTGTTTATGGTGAGTGTCAACACATATCCCCAGGCACTGTGGGAACTACTGCCCCACTGCTTTAGAAGTCAAGCTAATCCTCAGAGGTTCCCTGCTCAGCAAGGTAGACAAGAGCAAGCTTCCGAAGGCCCTTTGGACATCCTCCTAGAGATGAACTTTACCTACTTTTAAGTTTAAGACAGGAGTCCCTGTCTTTTCTTTTAAGGAGCTACTATGGATTTTGCAGAAGCCTTATAAATGCAATGTGGTGAGGCAAGAGACAGCAGGACAAGGCCCTCAGCCCCTCACAGATGGGAGCTCCGAGACTCCAGGGAAAAGGGGTGGCAGTGGGTGTAGAAACGGCTGAGGTCCGGTCCACCCCATCCCTAGGCAATAACAGGGCCCTTTTCTAAAAGCTACACAACAGCCCCATATGTTAGAACCAACACACGAGGAACACCTACCTTGGGCCTTCAGAATAGCAGCTTTCCCCCGACCAGCCCCTGAGCCTTGGTTTTTATTTTTCATGCTCTTCAACATAGGTGCATTTTTCAGCATGTCAGGCAAAATCAAAAAGCGGATCTTGCTGCCACGGATGTATACCTGCTCCAGCTGTGCCACTCGGCCGTCTCTGTATGTGACAGTGATGTTGGACATCTGGAAGAGAATCACCACCAGCTCATCAGTAAGGGCCAGCAGGGCTAGTAGAGAACAGGGGCACAGAGAGAGGGCCTTGGCTGCTGGGAGGGAAGTCCAGAAATGCAGAAACTAACGTCAGGAAATAAAAGAGCCAGGCAAAGTCAGGGGAATGCAAGTACCTACTACGGGCACCAGGGACTGTGCTAAGCACTGTACATATATGGTCCTCACTGCACCCCTAGGGTGGTATGAGATTTCCCTTTTTTAAAAATTTATTTTTATTATTATTTTTTTTACACCTACAGCACCTGGTCTTCCTAGGTGGTCTCCCATCCAAGTACTAACCAGGCCCGACCCTGCTTAGCTTCCAAGATCAGACTGGATCGAGCTTGTTCAGGGTGGCATGACCATAGACTTTTTTATCTTTAAAAATGGGAAAGCTGTCTACGGCCATTCTACCCTGAACAAGCCCAATACCGCCTGCTCTCAGAAGCTAAGCAAGGTCGGGCCTGTTTAGTACTTGGATGGGAGACCACCTAGGAAGATCAGGTTCTGTAGGCGTAAAAAATAAAAAATAAGAGACTGTAAGCTGACAAGGTCCTTGCAATCTGTGAGGTCAACCAAGGGTTGCCTTGCCTAAAATAAATAAATAGATAGATTTAAAAAAAAAAAAAGAAGAAAAGAAAAGAACTTGTGCAAAGTCAAAAAGCCAGAATGGAGGGACTCCAGATTTGAGTCAAGCCAGCATGGCTCCAGAGCTTTCACTGCTATACTGCTTCCCCTGCCAACATGTGAGTCTCTCTCAGTAGTGATGAACTCTAATTGAAACCGCTTTGAACTGCCTAGCCAAACTCTGTGTCCTCTCTTGCATCTGCCCAGCACAAAGACTGCAAAGGTACAATGAAGGTCTTGAGCATGCACCAAATGTGGTTCCTATTCTCCCAGAGTGTACCTTAGAAGAGCCCCTCTGGCTTAGGTGACTAGGGACTGAGAAGTGGAGGTGGCAGTGCCTGCAGGAAGGGCCTGAAATATTGGAGAGGTGTGAGACAAGAGCTAGCACTGAGAGACAGGACACTCAGGCAGGAACCTATAGGATGCAAGGAACAGAGCAGTGGATTGGGATGCAAGAAAGAGCTGTCACCTTAGACACAACCGGGGGAGGGAGGTCACGCAAGTTTGTGGACAGAGGAAGGGTGGATGGGGTTAAGACAGCACTTTGGAGAGATGAGTTTGCCAATATGGATAAACTGTGAAACAGAGGTGGGGAGCCGAGAAGTCAGACCAGCCAGGAGACTGGCTTGGTGTGGGAAGGTGACACAAACCTGCCAGTGCCAATTTCAACAGGTACCACATTTATCAGAAAAAGTAGTTTATTTTATGAGTCTTCTGGAGGGAAGAGAATTACGATTTATTCAGAATGGGTCAGGCCCACATTGCAGACAGGTGTGCTGTTTCCCCAGATCTCAGACTGGCCTGTTGCCATCTCATACTCACTCGCTTCTTTTTCAAGTGCTGACTGACCACTCAGCCTCTGCTTGAGTACCCAGAGTACGAAAACACTAACAACACTCTAGGGCCGCCCTAACCATTGTGTGAGTTCAAATAGTTTTGAGAGCTTCAACCCACTGAGGTGACAGGGCTCAAGTTACCCTTCTCCAGTCCCAACACGCCCAGTTTCTTAGCAAATTTTCACACTGTTTCTAAATCCTTGCCATCCTGTTCTTGCCTTGAAAAACTTCACAGAACCTCTGCTGCCACAAATGAACACCAGATATGGTTATACTATCAAGAGAAAAACATGAGTCTGACCCACACTAGGTCAGGCTCACAATACCAGACACACCTGTGACTCCATGGAGGACCGAACAGGCCTGGGAACATATCTGAAGCCCAGCCCTGCCATCAGTCAGGAGCGTAATCCCGGCTAAGGCTCTTGGCTCCCCTGAGCCTCAGTTATCTAACTTAGAAAGTGAGGAAAAACACAGCATAACAAAGCCAATGCTCGTTGAACACTTGCTAGTGTCCCAGGTGATTGCACACAGCAACTAATTTTATGTCACACAATCCATTGAGATAGATACTATCACCATCCTTGCTAGAGATGAAGCAGCACAGGCCATCAGAGGCAGATCTGTCCTCAGAAGACACACCCTTATCCACTCCATTCTCCTACCCAAGGTCGCACTGTCCTGTATGGCCTGGCTGGGGTTTGAACCCAGACCTATCTGACAAAACTCACACTCTTATCCATACACTGGACCACCACATACTTTACAATTATTAAGCAAATTATATGGGACAAATGTCTAAATGTTGTCCTATTGCTTAGTACATAATAGAACCTCATTAAATGGTGAGTGAAAATAGTGAAAATGTCTACTTCAGAGTCTGTGCTGATGCCAAGTCACTTCTCCAGCACATTTCAGTACATCTCATTCCTTCCTGTCATAATCTCCCCAATCTGCTTTGAGAATCCCTGACAGAGGTTGTTATGCAAGATCAACAAGAGGTAAACTAAGTGTTTTTACAAATGCCACATGCCCTGGTTGAAGCAGGAAAAGAGTCCAGTATCATCTGACTCATATTCCAACCCTAAGAACTAGGTTGGCTATTACTCTTGTGTTCTCCCTGCCGTACCATCTGAGAAATGACGGCTATGTACAAAGCCCCACAGTTCCACTGCCCACCCACTCACACAGCTTGTTAATAACCCTGAGCTGGGTTCCCATAAGCCAAAGGCAGTGATTTGAGTGAACTAGGTTTTAATGAAAGGCAGAAATACCCAGTTTACTCAACTTTCCCAAATAACCACAATAAAACACAGATGGCATAAGCTCAACTTAAATGAACATCTTGGGGGAGAATCTTAGTACAGTACTCCCCATGGTTATCCACAGTCTGAAAATATTAAAAGGAAAATTCCAGAAATAAATAATTCGTTAAGTTTTAATTTGCAAGCCATTCTGAGTAGTGTGATGAAATCTCATAACGTTCCGCTCTGTCCCACCCAGGACATCAACCATCCCTTTAACCATCCCTTTGTTCATCCTCTCCACACTGTATACACTACTCGCCTATTAGCCACCTAGTAGCCATCTCGGTTATCAGATCAACTGTTTCGGTATTCAAGTAACCCTCATTTTACTTAATAATGCCCCCAAAGCCATTCATTTAACTTTTATTACAGTACAGATATAACTGTTCTATTATTGTTGTTAATCTTTCACTGTGCCTAATTTATAACTAAACTTTATCACAGGTATGTATGTACAGGAAAAAACATAGAACACACAAGGTTTGATACTATTCTTGGTTACAAGCACCCACTAGGGGGTCTTGTAACGTAGTCCTTTGGAAAAGAGGGGCCTACTATATAGGAATTTCCTCATACCTGGGGCTAAGACAGCACTAGCTCCAGGGCTGTAAAGCAATGTTAAGGTGCCTCGGGGTCATCAATCACAGCATTCCTGTCGTGGGGCACACAACAGGCTCTCTGCCCTACCACTGATAGTAGAGCCTTCTTTCTACTCATTTTCCTGCCTGAAATCTGACAGTTTGAAATATTCAGAGGTAACAGGATCTAACAAGTTTACTCTATGCCTCATCTTTAGAGACTATGGTTAAGACCACAGACTTGGGTTTAGATCCGCTCCTTCCATGTCTGGTCACCCTGGGCATCTGGAAGCGTGTCCTCAGAGAGGTCCCTGTGATGACTGAAGGATCTACTGTATGTAAAACTAGCAGAGTGCCTGGCACAGAATAAGCATGCAGTGAACGGAAGCTTCTGGTACTATTAAGCACATAGCCTTTCAGAGATAGGTCCTAGCTTGACAAGTTAAACTAAGACTTAAAATATTGAACAGTGCCCAGATTTTGGTTTTTAAATTCTATTCTCAATCTAAAAAAACCCAAGGTCCTTGAAGATTTAAATGGTTGATTCCAGAGCAGGGTTAGGGAAGGCAAAAGATGGGCCCGACACAAACACCTTGTGCCAGAAGGTAAGGCTGCGCTCCCCAAAATGACCAGGACATACCAAAAAGACATAGGAATCAGCTTGAGGGACCTCTTACTGGTCAAATCAGGGATAACGTGAACATCAAAATAATGATAGTAACAGACATAACCTATTTAATAAAATAGAAACCCAAAGCCCACACTGATAATAAATGAATAAATGGGGAATAAAAAAAGGCTCCTCCATACAGTAGACCTAATAAATACAGAAAGAATGACAGAGTTTGTTTGTTTTCTTTTTTTTTTTAATCATTCGTTGCTATCGTCATAGTAAAAAGATTCAAAAAAGAATCTTCCCTGGATGCTAAATGAGGTGGGAGTGTGTATGTGCGCACATGTGTGCACGCTAATGAGAAATAATATACTCACAAGATGTTTACTTAAAAAATCTCCCCACCAAATTCTCTTTAGTTACAAAAGGCAAAAGAATATACAGTGAAAAGACCACACGAGACCTTAACCAAATAATCAAGGTTAACAAAATCAATAAGGGGAAAAGGCGGTTTTGAGCCTCTGGGTGTGACACCATGAGGAAATAAAATCACTTACACAGTCATAACCAAAAGCATAATCCAAATCTAATCATGTGGAAACACCAGAGAAACCCCAATGAAGGGACATTCTAAAAAAAAAATAACTGGCTCTATTTTCCAAAAACATCAGTGGTGCGAAAAGCAAAAGTGGAGGAACCAAGACTAAAGAAGCATAAAGTGAGTTGACAACTAATCGAAATGCTGCAGATACGAAAACATTGTCATAAAGAACATTATTGGGACACTTGTAGAAATTGGAATAGGGACTGCAGGCTAAAGTACTGATTCAATGATGAAGTTCCTGATTTAATAACTAAACTATACTGTGGACACAATAGGAAAATATAATGTTATTAAGAAATATACACAAAAGTATTACACAATTAAAGAGTATGATGAATGTAATCCACTATCAAATAGTTGGGGAAAAAATATATAAATAGACTTCTAGGAATTACCCTCTTCTTTTTTTTTTTTGCAAACCTTGGTTGACTTCACAGATTGCAAGGGCCTTGTCATCTTACAATCCTTTATTTATTTATTTAAAATTTTTTTTTTACCCCTATAGCACCTGGTCTTCCTAGGTGGTCTCCCATCCAAGTACTAACCAGGCCCGACCCTGCTTAACTTCCGAGATCAGATAGGATCGGGCTTGTTCAGGGTAGCATGGCCGTAGACTAGGAATTACCCTCTTCTTTACAAATATTTACTGTGCTTTATGGTCATAAACTTGACCAATGCTTGTTATTTTCAAAATGAGAAAAAACTTTAAAATACTTTTAATCACATATAATTTCCACTAAAAGGCAACTACTCACTTTGGTTTTATTTTTATAAAACTGGGAACATATTGTGGAGTTTAAATATTTCCCCCTACTATGTCAACAGCATTTTCCCATGACATTAAATACTCACCAAGGCTATTTTATTGGACAAATAATATTCTTTGCAATATACCCTATTTGTTTATCACAATTTACTTAACTCATTAGAAATGTTAGTTGTTTTCATTATTAAAAACAGGACTGAAATGGCTATTCTCACATATAAACCTCTGCCCACAATTTTGGATATTTCTAGAGGTACAACTATGGCATCAAAGGGCAAGAACTCTTCTACACTGACATAGGTTAAATGTGTTTCCAGAAAGGGTGTAACAATTTACATTTCTGGCAGAGTAGAAAGGAACTGTTGGTAGCATTATTTTCTTTTGCCAATTTGCAAGTTTTGTTTTAACAGTCTTACTGCTTTCTAATATGCATGTCTGATTAATAAGGTCATTATTTTTGCATGTTAAATATTTTTCTGTGAATTATCCACTTTATGATTTGTGTCCATTTAATTGAGAAACTAAATTTCCATCAAAAAAAAATTATGAGATGTCCTCAATGTTTAAATGCTGACTACAGGTGGACTAGGACCACTTGTAGCAGTCATTAAGACTCTCCATAAGAACTTTTGGGAATCCCTCACACTGGACACCTAATAAAATCCACAGCCAAATTTCTCCCAAAAGTTACATATAGTCTAGAAAATTAAAATTATGTGGCTTATTTCTACTCATTATTCCTCACCTTAAAGCTCCTTTTATGATTTTTAATATTTTACCAAGTATCTGACAAGGATTCTTTCTTAAAAAATTTTTTTTTTCTGATTTTGAAGAATCCCTTGGTTCCCTCCTTGATTTTTAATAAAGACAGGATGCTTCAAGACCATGGTGCATACACATAACCAAGAACAGAAACTTCTCCATTTGGGAGTCTGGTTCTGTCGTCCATACTCAAGTAGGGCAAGAGATGGGACATACTCCATCAGATCCCATCTCTGCTACAAACAAAAATCAACTAAAGAGGCCTACGTGGAGAGCCATAGAGGTCTTGCTTACCCCAAGCACATGGGGCCCTCAGGAGATGCTCAGAGCAGCACATGTAGGACACCATCATCTATAGTTGATGCCACATACCACAGCACTGATCACTTTGTAGCTGTGGGATGTGAGGAATGGGAGAGCAAGGCTCTCTGCCTTCCTAGCCAAACCTCAGATGCACAAAAGCACCTACACCCTCTGATCCAATGAGCACCGTGTCAAGAACCTCATCCTAGGTTTAGTGCATGCATACATTACATTTTCAAATGCCAAAAAAAAAGGCTATAAGGAGCTACAGTAAAAATCCCCAAGAACTGAAAAAGAAGGCATATTTTGTACAAGGATAATGAGCACATTATCTAATAAGGCTACAGCTCCATTAGGGCTCAGGAAAAAATGTCTCCCATATCTGAGTGCCTAGGAAAACTGCACAACTAGTATTTTATCTTAAGGACACTTGTACCTCAGAACTGATGGAAGCTTAGAACTGAATGTTCTAAGCTTACAACTGAATGTACCTTTATTAAATGTACAGGGATTCAAGTTTACATTTCTGCATACTGAATGCCTGGCTTCATTTTGCTATCTACCCCAGTTTACCTGCACCTTGACCTGTCTACTTTGATCATACCATATACATTTTTTGTAACCCACTTTAAACTCTTTTTGAAAGAGGACAGAGCAAAAATTAAATGCTAAAAATGAAACAAAATACATTCCTAGGGGAGACAATTGTGGTCTCTCATTTGTTTTCCCAATTTTTGTGGTGTGACCCATCCCACTTTTGCATTATAAAATGTTATTAAAACCCAACATCAAATGGCAAACACTAAACTCCAGCTGTCATCTAGCACAGAACAAGCAGAAAAAGTGCTAGGAGGATGCTCTCATTCCCAAAGCTACTAACTGGGGCCAGGAAGGAAGGAGAGCAGTGGGCACTGTGGGAGCCATTGGCCTCCCCATCCCTGGGTTGGTGAGTAAATCATTGTTCACTGCTGCTAGGTTCAGCTCTGCCATAGCCTGTTGGGTTTTATTCAATGTGCCAAGTTTAGGTATACCCAGAGAAGACTTACACCTTGGCATGGGCAGTGTTATGGGATGAACTGTGTCTCACTCCCAAATTCTTAGGTTGAAGTCTTTTTTTTTTTACACCTACAGCACCTGGTCTTCCTAGGTGGTCTCCCACCCAAGTACTAACCAGGCCAGACCCTGCTTAGCTTCCGAGATCAGACGGGATCAGGCATGTTCAGGGTAGCACGGCCATAGACTTAGGTTGAAGTCTTAACTCCCTCCCCACACTAGTACCTCAGAATGTGACTGTATTTAGAGACTGGATCTTTACAGAGGTAACTGGGCCCTAATCCAATATGACTTGTGTCCTTATGAGATCAGCAAACAGGCACACACAAAGGGAAGACCATGTGAAGACACAGGAAGAAGCTGGCCATCTATAAGCTTTCCTTCTTGGCTCTCAGAAGAACCAGTCCTGAGACACCTTGAGCTCAGCCTCCTAGTCTCCAAAACCTTGAGAGAATAAATTTCTGTTATTTAAGTCACTCAATATGGAACTTTGTTGTGGCAGCCCTAGCAGATTAATACAGGCAGTAGGCAGGTGGCTGGCTCCCACCATATGACAAGCATTCACTTATTTATTCTGCACTGCGGCCCCAAGGCTGAGGTGTTAGTTTCATCCTTGATTTAGAAAGGAGGAAAGTGAGGGTGAGGCAAGTCTGAAGCTTGCTCCAAGTCACACTAGGTGGCAGGCTGCAACCTGATTCCAGTTCCATCTATCACCAGGGTCTATGTGCTTTACCCCACACTGGTTGCATCTGAGAGACCACCGATATTATCTGGTCAGTCATCTTCATGTTACACACAGATGAACAATCGGAAGTCTTGATTCCTAGTAAGCTGTCTAAACCCCAAAACCCGTCTTGCACTCTACTCACCAAACTAAAGTTCAAAACAGATGAAAATGCTTTAAGCCAGAGGAGAGAATCTCTAACAGTGGTACCCCACAAAGGCGAAGGAGGCCAGGCATCACAAGACCCTTAGAGAGCCCACACCACCCATCTTTATAGCATCAACACTGAGTAGAAAAATCTGTGGTCACCAGATATCTATCGGAACTGCCCCAGCTGGTCAACCTAGCATGAAAATGATGCTCAAAGCTACAGAGAAATCACAAACAAATGAATGATCGTGGGAAGCAATGGATAGTTAGGATACCTGATCCACAGAGTGACCTTGGGTAAGTCACTTTATCTTTTGACCTTCAGTTTTCTCACCTGGGAAATATTAACAGGTATCATATGTTGTATTTATAATGTGCAAGGTGCTGAGCTACCTGCTGCTCACACATAACTAATCTTTATGACACCCTGGAGTGTAGGTGTTATCCCTGTGGCAGTCTTTAGAGTGCTCTGCTGAGTTCTCCCTTCAAGGGACAACAAGCTGAGGAATAAAGGGAGCTGACAGCCTCCAGCTGCCACCTTTGAGATCCATTACAGCATTCACCCTGAGGCCACTCTCTTCCCAGGCTGCCAGACAATGACTGACCACAGTGGAGGTACTAGAGCCTAGTCATTTCTGCCCCATGCTAAACTCTTCAGTCTTGGCATCTACGCCACAGAGGACCCAAAATAATATCATCCTCAGTCTACAGACAAGGAAACTGAGGTGATTAAGATGCCTAAGGTTATACAATTAGGATTCAAACCAACATCTGATTCCAAAGCCAATGGTTTAAAGAACCAATGGTTTAAAGAAGAAGTGTGCTGATACATTTTATAATGTTATATAAATTCACATGATTATTGGCAAAAGGGAAAGTAGTGCCACAGGAAGAGCACCATATCGGGAAGCTGCTCCAACATTTATTATTAGCAAGGTGACATTCAGTTAATCAGTCCTTTAATCTTATTCTACCTATTTTATAGATGACAAAACTCTCACCAAACTCAGCTCAAAAGGCAATTGCTATAATCAAATAACCCCCCCTCAAGAAAATTGGCAAATAAACAAAGTATGTGAGTGAAAGATTCTGCTAACTGCAAAGCAGTTATGCAAACATATGGAGGCAAATGGAAAATACCAACAAAGAGAGTGCTGTCACGTCTCTTAAACAGGTCTCTCAAATATGGGAGAAAACAGTTATGGAATGAAAAAAAGGACAAAGTTAAATATTCCAAACTTCTGAATGGGCTTTTATTCATGCTCATATCCCCATACCTATCCTATACAAGTGCCTGGTACATATCAGGCACTTGATAAATAACTGTTCAATGAGAACTTCAAAAAGACCTCCAATCACCATCTTTCTGCTTTCCAGAACAGAGGCATGAGCTTTCCCCAATCTCATGTGCATACCTGGCAGTTCATGTTGTCCTCTGCCTCAATGAGCTTCCCACGATATACCTCACCGGTGTTTGTCTCACATGTCACAATGTGACCCTCAGCCTCATGTAGGACTTTAATCGGCACACCAATAGACATCTTGGCAGGAAGAGAGTTCTACAGTGAGAGAGACCACAGTTAGTTCATCTTTCAGAGCCTGAGAAGGCATGTTGCAAACACACCAGGCCTACCTTAAAACCTGACACTCCAGAATACTTTGGAAAAATGTCAAAACTGCATTTTCTACAGAAAAAAAAAAGGAGCTTAACTCTTAGCATGAGGTACCTATCTGACAAATACATGTAGCTGTGGGAAGGAATGGGGGCCTGGATAGAGAGAAATCTAATGGGAATGAAAAGTACCTTCCACCCCACTCTCTGCTACCACATGTCCCTTTTATCTTCATCAAATAACCATCAATCAATTCTGTGTTTTGCGGGCAAGGGGGTTGGACTTCTTGTGCCTTACAATGTATTTGCAACCCATGGTGTGAGAACCCATGATATAAGCCTATGCTGTCCCATACAGCCACCATGTTCACATGTAGCTATTTCAATTAAACTTAATTAAAACAAAATTACAAATTCAGTCCTTCACTAGCCACATTTCAAGTGTTCATCAGCCACAATTGGCTAGTATTACGCATATATATGTACAATGTTAAACAATGCAGATATAGACCAAAGGATCTAGACAAATCTAGAAGAGGCTGTGCAATCAATTTAACCCATTCGATGTCTTTTGACCCTCCACTTCACCATTAAGGCTAAAGAGAAAATATCAAAGTGTTCAAAAATTGACAATGTGCTATAAGCAGGAAATGCTTATCTTAGAGGAAAATCAGGGCCAGCGCTTGGCTTGATCTAATTAAAAGAGACAAGTGGTGGATTTTTTTATTCTGAAATGAGCAAGGACTGAAGGCTGAAACGCATCATGTGTTTAAGAAAGGAAAGAGAACACGAGGTTGGGAAAGACAGACTCCCTTGTGAGGAGCCTGAGGAGTTTGGGTTTTAGGCTTAAGACAGTAGGGAACTACTGCAAAATTACAGGTAAGGAATAATCCAATGAAAAGGCTGCAGCACTTACAAAATGGATCAACTGAGAAACAGGGACATTTTTGATAAAACTTCTGTAACTGTGGAAAGCATGGGGGAACCAGTGCCTGAAAAGGGGATGGAGGCAATCAGCCAGAAATTATTTCAAGACTCTGCCTGCATACTTCTAAAAACAATGACCCAGACAGGTAACAGAAAGTGAACAGCATGTACTCTGGGGGAAAACTAGTGAATTCATTTCCAGGCACTGGTGTGGCGACGCCAATGTTTGGGTGGCCCCAGCTTCCTGCTCTTCTCCCTCCCAGATCGCCAGAGCTCCACGGCGGTGAAGCCTCTCCAGGCCCCAGGCCCTCCCATGTGTCTTGGACGACCCTCGCTGCCCACAACGTCTCCTCACCGGCTTTGGCCTCCTCTTCCTTTCCGGCGCAGCAGCGGTGATAAAGTTACCCCGAAGGCGTGAGGTGATGGAATGGCGGGTCCCGCGCTCCCAGAATACCTTGCGTTCCCAAAATGCCGCGCGTAGAGCCCGACCCCTTAATTTCCCTTGTGGTAAGCTTGGTCTCACCTCTGCTTCCTCCTCACCCTGCCGGCTGGGAAACGTAGGCTCTGGTACAATCGTTCCGGCCCCGGAAGAGAGGGCTGATGCCCAGGTGCCGCCGGAAATACCGATCCTCAGGCTGGCGAAGGGATAGGGGGCTCCAGTTTCCAAGCATCCCATATCAGGGACCGAACATCAGAGATCTGGGATCTGGACCCTCGGGATCGGGGGCGGCAGGCGGTGAGGCCGAAGACTAGGACCTCCCCTCACAATTTAGCTGTTGGAACTCGGCACCGCCAGGTAAGAGCGCCCTCACGAGGAGGGGTATTTCACTATATGGATAGGACAACTGAGTATAGAGTAGAGGGGGTGCCAGCCCAGGGTCGTCCCTCAAGGGATTCCAAGTAGGGTTAGGTCTCCTGGAACCCGGGGGTGCATGGAGCAGTGCCAGGCCGTGGATCTGAGGCTGACAAAGTGGGGTTGGGCAAGAGGCGAAGCTTGCTTAGGAGACGAGCCTCTGGGGAGCCAATGTTCGCGGAACGCCAGGGCTTCGGGGCGGGGCTCAGGGAGAGAGGCGTGGCTCCAGGGGAACTGAGGCGGAGAAGGGCCAGCACGTCTGCGCAGGGGCTGGGAAAGGGGCGGGGTCACTAGAAGCCGCGATCAGAAGGCGGGGGAGCCTCTAGGAACAGAAGTCTGGGGAAGTGAAAGGGAGGGGCCTCTTTGAAGGCCCAGGGAAGGGGAGGGGCTTAGGGAGGGGCGGGATCCTGGGATCTGAGGCCTGGGAGGGTCGGGGCGGGGCTTAGAGTGGCCCTGCCGCCACCTCCACTTCTCCCCACTGCGCTGGCGGTGGAGGTGGCGGCGGAGGATCCCGACACATACCGGTCCCACCCCGGCCCTAGCTGAAGCCGAAGCTGCAGCCGGCACCAGGCCGGGGCCATGGGCGTCCCGCGCCGCCCGGGTCATGAGGACGGAGGCGGAGGCAGCGGGGCCGCAGCTCGAGCCCGGTTAGTGCCTCCTTGAGGGCCCAGCCCTCACCCTGGGGATCTAGGGGGACCACGCCATAGCACGGGGCAGGGTCCAGCCGCGCGACCTTGGGCCGACCGCCGCTTCCGGCGGGACTGTAGAGCTTTGGGCGAAACCTGGCCAGGTGTACATGGCCTCATTGCTCCCCTAACCCCTGGCCTCAGTCAATTGGGGTTTCCTGATACTCCCAGGTCTGGGACCCCAGTCACCTCCGATAGGGGTCATGGTGAGAGGGTCCCGAATTGTGAGGCATGGGCGCCACCTTCACCAGAAACGATAAGTCCTGTTGGAGCCGCCTTGGGAGATCCTGGCCCCTGGGGGAACCGAGGCCTAGAAGCGCAAAGAACTGCTGAGAGGACAGGGTAACGGGAGGGCCCTTCCCCTGACCTCCCAGACTCAGTGCTTTGTCTTGTATAGTACTTAACCCTCTGGTTTCTTCTGCCCGGAGGTGGCCTCGGTTCCTTTGGGGCGGAAACCAAGACTGACTGACATTCCGTGTCATGGTCCTCAGTTTGCTTCTTTAAGTGAGGGAGGGAGGAAAGTAGTGATTTCTGCTCTGCTTAAGGCACGCGGTTGATGAAAAAGAGAAAGTGCTAATACTAGTAAACGCTGAAGTGAGGTGCCAACTCATGGGAGAGGTCAAGAGCATGTGGGACAGTGACACTAAGGCATGAGTGGGATGGTGGCATCACATCCAGGGAGTGGTCTCATTTGTGTATGCAACAAGTAGAGGGTCTGATGCTATACTGGGATTCACATTCTACTCCAACTCGTGATCTTGGACCAGGCTCTTGCCTTTCCTGAGTCTCCGTGGAGTAATGGTTCACCTAAATAGGGAGCTTTCTCTGAACAGGCGCCTTGCTAAGTTGTTTACATGCAGTACCTCATTAATCCTCATAACCAGTGAAGTAAATTATCATTGTTATTTTCACTTTTATAGATGAGCTGACTAAGGCTGAGAGGGGTTAAGTATCCAGGGCCAGTGAGCTTCCTTCCTTCCTTGGTGATAGCTGCCAACTGAAGCCAGCAGGGGCCTTCTGGGCCGACTCTAGCTTTCAGGTGGACAGACCCTTTGTTCCTGGCATCAACAGCTGGCAGCAACTTTGGGCTTGGAACGCCTCGCCTATCCTTATCATCCCCCACAGGAGTATCTCTGGGTCCCTATGGGTTGACCTGCTGGTGCCTAGACTGGGGACAGCCACGTGGGGGATGTTTAGCCCTTTGGGGATTCAGGATCAAGGGGTTCCAAGAATCAGGGCAAGATGAGAAGGGGCAGCAGAGTTGAGAGCAGCTGTCCTGTGCCACATTTATAGCTAGGCATGGGGGAAAGCACAGAGAGACTCAAAGTCTAGCCAAATATGGCCCAGCTAGTTAGTACCAGAGTCCAGGCCACAAAGTAAGGAGGGAGCCATGAACAGAAGGCCATAGTCTGTAAGCCTGAGGGTGGGGGTGCTAGGCATTGCAGGTAGGCCCCCGGCATTGCAAGGGATAAGGCCTTTGGGGAAAAATACCTTCCAGTCCCAAAGCATGTTTGAGTGCCTGCTCTGGGCTGAGGGCTAGGAGAAGGTAAATGCCACCTTCTCCCCATCTGCCACTGAGGTATACTCCATCTGTCCATGGGGAAAGCAGACACCACCTCAAACACTCCATGTTGAGGGGCTCAGAGAGGGGAAGGGACCAGAGCATTTGGACATTTAGAGGTGGGAGACAACATTCTAGACTAAGGGATATAAAAGAGCAAAAGTTGGGGAGTAAACAGCCTATGTAGAGAAAAACAAAAAGGCAGTTTATGGTCACAGAGAGGGTTTCTTGAAAAAGGAGGCACCCCACCATGAGGGGACGACACCCTGTGTAGAGCTCTCCTTTTACTCAGCCCACCGGAGGAACTTATTTTAGAATATAGAGGGCAGAGCTTGGGTCTTAGACACATAGTGTCCCCAGGGCCTGGCACAAGTTTAGCAAATTTGCTGCCCTCAGGAAGCTTACAGTCTAGCGGGGGACAGAGTAACTTTATTTATTTAGTTAGTTAGTTAGTCAGTTAGTTAGTTAGTTAGTTAGTTAGTTTTAGTTTGCCAGGTACTGTGAGGGACACAAACAGGATGCTGTGAAGCAGGGCTCCCTCCCCCTGAAGGCATAATCAGAAAAATCCTCTCAGAGAAGACTTTGAGCTGGGACAGCTTGGAGAACAGCAAGTGAAAGAGAGTTCCAGACTGTGCAAAGGCCTGGGGTGGAATGAAGCTTGATGGGTTCCCAGGGTAACAGGAATAGGGTGAGTGAGGGGTAAGGGCCAAGATGAGGCTGGTGGAGTCCAGGTTGGGCAGGGCTCTACAGGCCATGGTAAAAGGTGAGAACTTTATTCTAAGAGCAATGAGATGCTCTGGATGGGATCCTTCTGGTTTCTGTGTACAGAAAAGAGCTAGGTGTGGAATTTGGGGCACAGGGCAGGCAGGAGTCAGGCAGGACTAAGTCCTCAGGACTGAATCCATAGCAGTGGGAGAAGGAGAATGTCCTAAGACTTTAAATGAGGGCCTGGGTTCTATTTAAGGGCACCTGGGGTCAAGGGAAGATGGGAACAAAGCCTCACCCAGGCCTGGGCTCAGTGCCCACCTGGATGGAGGGCAGGTTTCACATCAGCACCGGCAAAGGACTTTACACACATTCTTGCCCTGAGCGTTTATAGCACCTGGCAGGCTGGTGTCTGTGATGGTCCATTTCATAGAGGAGGAAACAGGCACAGAGAGTCAGGTGTGTCTCAGGTGACTCAGCTTGTGAGTGACTTGCACTTGCCCATATGCCATCCAGTCTTTCATACTGTTGCATGCCCTTGGGTGTGAGGAAATGGGGGGCGGGGAAGAGACGAGTGCAATACAGCAAAAGAGAAGTCGCATGTCCCTACCTCCTGAGAATGTATAACAGCCCAAAGGGCACAGATAAACTCAGTGCAAGGGTCCCCTCTGTGAGGCAAAGTGTGAACTCAGGCCAGGTGGAGTACAGATGAAGGAAAGGGCATGGCCAGCCTGGAATCAGGGAAGACCTCAGAAGTGGTAGTATCTGTGCCAGGCCTCGAAGGTTGGGGTGGATTTAGACACAGGGGAGTAAAAGCTTGGGACCCACTTTAGGCAAGGGACTGCCTAGACAAGGCCAGCAGTTGGTAGGCCAGGATGGGCTCCAGGGCTAATGAGTGGCCCCCCTGATTGGTGCATGCAGAGAGGAGCCAGGGCTGGCATGGCAGGGTTCAAGAGAGGCCAGAGATCCCTGAGGTAAGGAAACAACATGGGCTGGGTTTTCACGTACTGAATAAGTGTCATGAATGAGCAGTGGGTGGTGATGACTATTGAAGAGAAGTCCTTCCTAGTTCTTTAGACTCTGAACTTTGTCTGAATCTATGGAATGCCAGAGTGGGAGGGTCCTGTGGGCCGGCGCCAGCTCACTGCTGCCTCAGGGCCTCAGCACATGCTATTCTCCCTCTGCCATATGCTCCCTAAGTTTCAACTCTCTAAGGCACACCCCCACCATTTTCTCTAGCCCTCTGTTTTCTTCTTACACTTGCTTGTTTTTGGTGTCCACTGGGACAGGGACCTGTCACTCACCACTGTATCACCAGTAAACATGCAGCACTCACTAGGCCCCTGGGAAATATTTGTTGATTGAATGACTAAATCAGACCAAAGTCTCCCACTTTAGAGATGGCCAGACTCAGTCCAGCAAGAAGTCATTTGCC
>CM053510.1:96075687-96143374 GCA_028627145.1 Eidolon dupreanum | reverse complement strand
CAGAGCTCAGAGGAACCATGCCATCACCTTGTAGAAAAGCTTCTGGGTGGCCACCTGGAACCCTGGAATAGTTTACCCATTTTATGTCTTGGAATTCTAGGTAAGATAGGGTTAAACAAAAAAATTCTCTGACTAAAACTTAGAAAATCACTAATGTGGTCTACCTCATCTTAGAGTTGAAACTCTTGAGGCCAGAGAAGGCAGTGACTTGTCCAAAGTCACATAGCCTGCAAGAGATGCAGGCAGCAGAATCCAGGCCAGCACAGTGCCCAGGTGGCCTCAGGTTGTATCCAGGCAGCGTGTGGGCAGGACATAGGGTTTCATGACAAAGGACAAAGCTTTCTGGGGGGTGAGAGCTCTGCCAGTGGCTGACGGGCCCACAGGTGAAGGGTGACCCAGACCAGCTTCCCCTCGAGGGTAAGCTGACCTCCATGTCCTATCTACCCACAGGTACCTGGGCCAGCTGGACGATGGGGAGTTTGAAGGTGCCCTGCAGGAGCTGCGGCTGACCAGGAGCATCTGGACCATTGACCTGGCCTACCTGATGAGCCACTTTGGTGTGAGGCATCGCTTCTGTACCCAGACCCTGGGCGTTGACAAGGGCTACAAAAACCAGGTGAGTGGCCAGCCATCGGACCTTCACCAGATCCAGATGTTGGAAGAGGGTACAGTCAAGGCCTGGACACCTGAGTGTGCACACAGGTGTGCAGAGACCAGGAAGTATAGCAGATGTGCTATGGGCAGGGCTTGAAGCTGGTCAGCCAGGTGACCTTGAGGTCCAGCCTACCCAGAGGATCTGAATACTATGTCGGGTCCCTCCTGGCACCCCGCCCCTGAGACTCCTGCCGCCTACCTTCGACAGCACTCGAGGATGTGCAGAGGAGTGTCTCAGGGCACTTCTTGCGCCTTTCTCTGCTGTCCCTCAGCACAAGGCAGGACCCAAGGCCTCAGAGCACTCTAACATCACCCAACCATCATTTGCCTATTTTCTTCCTTCTCACGAGAACAGCTGGCTTTAAGCTGGGTAATTGGTATTCTGGAAGATAAACCAAATACTATCTTTTTTTTCCCCTTTTGAAAAAGAATGCTGACATAGCCATGCCAACATACCAGCACGTTTTTCCTCCCTGCACAGCTAGAGACAGTCTTGCCTGCCACTGCGGTAGATCTCAGCCCAGGCTCTGAGACGTGGTAGAGCAGAGTCACTGCTGGCTTCTTTGGCAAGAGGGTTGTTGCACAGCAGCCAGGGACAGTCAACCGAACTCTCTGAACCTTCCAGGTGGGAAAAGAAGGCTCTCACATCTGGCTTGGTCATCATGGCTGCAAGGCAGAGAAAACGGCCTAAGAACAGGATTACTTCTGCCTCCCACATCAGGGCTCTGGCCCCTAAGGTCCCCACACCAAACAAAGTCTATTTCATGGACCTCGCCTGGCTACGGTGAGAGGTGGCTGAGTGTTCCGGTGGGCTTAGCTGCCCCTTTGTTCATTTATTCAGAACACTCTCATGCCTACTGGGGGCATAAGCCTAGGGGTGACTTACCTTCCCTAGGGAACTGACCTGAGCCCGGCTGCCTACCCACCTGAGCATCCTCTTCATGCCTCTGTGTGGTCCCATGCACTCTGGCAAGCCACCCTGCCGGCTCAGGACAGACAGCCTTCTGCCCACATGCTGCATGTGCCATCTCCTCCGGCAGGCCGGGCTCCTCCACTCTCCCACAGTCTCTGTTTCTGTAATGTGCTCTTTGTCCATCTGAGGAGAGGGCAGCCAGAATGGGCAGCCCCTCCAGCCTGCTTTTTTCTCTTCAGTCCTTCTATAGGAAGCACTTCGACACAGAGGAGACCCGGGTGAACCAGCTGTTTGCACAAGCCAAGTCTTGCAAGGTGCTGGTGGAGAAATGGTGAGCCTCCCCACATCCTTTCTTGCACAACTGCTCACCCACAGACTTGCATGTGAGAGGCCCCGGATGGCATATGGGAAAGGCTAGGGCCTCGGGAGTCTGGCAGAACTAGGGTTTTCTGGGTGGCCATGGACACTGACTTGCCCCCCCTCCCCGAGCCTTGGTTTTTCCATCCATAAAATGGGAACCAGTGGGGCTATATGAACTACTGTACACAAAGCTACGTGATCTTCAGCAGGGGCTGGAAGGACAGGTGGGCAAGACAGACTCCAGCCAGTCCTTTGGCTGCTCACAGAATGGTGACATGGGACAAAACACAGGAACCCGAATGAAGGGGTGACATCCTGAGGAACATGCTGGCACAGTGATGGAAGGTGACAGCGGATAGCCCAGTGTGTAGGCTGTCTAGGGAGGCCTAGCTCCCAGATCTCTCCATGGGCTGCTGTGACCTCACATGGGTCTCCCCTTCTCATATATATGTGGGGGCAGAATTCAGGCAGACCCTGGTAGTAACTTGCTGGGATGCGAGTGACTTTCTTCCCTGGGCTCCCACTGTGGGCACTGCGCTCAGGCCTATTAGCTCAGGTGCTGGCCAGGCTCCCCTGGACCACTCTTCTCAGGTCTTGTTCTTTACAGATTTGTTTTCATTATTAACATAACGTAGCCACACAATAGGTGATTTAGAAAACGGGGAAAGTCTCCACACATCCTTCTGCCACATGAGCACATGTTGGAGGGAAAGACAGCAAACGTTTATTTAGTGGCCCTTGACAGGTGCCGTCCCCATTCCTCAGCTGAGGAAACTGAGGAAGGGAAAAATGGTATGAGCCACTCATGGTCCCCTCCAGCAACGCGGCCACGTTGTGATCCCACCCTGACACTTCCACACACAGTTATCCCATGCAGCCCGCTGCCTTTCCTTCCAGTCCAGCCCCTGCTTTTTTCCTGTAGTTGAAATCTCACTCTTGTACATACCATTGGGAATTCAGCCAATTATTTCATTTCAAAGACCAAATGGGAAAATGACATGTTTAACCGGGTTGAGGCAACCAACCAAACTGCCACATGACTTGGCTGTGGGCTGGAGTTGGGCCACCACTGTTTAGGAGATTGCTAAGGAACGAGGACCACCAAAGGCAGTGGAGCCCCTTCTGAGTTCCTATTTGGACTTGCTGCCTTCTGGGGAATGCATCACGTGATGTGGCTGGCTCTGCTGGCCTGGGGCTTCCTCTGGAAGCGCTGCTCACCAGCCCTTCCTGGACAGCCACTTCTGCCACAAGCAGTCTTAGGAAAAAAAGACTAATAGCCTTCTCAGAGAAACATGTGGGTTTTGACCCTAGCAATGCTGTACTTGGCTCAGATTTGGGGAATTAAATGGGACTGACTGTTTCCAACATAAACCATTCATGATTTACCATGAAGGACCAAGGGAGGCACTTGGCTAAAATAATTCACTTGCTAGTCTAGGAGGTGGAGTCCCATGTGCTGCTCCACTAGCCCTTGATAGGGGCCTGTCTGGAGCTGACCTTTTGCCATCCAGTGAAGTGTCTGACAGGGCCAGGTTGTTCTCGGGCACACTCAGAAACTTCCTCCATTGACCCTGTGTTTGGCTCTGGACTGCGTCTCAGCCACAGTAACAAAGCAGGATGTTCCCACTTGCAAGGAGCTCAGGGTGGAGGTAAGACGAGCTGTGTCCCCAAGCTGTGTGACACAGGGCAGAACAAGGGTCCAACCAGAGCTCCACTAGAGAGATGGGGAATGGAGCCCAGCAGCACCAGCTTACCCTCCTCCCACCCACAGCACGGTGAGTGTGCAGGACATCCAGACGCATCTGGCACAGGGCCACGTGGCCATCGTATTGGTGAACTCGGGGGTACTGCACTGTGACCTCTGCTCTAGCCCCGCCAAGTACTGCTGTTTCGCCCCCCGTGGCCACCGCTGCTTTTGCCGCACCCCCGATTACCAGGGCCACTTCATCGTGCTGCGTGGTTACAACCGGGCTACTAGCTCCATCTTCTACAACAATCCAGCATATGCTGACCGTGAGTGGAAGGCAGGGGCAGTGGGCGGGGTGGCTGCATATGTGGTCCCATATACCTGGCTCTCCCAACTCCTTCCCATTAAACCTGGTGGGGCCAAGACCTCCCTTGCTGCCTTCTCCTCAAAGTCCCTGCTCTTCCTGGGCTCCTGTCATCTGCACCACCCCTCTGGCCATGCAGTAAATCAGCCACAAACCTGGGGCCATGCTGGCCTCCTTTATACTCCAGTTATCACCAGGCCCAGCCACCTCTCTCTGCCAGCCCGCCAGCTCCATGTCACTGCCCAAGGCCCCGCCTCACCATCTGTTGCTGTAAAGACTGCAGTTTCCTTCCCCCTCCTCTACTCCGATCTCCCCAGGACAGCCAGCACACATCAGAAAGTCTGCCCAGTCGCAGCCCCTTCTCTAGACCTATCCAAGGCTCCCCACTGCCCTAGGGACGGGAAGGGCTGCCTTGACTCTCACAGACTTACTTGTGTTTCCTTGAGCAGGTTTCTTCCCCTTTCTGGGCGTTACTTTCTCTATCTGCTAAACTAGGGTGGGGTCAGGAACAAGTTTATAAAGGCCACAGAAGGCAAGGTCTTCCTGGGCTGGAAAACTTGTATGTTGAGGAGTGGCCAAGTAGGTGAGACATGGTCAGGTCTCTCCCACTTCTCCCGGGGTGCTAGTGAGGTGGGTGTTCTCCTCCAAACCTCTGACCCTGCTCTCCCTTCCTGCCCCCAGCAGGAATGTGCAGCACCAGCATCAGTAACTTTGAGGAGGCCAGAACCAGCTACGGCACAGACGAGGATATCCTCTTTGTCTTCTTGGACAGCTGACAGTGGGAACTCAATGTGCCCAGGCCCTTGGACCCCACGCTGCCCCACCCAAGCCGGGCCTACTCAGGAAGCTCTGGCCTAGGCCTGGGGTTGCTGGGGCTCAGATGCAGAGCTGCAGCCTCAGCCCATGTGACAAAACACTGGGGAGCGCTGGAAGGCCACAGCACTCCTGCTTTATCCACCAGTGGTGAGTGTCATCATGCCACTTACCCAGCATGCCTGCTGGTTGCTTGAAGTGTCCCTAGAGCATCTGAGCAGAGCTTCCCCCAGGACCCCAAGCCTGACTCCAGCTGTGCCCAGGGGACGTCCAGCCCCAGTAGTACCTTTGTTGCCTATGAGCCAGACCCTGGGTTGGGGGAGAGGCCTGAGCCCTCTCTCCACAGACCTGGGGCCCAAGCCCTTGAGAGATGTTGCTCATCAGGACAGCATCTGTGTGTTTGGAGACTGTAGCCAACACCAGCCTCGCTGGAAGCTGTCCTCACCCTTCTCCTTGGAAGTGCTGCAGAGCCCCCGATGCCCTTTTGTGGATGCTGTTGGCCCCTGCAGCCTCCCAGCGGGCCCAAGTCCCTGTGGCTGGTTGCAAGGCCTCTGGCTCCTGGGAAGGGTTGGAACTCAGGCAGAAAGGACTCTGAGGCCCCTGCAGCCCTCCAGGTCTTCAGCTGTAAAGGGTGTGGGCAGGGCCCTGGTGAGTATGCTCAGGAAAGCTTGACCCAGAGGGCTAGGGACAGCTGCCTGGGCTCCAAAGATCCCCCCTTAGGCCTCCTGACACTAGCCTGAGTCCCGATAGTGGAGCCTGTCCTCCGAATGTGGGGAGCCCCAAGTCTCACAGGACTGTGTGCTGGGGCATCAGGGCCTGTGCTCCTAAAGCAGTGGCAGAGGCAGCCTGTGGCCTCCCACCCACCCTGGCGTTCACACCAGGGCCTTTTGCACAGAATGTTGGATCTTTTCTGTCTTAACAGAGAAAGATGGTGCCTGCCCTGGATCACACAGCACGGCACGGAGCGTGAACTAGAGCCGTTGCCTTCTTTTTTTCTTTCTTCGTCTTCTTTTTTTTTTTTTTTTGGTAGGTGGTGGTGGTGGCATATTTTTCTTTTTTGAAATTTAAGTTTTCACTTTTGGGGGTGAGAATCACCCTCAAGTAAGACAGTAGTGAGATTGCAGGTACTTTGGAACCATTGACACCTCTAAGCAGGGCAGAGAGGCCAGCCCAAGTTCTCTTTTAAAGAGAAGGGGACTCCCGGCTAGTGTACTGAGGGCCACAGCCCCTCACCTTACAGACCAAGTCCGGCCCAGTCTGGGTAGAGTTTGCCCAGGAGACTAGTGGAGCTGGGTCTGGAACCCAGGGTGCACCTAAAAAAATAAAAGGATGTGAATCACTTCCAAAAGGGCTGGAGACACTCACACCTCACGTGCTGCCTCTGGTAAAGGAGCAAGGGTGTCCCAAGAGCTCCTCTGCCCGTGTCTTGGTCTTCCAGTATCCAAGGCACGATATGGTGGCAGCTGCTGCCCCACCACTGGACTGCATACCACCTTCCAGCTGGCCCTGGCCTCTAGCCAGTCCCTCCACACCATGGCTGCTCCGAGGGGCAGAAGTGGGCTCTGCTTATGAAGACTGTCAGACCACCCAGCCGTATGGCTCCTCAATACCAGATGCAGCCTTGGCAGAGAGGGAGGCGCTATTAGCTGGGCAGCCACCTTGGGTGTGAGGCTAGTGTTGCCTTCAGACTGGTCTCATCTCCTTTGCCTTAATGCTGGGTGGCCCATGATTCCAGGGAGCTCTGGCTCCATGCCCAGGAGTGCCACATGTGGCAACCATGGAGTTTGGGTGTCCTCAGGAGGGATCCAGGTAAAACGGTGGTGAGAATAGATGTATCAAGGAAAACAGTGGAAGAAGGCGAAGCTTTCAGGACGGCTGAGTGTGAGTGAGGTGTGTGCACAAGCCAGGGGCGCTGCTGCGGAGAGCAGCCTCCACGACGAATGGTCGCTGCACCGCAGTCCATCATGCAGCGTTTAAAAACACTCAGTCCCTGCGCCTGGAGGATGGCTTCTCAGGGCAAGCCACGAGTTAGAGGTCATCCGTCTGGAAGATTAACACAAACTGCCTGCCCCTGAGATAGTGCCATCTTCCTGGGGAGGGTGATGGGGGCAGGACGCAAACCATGTTATATTGTGTAATGAAAAATCATGAAAATGGGGCTGGAGGAAAAGCCCCATCAGGAACTTCTGCCTACATCACGTGGCACCCACGACCCCTTGTCCACACGCTGGGGATCCAGAACAGTCCCCAAAGCCGCTATGGACAACTGGCTTTGTTCACTCTAGCCACATGGGGAGAAAAGGGATCTTTTGCATTGCAGAGATTTTATACACAAATATATTTTGTTTTTAATGAGCCATTCTCAATAAATGTTATTCTCACTGCAAAATGACGCAGCCCCTGGCCTGCCTTCGTGAATTCTTACCTGTCTTAGCACATGTACATAGGAGCCCAGGTCCTTGATTTGCCATACCAGGTTTTAGCTGGGACTGGAATTCAGTTTTCTGCTTTTCCACCCTGCATCTCTCCTAATGTCCATGCTAGGCTTAGGCAGGCAATCCTGGAGGTGGAAGGGCCTCAAAGCTGAGCTTGACCAGGGTTCTTGAAGAGGACATGGAGGACATACAGCCTCGGGCAAGAGGAGGGCTGGGGTAGGGGATGTCAAGTATGGTTGGCAATGGGGCCCACAGGAGGGAAGAGAGGGGACTCCAGCTCTCCTTGCACCCTCCACCCCAACCAGCAACTCCCCTTATCTGCTAGCTATTGGGTCCTTCTAGTATTTCATTTGATAGAAATTCTACTAAAAAAGGGTTTTGAAATCCTGAATTATCTGGCATCTTCAAACTTGCTCAGGTCCCACAGGGAGGTGATGGAGGCAGAGCCAGCTTCTTGGGTAAGGTCCTGGTCTCTGGCCTGTGCTCTCATCCTGATTCACTACTGTTCTGCCCCACCCTGAGCCCCACATGGTGGATATATATTAGTAGGAGTCTGACTGAGGCCTTAGACTCTCTCCAAAGTGGGGAGCTTTCCTGCAGACATCAGTCAGGGAGTTGGCCAGCAGGTGTTCTCCACATGCAGCCAACACATGTGAACACAGGCAGTGAGCCTGGCCCTCTGTACTTCGGCATGAGCCTTCTTCCCACCCAAGGAGAAGGGGCTTCCCTCTGAATTTAGATCCCCCAAACTGAAGAAAACAGTGTCAGTATAGTGGCCTTGCCACCTGATGTGAGGCTGGGGCTGGGCTGCAAACTTAGGAACTGTTGCCACACCACAAAACTGAAGCGAATGTACCCTTGTTTTATTGGCACAGAGCCACCTCGTTCTTCCAAATCCTTGCTCCCTCACTCTCTACCCCAACCTCAGCTGCTTTAAGGAAAAATGAGGTCAGGGCTCATGGCAGATCAAATGCCATATGTACCTGTCTGAGTATTCCAGGGAACTTTAGGGATGGCAAAGACTCAAACTTCTATGGCTCTACTGGATATGAGTTCTCAAGTCATCCTACCTGGTCCCCTGGGAGGAAGAGGGTTTCTGAAGTTTGGGCAAGTCTCACAACGGGGCAGAAAAAGCCAAGTACCTGCTTTGGCTGCTTCCTATAAGTTTTGGTATGTTTTGGTTTTGTTTTCATTTGTCTCAAGATATTTTCTAATTTCCTTTGTGATTTTTTTTAATCATCGGTTGTTTAAGAATGTGTGGTTTAATTTTCACTTATTTTTGAATTTTCTTTCTGCTACCGATTTCTAGTTTCATTCCAATTGTGATCGAAAAAGGTATTTTGGGACGTGGTTCCATATTGTAGTGGTTAGCATGTCTGCTTTACACATAAAAGGTTCTGGGTTCACACCCCAGTGGAGCTACAGTCCATGGTCTACACCCATGCCACCCTGAACAAGCCCGATGTCTGATCTCGGAAGCTAAGCAGGGTCGGGCCTGGTTAGTACTTGGATGAGAGACCACCTAGGAAGACCAGGTGCTGTAGGAATAAATAATAATAAATAAGAAGATATTTTGTATGATTTCAATCTTTTCAAATTTATTAAGACTTGTTTTGTGGCCTAACATACCATCTATCCTGGAGAATGCCTTTGCCTTTTTTTCCTATTGGGCACACTGTAGTTTGGTCACCCTTTTCTCCCACCCCAAATTTTAACAATGAGCCATGGGCTGGCAAGAACATGTTGCCTGTAGAACTGGAAAGCTCCTGGAGAGCTTTAAACCAGCCACCTCTTATCTTAGAGGTAAGAAAACTGAGGCTCAGAGAGGTTAGAAGGCTTCACCCAAGAGTATACAGGGGTCCATGGGCCACAGATCCCATACACTGGGGAGATATATATATATATATATATATGTATGTATATACATGTACATGTGTATGTGTGTATATATATGTATATTTATAGATATAAAGAGATTCAGTACGAAGAATTTTCTTACATGATGATGGGGACTGGTTAGTCAAGCCCCAAATCCATAGACAGGGTAGGCCACCATGAAGGAAGGGCAGGCTGGAACTCTCAGGTACAGGCTGATGGCCTGCCCTATATGTAAATCTCTATTTTCAGATCATACCATGGACTACCTTTGCCCTCTTTACCACTGGAAATAGAGTCATTAGTGCTTTTAAATACAATCAAATTAAAGAAGAATTCCAGAAAACCTAAAACCAATGCAGAAAACTCATCCTTAAGATTCTGTTCCTCTAGAACCACTTCTGGTTCCAGAATCTGGATCAGTCAAGGAAGCAGAAACAGTAGGATATGAAGAGATTTATTGTAAGGAATTGACTCACATGATTAGGGGAGCTGGATAGACAAGTCTGAAATCTGTAGGGCAGGCCACCAGAAAGGGCAAAATGGAACTCTTGGGCATGGGCTAAGGCTGTTTTCCACAGGTAGAATTTCCTCTTCATTGGGAAAGCCTCAGCTTGGCTCATAGGGCCTTTTGGCTGATTGAATCGGGCCTACTGGGATTATCTAGGATAACCTCACTTGCTTAGTTAACTGATTATGGACTTTAATCACATCTACAAAATAGCTTCCCAGCAACACCCAGATTAATGTCTGATGGGATAAGTGGAGACTGCCATCTAGCCGGGCTGACACATCTGATGACTGTCACTCCTGTACATGGCCATCCAGTGACTGCATCAGCCCCACCCTTTCCCGCTAGTGCACACACTCCCGTGCTTACCCTCACGTTGCTGACTTCGAGTTTAACTTCAACCTGCACAGTGTCTAGGAATTTTTTTAATGGAGGAAAATTCACATAACATAAAATTAACCATTTTAAAGTATGCAATTCAGTGGCATTTAGCACATTCACAATTTACGTAACCATCACCTCTATCTAGTCCCAAACATTTTCATCACCCCAGAAGAGACACTCGTACCCTCATTCTACCCTCATCGTTTGGATATTTAAAAATCTATCTGGACAGCAACATTATCAGGACATCATCAGGGAGAACTTGGACTTGTAAAGCCTGTTACACCTGCTGATCTGCTGAGGGCAGAGGTGCCCTCCGTGCTGGGCAGGGGCTGAAGGTCAGCTACTCTTTGACGATATTGGGGCTGTAGTTGGGTTTGACAGCTTCAGCAAGCTCCCGTGCATACATCTCATATCTGCCTGTCATCTGAAAGCAGAATAGGGGTACTTTAGAGGAGAGTCAGGTTGACTGTCCCCAATCTTTTTGGCACCAGGGACTGGCGCCCCTATGAAAATCTAATGCCTGATGTGACCTGAAGTGGAGCTGAGGTGGTGATGCCAGCGCTGGGGAGCAGCTGCAAATACAGACGAAGCTTTGCTCACTCGCCCCACCCCGGCCACCTCCTGCTATGTGGCCCAGTTCCTAACCGGCAACTGGCCAGTACCTGTCCACAGCCTGGGGGTTGAGGACCCCTGCTTTAGAGGTTCCCCATTTATAAACATTCCTCATTTACTCGCCATCACCACTTGCCACTAGAGGGCAGACATAGGACAGAAATGAGTCAGGAAGCCTGGACAACTTCAGACTAATAGAGAAACAATCCTGTGTGACCTCTCAGCACTGATTTTGGGTCGGCTGTGGTAAAGATCACGGATGCTGAGATGACTCACACCCCTGCCCATCCTGCTGGAAGACCTTTGTGATCTGTTCTTTCCAGAAGGTTTGGTCTGCCCTGAGACAGGAGGGAGGGCTCTCCAGCAGTCCTGCTAAACCCAGAAAAGCAGCCCACAGCCCAGAGAGAGGAGTGACCTGCTCCAGGTCACTAGTCAAGGGTGGAGTCGTCTATGATCTGCACCATGGTCTCCTCCATATGTCACTCCATATGTCACTTCATCATCATGGACACAGGCAGAGGCTGAGAGAGGGTGGGGGCAGGACTGGAAAGCCCACCCAGGGTGCTTATAGCTCAGCATTCCCTCCCTCTCTCCTCCCCAAAGCCTTGACAGGAGTTTGTGTGCATCACCACAGCTTCGGAAGGCTTTTGCTTTCAAAGAGTTACTAATAAGAAAACATTCCATTTATTGGTTCCAACTTCTAATTTGCATAGATTCCTGCATGGATCTGAACTCCCCAGGAAGAGAAGAGACAGGCCAAGTGACTTTCCCATGGGCAACGCCTTGTTTGTCTGAGAGGACCTGAGCCTCAGGGAAAGTGCTCAGGGACCAACCGTCAGGTAAATGAGGGCCCAGGCCTAAAGCCTTTGTCTGGCTGGATCCAAAGCCATGGTTCCTCCCGAACATGCTAGGCAAAGTCATTCAGTCATGAAAATGTGCCATTCATTTGTATGTATGGTTTGCTTATAAATAGGTGCAATTTGGTGGAAATACTGTTTGACATTAATACAGCAAATTCCATATGCATCCATGATGAGATGTCATAGTCTATGGGATCTCAGGCCATGAGTGCCACCACCCCATTCCAGGAGGGCAGGCACCTACGCTCCTCTCACAGTTCCTGGTGTTACAGGTGTTAGGTCTCAAAAGCTGCTTGAGATGTTTCAAGTTAAGCCTCTTGTTTTATAAATGGAAGCACTAAGGCCCAGGAGCAGAAGGCCTTTGCTTAAGATGACTGAGGATGGAGGTGACAGAGCCAGGCCTAGATTCCATTTCTCTACATGACCCATTTCCCTCTATTGTCCAGGCCTACACCATGGAGTCTGGCCACAGGCAGAGCCAGACACACACATTTATCTTGTGATAAGTACAAATGCCTGGAAAGGAAAAAAGGATTAGAGAAGCCAATCTACTCTATTCTCTGGACAAATGAAATTGAGATTAATTTGTTTGAAGGCACCCAGGATCTAAATCAGATGAGAGCAGAATTTATTGAGGCCTGCTGTCTGAGCGTCATTTCACCCAATGGTTCCTCCCCTGTGCACCAGCCTTGGCTGGGCAGGTTGGAGCCGGCAAGGAGGCAGAGACTTAGCTCTTTGCTCAACTCAGAGCCTTGCATGGGCTGTCCCAGAGGGTAAACCCTGAGAGCAGGATGGGGGCCAAAATAGAAGAGAAGGGCAACAGCAGGGGACTCAGGGACCTACTTTGAAGTTCCAGATGTCATTTATCTGCCGACAGAGGTTGAGGTTGAGCTCAGCAACCAGCAGTCCCTCTCGGTTTCGGGAGAGCCCAGGAGTGCGGCTACTGTCAGGTGCTGCCACGTAGCTTGAGCCATAGAAGTAGCCAAAGTCGTGGTGAGCTTTGAAAGAGTAAAGGGAAACACGATGAGCTTTACAGGCACACAGTGGACTCTGTGGAGGGGCAGGCATGTCGAGGGATGCCCAGGACAAAAAGTCCACACCACCCACCCAGCATCTGCCAAGTGCTAAAGCCCCAAGGACCCACTTCTGTCCTCAGGCCTGACGGCCCAGACAGTTGCTGCAAAAGTCACCCTCACAGTCCTCACCTCTGCCTCTGGGAACATTTCTAAAGGTCACTCTTGTAGAGATGTTTGGTCCTTTGTTCCCATCATCAGCCACATACAGCCCAGGGGAGTCATATGGCTCTGCAGGACTTCCTGTATGACCTACTTCCTGTGGTGGCCCCACGCAGCAAGCTAGAGGCTCTGCCTTCACTCGCCTTGCCAGTTGTGTCACCTGTACCCTTGTTCCATGCCTTGGTCTCACCAGTAAAGTGGCAACCCTGCAGGCATGTAAGGAGCAGGCAGGTACAGTGCATGGCCCGACGGAGGCCCAGATGTAGTAGGCACCCAGTGAACCTCATTTTCCTGCCTCTTTCACAACTCCGTCTGCAGGGAGCTAACAGGAATTGGAGACCCTATAAGTCTGTGGTCTAGAGTGGGGGGATATATGACGCTTTCAAGGAGTGCTCTTCTGGGAAACAGATCCAGGGGATACCCCGAGCTAGCTCAGACCCTTCCTTGGTGAGAAGGAAGTCCCTCCCTCCCATATTCCTGGCCAGAAAGGTAGGACCAGCAGAGGTGAGGTGACAGCTGCTCTCAGATCAAAATAAGTTATGGCCTCTAGGATCCCAACGCAACCCATGCTAGTGTTCTGGGGCATTTGTACAGCTGACGGGGGAATGGCCAAGGACAAAAGAAAGGAGTAAGCGAGGTCTTTTGGATGGATAAAGCACCCAAGGAGCTCACAAAGGGCTCCTCCCCCCTATCTTCTTGGTCAATCTTCACGCCAGTCCCGAGGAAGGAGGGAGTCCAATCCAATCCCATTTGATCTCTGTCCAGGGACTGAGGTGGTCACAAGCTCAGGACCGCCTATCCATATCCTGGGCAAAGTCAGGCTCCCACGCGGTGGGCAAGAGAGCCGAGAGGAGTCAATTTCTCTGCCAGATGCGCAGACGTGATCTGTGGGGCAGATCCCGCCTGGAGAAGGCAGATGGGGAAGGGGACAGCGAGGCCCACTCCTTAAATGCAGCCACCAACACCAAGGAAATTCATGGAACATACCTTTCTTCCCATCTCCGGAGGTAAACTCATTCGGAAAGTGCTCCTGTGAAATAAAACCAAGGTGAAATGCACCTATAGGTGGCACTACCTCTACATTCATCACAAAGTCAGGCTGAGGTGGAGTTCATAAAGATATAAAGTGAGATGGAATGGCCTGTCCTCACTGGGCAATCAGCAAGTACTTATTAAATGTCCCTAATGAATCCTCAGCACTGGACAAAAAATGCAGGCCAGGCAGCCTGCCAGGAATTTGACAAGCAAGGTAAAGACCTGGATTGATTGATTGATTGATTGATTCATTCATTCATTCATTCATTTATTTATTTATTTTTGCCTTTGGGGAGCTTATAATCTGCTGGGAGAGAAGAAAGGCATTGCAGAGAAATTCTTAGGGCTATGAAGGCAGTTGGGGTTTGCCTGCTGATGTAACAAAGCCCTAGCCTGGGGTCTGTGAGGGTAGTAAGGGGGTATCCACACACCGTTTTCAGTATTTTCCCCCAAAGCTTAATGGAAACTGAGCACCAACCTATGATGGGGTTACACAAGTTAATTAAAACATCAAGTTCCTTTATGTTGCTAGAAATTAAACCAATTTAGTATAGAAACCTTGGTTATCTCAGACGAATCAGATGCTCTGATTAGAGTTTGAAATCTGCTAAGTAAGAATGAGGAAGAATATTATGTATTACATGCATCATGTTCAGTAGTCAGAATCATTCAGTGCATGGGGTTAATGGGGGAAAATACGAAATCAGATACTTCGTGGTGACAGGGTAAGAGCCTTTCAAAACAGTTTCAGCTAAAAACGAAAGACAAAAATAGAGAAGGGACATAGCGTTATCTTTAAAAGTAACAGACTAAGCCAGTTTCCTCCCTTCCAGGACCCTAGGATTTGCGGCTTGCACGAAGAGAGGAAACAGGGAGAAGAGAGGTCTGATGTGTCCCCTGCCCCACCTGCCAGCAGACAGTGGACAGCAGCGTCTTTGTCTGTGGCCTTCACTGACCTGAAGAGGCTAGGCCCCCTCTCGCAGGCAGGTTTCACAGCAGCTTATCACTCTGTCCCCTCGCTGGCACATCTGGTTGACCAAGTTGAGGAGCCTGGCTAGACCTTGGGGACTTACCTTGCCCACACGATTGATGGCGCAGGTGAAGCAGTGATTGGCTATGGCTGCATTCCGGGCCTCAATTGGCCACATGGACTCACTGTGAGAGAAGAATGAAAGGTACTAGGTTTCTAGCTTCCCAGCCAGACTCTATAGATGCTTAGCCCCGAGCTGTAGGGGCCAGCCCTTCTAGGCCTTCAGTGGTGATGGCCGGGGAGACTTTTTATGCCCATAGGTAACCCTTAACCGAGAAGCAGGCCAGCTTTTTCTCAGCTTGTCCCATGCTCAAACCCATGGAGCCTTTTACAGGCAGAAGCAGCCCTGGATCAAAGCTTCGCCCTGAGCCTTAGTTTCCTTTTCCGAAACTTTCTCAAAAGGAGATTGTGAAGACTTAACGACCGTGCAGGTGAAGCTTCTAGAGGGGCCTGTGTGGCAGGAGCTCCAGAACTGCTACTTCTCATTCCTTCCCCCCTCAAAAGTCAGTGAGGAACCCGCTTTTCAGGCTGGACAGTTCTTACCTGGAAAATGTCAGAGGGAAGCTGAGGGCCTGGAGGCTCTGCATTGCCCTGTGAAGGCCCTAACTGCCTGCCCCAACCCTACCCTGCTGTGATGCCTTATAAAGCAATCTCCACAGGGGGAGATTTCAGGCCAAGCCAACAGGGTAAACCCAGAGGAATTTAGCTAATGGTGGTGATGGTGGGGGGCAGGGGTACATTCTGTAGCAGGAGTTATCTCCCCTGAGCCAGTCTCCCTTTCCCAGTGCCTTCTTGGTTTCCTCTTCTGAACCCCGAATCTCCAAGTGAGGGCTCTGCTTCTCTTAGTAGTATAGGAAAAGAGGCAGCCCTCAGGCACAGCTAAGCTGTGGGCTTTCCTCAGTCCAACACCTACACAGAGGAGGACAAAGCAGGAGACTTGGCCCCAATCAGAGATCCTATCCTTCTCCAGCCCACCAACTAAAATGTGCCATGGAATTCAGTGGGCCTTCTGGTCACTGATAATCTCTTGTCTGAGGAACAGCATCATTAAGATTCTGGATTGACAGACATAATGCCCACTTAGAAACACTGAGTGATTGGGAGCAAAATGCCCTGGAATCTTCCTTCCTGTCAGCATGCACCTGGTTTAAATCGGGGAGTAGGTGGAGGGGGTGGATGCTTGTCACAAGCCCAATTCTCAGGAGGATTCACGTGTCTGGGTAAAAAAAAAAATCACAGGCTTGATTGAGGGGACTCATTTTGCTGCTTTTTTCTACCAGCTGCTAAGCTGAGCTGACAAAACTTTTAAGAAAGGAGTTTTACAGAAACACACCCATAAATGACATTTTCAAGAATTAAATAGACAGTTGCAGGGCGAGTGCCATAAAACATCTTTCTTGTAATTCTCCAGGGAGGGTGTACTGCGTAGGACTCAAACCTACAGCTGGCAATAAAACTTAGGCTCTCAAAACAAATGAGGGAATGGAAGCCGGAAGTTCGTGAGAGCCCAGCGCGTGCTGGAATCACGGAGATCCCAGTGGGGGTGTGGGGACATCTGCCATATTCCCAGTGTGGCTACACGAGCCCCTAAAAATAATCAGAGTGGGAAGATGAAATGCAGCGAGGGAATGGGACAGTGGCTGACGCACATGCATGGCAGAAGTCTTTGACCACACGGGCTGCATGGGATTGTCAGGATGAGGTGCTTTTATTGAAAAGCACTTCAATTCTATTGTGTGCTTAGGACTGTGAGACCCCAAAACAAGTGAGGACACCCTGCCAAACCACAGCGAGTGAGGTGGGGGGTGATGCCAGACATCGGGATGGATTATTCTGGAAACTGGCAGCCGATGCTTGTGTGAAGCTGGTGGAGATTTGCCCAGCATCATGCTTAAAAACACTCATAATCAATTCTGCAAATAATCATTTATCATTTTAAGAAAATCATCCAGAATCCCACCATCCTAATAAATGATCTTTTGTAATGTTTCCACACTCCATGACCATCTTGGTAAAAAAAAAAAAATGTTTACAGAGTTCTGACCACAGCCTGGAAATATCATTTTTACTCATGGGCTTTTGTCACGATGCTGCATCATCTTCACGAGGACTCTTTTTAGTGGCTGTATAACAACCCATGGAAGAAATGGGCTGAAACTTACCTAACCCCAACATTTTTTTCCCTTCTAGCTTTTTCTTATTATAAGCAGAGCTTCCAGAAACTTCTTCAAGTGTACAATGTTTCGCTCCTCTTTTGGGTATTTCCTCAGGTAAAGTTCAAAGGGGTGTAATTATCTCACATCAAAGGGTGTGAACATTTTAATAGCTCATGAAACATACTGCTTTCCAAAAGACCTGTTAGTATTTTAACTGCCAGCCTCACTATACCCTTAAAAGGCCCAAGAAAGGAAAATCAATAATTTTTAAAAGTCGAATAGGCAGCTGAGGACATAAGCAGTTATGTACTTATTACGCCGCGTGCTTCTGCTTGCAAATTAAGGCTAATAAAAGGGAGCGGGGTCGGGGAGGTGGCCATTGGAGTCTGAGGCCACAGCTTTGCCTGCCCTGGCCCAAGAGCCAGTCCAGATGCCCAGCGTGCTGACTTCAGGTTTTTTTAGGGCCCTGCGGGGAGACAGAGCTTGCCGAATGCCTTACACATGGCTAGCAAGAGGGGGCTCCCCTAGGGGGTGGCCTAGAGGTTCTGCCAAGGCCAGGTGGCTAGAGGACCAGTAACCACCTTATGTCACAACTGTCATAGTGAGCAAGTTGCCAGAGGCCGAGGCTGCAGGGAGATTCTCTGAGGGGAGAGCTACAACTGCGATTCCCCCTTCCACCGAACAGCGCCCCTCCTGGACACGGACGTGACCTTTACATGTGCAGACAGAGCCGTGACCCTGAGATAGCAGGCAGGGTTTGGGTTTTGCCTCAAGAAGAAACCTGCTGTGCAAATCAGAATGCTTGAGGGGATGCCACTCTGGAGAAGGGGGCACCTTGTTTAAAAGAATAGGTAAAGGAAATATCACATTCTGACATTTAGAAGAAATTTGACTTAAATTTCGTTGAAAACGAGGACAAGAGTGACAGTTGCAGGCTGCCAGGGAACTCAAAGCTGACTACCAGAACTCCTCCAGCTGCCCCCCACAAAGGAACCAGGGACACCCTCCCAACCCCCACCCCGTTGGGGTATTGGCAAGTAGGACAACAGAGAGTGCAAGCCAGCACCTGATCCAGGCACCCTACTTGGAAGGAAGTGAGCTGGGGAGGAAGATATTTACACACAAAACTCCTAGAGCTTTGGTACTTGTTAATGATGCAAAACTAGAAACCACTCATATGCTCAGCTGTTGGGGAAGAGAGAAGCAGTAGAAGTGTAGTTATGCTGGGTCATCTTAGCTCGGCTGTCACTATTAAACGAGGGGTCCCAGGGGTCCTGCCCAGGAGCTCCGGAGTTGGCAGGGCCAGCCCCACTGCCTTGATCAGAACAGTCTAATCTGTTTCAGGATTAGGGTGACACCTGAACACGTGTTAAGTGTTTTAAGAAGAAAATACTTTGCTGGTTAAAAACAAGTTTCAGAGCCACTTGGCTGGTCTGTTAAGTAAGGACCCTTTCAGCTCTGACTCCCTTATTTGCTCCTCTTATCCAGAAGCCCACCCTCCATGCACTGGATGCTGCAGACAGGAGGTTTAGGAATCCACAGCACCCCCCCCCCCGCCCCCAGGAGCACAGCAGCTGTGACGGGGAGGGGAGCTAATGCTGGCCAGACACCCACTACTCTGGTCACTTTAAAAGAGGAGCTTTTTTGAATCCTGACAACTCTGGGGGCAAATGGTGGGGATCACTATCATCTCAGGGTTTAGGGTCATAGCAAAAGATAGTGTTTCACAGCAGAGAAGCTCTTTAGGAGGGATTGTAATTGATATATATTTTTTTTTTTCATGGAAAAGTTGGTTAAATATGCAACATGCAGTCTCACGGCTCAGATTCGTTAGCTGTGTTGGTGGTCACGCCTGCCTGTTACCTAACCCACCTTCAAGAACCCTCCCAAATCCCGCCTGCTGAGGGACCTGAGTGCTCCGATGGTGGCCGAGGGGTTGAAGATGATCTCGGCCCCGTTGATGCTGTACATGAGCCAGTTGAGGGGGTGGTGCCGCCCGTAGCAAATGTTCACTGCGATCCTCCCGAACTGCGTCTGGAACACGGGGTGGCCGAGGTTTCCCTCCATGTAGTAAGTTGACTAGAAAACAAAGGGCCGTGTACTGAAGCCTCTGAGCTGTAAGATTTCCCTTTCCTTAGACTTGGCAGAGAAAAACGAAGTATCACCAGTACTCCAAAAGTGACACTCTTGGGTGCGACTCTACTTTAAGTTTCAAAATTTCAATATGCTTCAAAAACAAAAACACACACAAAAAAATCCCCAGACACAATAACTACAAGCCAACCCAAGGGGAAATCACCATGGCTTAAGCATTTACCCACAATTTCTTCTGTGACATATAAAAAAAAAAAAACCCAGAGCAACTTCCCACAGTTATTTCCAAGGATAAACTTTGATTAGGTTTCAGTCATGGTACAGCTAAAGGCTGAGGTTTGTTCAGTGTTAACATGAGTTGATCAATGTCCTCACCAATCACATGTTCCTATAAAGAAGGTCAGAGCTGAAGAGACCGGAAGCTCATCCAGAGCAACTGTTGCCTGCTATGGGGAGGACACCGGAGCTCGAGTGGATATGTGACTTGCCCAGCTCACTCACTCCGGTCTGAGACTAGAACATGCACCCTGACAGTGCTCTTCTCCACAAAGTCCCTGGGCATTCTGCCCGGGGCTCAGGACATCCCTGCAGGGCAGACAGGCGGGATGCAGTCCTGCCATCTCTCCCTTTCCACTTGCCCCCTCAGGGTGCTGGCCCTGGGACATTTTCATGGACGGCACTGGGGTTAGGGTGGAGGGCAGGTTGGGGCCCCAAACAGATCTGCTCCTGGAGCATTTCTCATCCTCTCATTAATTTCAAAATTTGCCAGGGTCGAGCAGCAACCAGGAAGTGCACATGTGCTGGACACAGGAGCAGATCCTGCGGCGTCGAGACAAGCCTTTCACTGTCTGCAGGGAGCTAAAGATTAATCTCAGGGTAAACAACCAAGGGACACGTCCTCCTGCCCCCACGTCCAGCTGTTACTGAGAAACTCTGGGTTCTCCTTTCTCCCCAGGGAGCCTCAGCTAGCTTTGCAGATCCTTTCTCATCCACCTGACCAGCCTGAGAGTGGCCGAGACTCCCACATGTCAGGAAAAGCAAAGAAAGACTAGAAACATCATGTCCTGAACAACTGTTTATTACAGATCAAGTTCAGATTTCATCTTAGGTATTAGGTAGAGTTCATTTTCCTCCTTCAAATTTCCATCCCCTCCATCCTACCCACCCCCAAACTGGCATTAACCAAACAAAACAGCTCCCCTGACTTATACCCTGATCTCGGGGATGAAGCCCCACCTGATACACATGTGCACAGATGCACACATTCACCAACTGTCACCCAACATGCAGACATGGCTGACTCAGTTCCCACATGAGCCATGGACAAGGACCTCCACTCTCCAAAGAAGAACTAGGCTGTGACAGGCGAGGAGCTCAGACCCTGAAAGGGACTGTAGGAATTATTTCATGTTTGTGTTCAATTTTTTGGTTTAATTTATATACTACTTACTTAAAAGAAGAATTTCAGGAAGCCAAATTGGGTAACATTAAAAAAAAAATACCCCTCTGTGCTAAAAGCATTTGGGACTCTCCTGGGAGTCCTCCCTGAATCTTGCCTGCCTGTGTGATGCGGGGCAATGTGGGGAGGCCCCTGGGTGCCGCAGACACAGTATGTTCCAGTGTCATATGATGTGACATGACCTGACACAGAACTTCCCTGACAGAAAGGCCCAGTGAGATTAGGCACAGAAAAGTGAGTGAGCCAGATTGGTGATCTGAGGGGCAGCTTACCTCATTGAAATCGCCCACTCTGGGGATGTGGTTTTTCCTGGTCTTGCCCAGGACTGTTCCAGAATTGGAGATCACCACAGCCGTGTTCCACAAAACGTCCCCGTGCTCTCCATCTCGTTCCAGGATGGGGGACACCACCACCATGTCATGCTTCTTTGCCAGCTGGAAAAATGATAAATATAGCAGAGTCCTACTTTCAAATGAACTGCCATAGATATTATATTGAAGAAGTCAGTGGTTCTTCTAAATAACTAGCCTTGGTTCAGAGCCATCACTCATTGTTTGGAAGTCTAAATGCCAGTGTCCTGAGGCCCAAGCTCAGCAAAATAAGAATAATCATTGTCCTGTGCACTGTTGGTGGGAATGTAAGATGGTGCAGCCCCTGTGGAAACAGTGTGGTGGTTCCTCAAAAATTAAAAATAGAATTACCATATGATCTGACAGCTCCACTTCTGGGTATAATCCAAAAGAACTGAAAATAGAGTCTCAAAGAGAACATTGTGCACACTCAATGTTCACAGCAGCATTATTCACAGTAGCCAAAAGGTGGAAGTAACCCAAGTGTCTATCAATGGGTGACTAGATAAACAAATGTGGTATATCCATACAAGAGAATATTATACTATCTTAAAAAGGGAAGAAATTCTGTCACATGGATGCCATCCTTAACATGGATAACCTTACGGACATTATGCTAAGTGAAATAAGCCAGTCGCAAAAGAATAAAGACTGTGAGTTCACTTATGTGAAGTATCTACAGTAGCCCAATTTGTAGAAACAGAAAGTAAAACTTTGGTTACCAGCAGCTGGGGTGAAAGGGAGTTGTTTAGTGGGTATAGAGCTTCAGATTTACGAGATGAAAAGGTTGTGGAGATTTGTGTCATAACACGGTGAACATACTTAACAGTATTGAACTGTATGCTTAAACATGATTAAGATGATAAATTTTATGTGTCTTTTTTAAAACAATAAAAAAAGAAATAAAAAAAGAATAATCATTGTACTTTTCATCTATATCTTTTTAAAAAAGGCTCTCTGACACTGAATCCTTTTGTCTCAAATAAGAGCATCAGAACCTGGTGATCACTGGGATGAGCAGCCCCAGCAGGTCATTTGTCCTCAATTCTAGCAAGCCTGTCATTACCTCTGGCCTTAATGACAGGAGAGAGGGAACGGTTCAGGGGTGGGAGGTGATGCTACAAGTCATGTTAGGGCGGCCATAAGTCCCTTGGCCCTCTCGATGCAGACACGTGTCCCCTGGCACCAATTCTCATTTCTACTCTTCTTTTTCTCTTCCTCCAGCCCTAGTTCAGCCATGTCATCTGCAACTGCCTCCTAACCAGTCCCCTTCCTCTTTTCTTCCATAGCACAGAATCAACAACCTGGTGGATGAGACATTTTTTCCCCCTACTTCCTGAGAACGCTGATGTTTGGAATCACAAGTCAGTAGTGACAGAACCACCATGATTACAGTTCTGCTCAGAAAACCCCTAAATACATGTATAAAGTGTGAAATGGGACATGGAGAAATGACAGGAGTTCTTTTGTTTGAGGTGAGAATAAAGATAAGTTATCATTTGTAACCTCTTTGAACATTAGGGTTTGTTTTTTTTTTTGACAACAGTTTTATCAAGATATAATTCACAAAGCATAAAATTCATTCTTTCAAAGTGTGCCATTTGGTGGTCTTTTTTATCTTTTTAAAAATTAATTAAATAATTAAATTACTTTTATTTTTTTATTTTTATTTTTCAATTAGAGTTGACATTCAATATTATTTTATAGTAGTCATTCAGCAGTCTTCAACACATTCACAGAATTTTGCAACCATCACCACAATCTAATTTTAGAATATTTTTATCATCCCAGATAGAAACCTCATACCCATTAGCAATCACTCTCCATTCCCTCTCATTGTCCAGCCCCTGGCAACCACTAATCTGCTTTCTGCCTCTGTGTATTTTCCTATTCTGGACATTTTGTATAAATGAGATCATACAAGATGTATCACGAGGTTTAACAAAGAAAAGTGAAGACCAATTTCTATGCTGATAAGATAGAAAGGTCATGTAGAGAAGTTTACATAACTCAGGCAAACAGCAAGTGAAGGAGCAGAGTTCTGGACAAGAACTCAATTTTGTCCCTGGTCCCCAAATGCCAGCTCTGTCATTTGCCACTACAGAACCTACAATCAGGTCACCCCCAGGCCACCCTTCCCTGGCTGCAGTTCTCTCCCTGAAAAAGCCATTAGGGGCCCTTCTGGCTCTGAAACTCTTATGATTTTAAGTGAAAGTACAGGAAAAAAGGGCAGCAAATCGTCTTATCTAACCTTATCTAGCAAAACAAGCACCAAGCGGATGCATTTTCCATGGTGAGGGGCCACGCCCAGCAGCTGTGGCCTTGCTCTGGGACCTGCACATGTCTGGCAGCTGCTGCTAGAGGAGCAGTTAATGTCCTACCTTCTGACAGAACCTGGTGGTGGGCCCATCCTCTGCTGACTCGGCAAATTCCGTCCAAGGAAGTTTCTCTCTCGTACAGAAAGCAAAGGGCATAGCTGCGAAGAGGAGAAAGGTCAGAATCATAACCAATGCTCATGGCCTGGCGGTGGAGGGTCCCACCTTAGTGCCTCGGTTAGTTTCCAAGTCTTGTCCCTGGCTGTGGAGACCTGGCAGACCCTAACCTTTCAGGCTTCATAGCAAAACAAGGGGTTAGGCCAAATGTTTGTCCTACAGTCTTAAAAGCAATCACAGCGCAGGCTTAAACAGATATTTGCACACCTGTGTTCACAGCAGCATTATTCATAAGAGCTGAAAGATGGAAGTAACCTGAGTGTCCACTGATGGAAAAATGGATAAACAAAATGTGGTGTATACATACAATGGAATATTATTCAACCTTAAAAATTCTGACGCATGCTACAACATGGGTGAACCTTGAAGACATTAAACTAAGTGAAATAAGACAGTCATAAAAGGACAAATGGCTACATAATTTCACTTACATGAGGTCCCTAGAATAGGCAAACTCACAGAGACAGAAAGTAGAATACTGGTTGCCAGGGGCGGTGGGGAGGAAAGAATGGGGAGCTGTTGTTGAATTGGGACAGAGGTTTAGTTTGGGACGATGAAAAAATTCTGGAGATGGTGGTGGTGGGTGCCCAACAATGTGAACATACTTAATGCCACAGAACTGTACACTTAAAAATAGCTTAAATGGTGTTATGTTGTGTCTGTTTACCACAATGAAAAAATGTCTATATACATACTTTAATTTGCAAATGGTATAGCCCCAAACTGCTCCCAACACCAGATCCTGAGCTGGGGGCAGTCACATAGTCAAGACTCCTCGGGAGTGGTATCAGAGACCACGGAGGATGGCACTGGGACTGTGGAGCATCACCCTATAAATGTTCCTCCTCTGGGGACATGGAAATCTGCTCACTTAACGACCTCACAGGAAGTTTGGGAACCACTGGATAGGCTGAGCAGCCTCTAAGGATAGTGCATTACTGTCATGAGCTGCTTAATGGCAGAGATACGTTGAGAAAAGCATCATGAGGCGATTTTGTCGTGTGTGAACATCAGAGAGCACTTACAGAAACCTGGGTGGTATAGTTTACGACACACCTAGGCTATATGGTACAGCCTATCACGCCTGGGTTACAAACATGTACAGTGTTGTTACTGCACAAAACAATACAAGATGATATCAAGCACAAAATAAAATGATGCAAGTAAGAGACATGGTAAACACGAGATGTGTGAGGCTAACAATGTTAGGCATTGCCGGCCTAACAATGCATACTGTTTTACAGCAAACTTTTTTTTTTTTTAAACACCTGCAGCACCTGGTATTCATTCCTAGGTGGTCTCCCATCTAAGTACTAACCAGGCCCGATCCTGCTTAGCTTCTGAGATCAGACGAGATCGGGCACGTTCGGGGTGGCATGGCCATAGACCAAACTTTTTTTAAAATAAATAATAAGAGTACACTCTAAAATAATGATTAAAAAGTATAATATAGAAAATACATAAACCAGTCACATAGTCGTTTATTATCATTATCAAATATTATGTACTGCATGTAATGATACGTGCTATACTTTTATACGGCAGGCAGTGCAGTAGGTCTGTTTACACCTGCATCATCACAAATATGTAATGTGTTGCGTTATGATGTTACAATGGCGATAGGGATTTTTCAGCTGCACTGCAATCTTATGGGACCATTGCTGTACATGTGGTCTGTTGTTAACGGAAATGTCATTTTGTGGTTTATGACTATATTCCTATGACCTCTGGCTAGATGCCACCGGGGGGTGAATTAAATAGAAAATTTCATTTTTGTTTGCTTTTTTTTCTTCCAAATGGTAGGTACATATATATGTAGTGACAGTTCAAAGAACACTACCTATACCAGGTACAAATGGCGGTTTCCTGTATAGGAGAGGGAAGGGCCTGCAATGGGGGTGGGTACCTGGGACCTTCGGCTATGTGTGTTCCTTCACTCCGCAGCCCCAGCCACACTCTTTAACACTGCTAGTCTGACGGCATGAACTGGTACCTCACCACGATTGAATGTTCGTTTTCCTTATCACCAGTGAGGGGACACACCTTGCTATGTGGTCGCTGCCTTCCGGGTTTGTTCTCTAGACCATCTTGTTAGTACCCTTTGCCCATTTCCTACTGAGCTCTTTGTCTTTTTCTTTTTGGATTACTGAATTCTTTGGACCAATTCTGTATATTCCTTAGATCTCCCTCCTCCTCATAACCCAAGTCCATCTCTTTCAGAGGGATTAACCTAATGGAAGTTTCCAGATGCTTGCTGTTGTTCTGGTCGCCTTGAACTGAATAACCTGTGAGGAAGGTTTACAGAAAGCTGTGTGATGTGACTGGCGAGTGCTTTAACTGGTTGCCACCTATTTTGGCATAATAATTGTAGCCAACCTTTCCCAAACATGGGCCAGGTGCCCAGCACCGTGCCAAGCCCAGGAATAGGCAGCCTGTCCTCGATACTTCTGTCAAGTAGGTGTGACTCTCCTTGCTTCACAGAGAAGGAAGAGAAGCATTACCCTTCCAATCCCTTCCAGTCCCAAGAAGCATGGAACTAAGATGAAGAGGCCACCAGTGGTGGTGGCCCACGGAGGCACCTACATGAGCACCAGGCTCTGCCAGCAACAGTCCCAGGGGCCTTGGCACCAGGCTCAAGACTCCCCAGGCTCCTCTTCAGTGAAGAGGAATAAACTGTTTTAAGAAAGCCAACAAAAAAGCTGTTGATAACAACAACAATAAAAAAAAAAAGATCCTTAATGACCATTTATTCTCAGCTTTCAGAGCATTAGAAGAGACTCACATGCCTCATGAGAATAAAACCTTCCTTTCTGATTTCATTTCAGGTTGCTAAGCTCTCCAAATTTCTCTATTTCCATTTTAATGGCTTCTTTTCCTGTTTGCGCAACCACTATAATGTAAACTGACTTTCAAAACAAAGATGTAGAATGGAAGTTGGGGGAGGCTGGCTGCAAAGTCCCAACTACAATTTCAAATTAGAGGGAAAAGGGGGTTCCCATTTATTGAACCAACACTCCTGGTGTCAGGCTGTAAACCTAGCCCTGGCCCTTTCCTCAGGAGCTGCCAGATGACATGGGGGAGCTGAGTTATAACCTGGTATGGCTGCATGACACTACAGAGTGCTTAGTTCTGTGTAGGGGAGTCCCCAGGGCCTCTCAAAGGAGGAAGTGTATGTGCTAGGCCTTGATGAACGAGTGGGAATTTTCTATATCCGAAAAAGGAAAGAAGTTACTTAAGCCATCTAATAAATACCTTTTCGTGCCTGTCGTGTACCAGGAATTGTTTAAACCACTACAGATAAAATAGGGGTAGGGGAATGAATAAACAAATGTGGTATTTCATCTAATAAAATATTATGCAGCCATAAAGAGGAATGAAATTCTGACACATGCAACAACATGGATGGACCTTGAAAACATTCTGCTGAGTGAAATAAGCCAGACACAAAAGGACAAATACTGTACAATTCCACTTATATGAGGTACCCAGAGTAGCCAAATTCATAGAGAGAGAAAGTAGAATAGAGGTTATGAAGGTGGGAGAGGAGGGGAAGTTATTGTTTAATGAGTATAAAGTTTTCATTGGAGATTATGAAAATTTTGGGGTATTGATAGTGGTGATAGTTTTTGAATGCATTGAATGTCACTGAAGTGTACATTTACAATGGTTAAAGTGATAAATATTATATATATTTAATCATAGTTAAAATTTATTTTCAATATTAAAAAATAGGGATGAGGATTAAGATCGGAAAAATAAATGAACCTAGTCACTGGCTTTATAGAGCTTACAGTCTAATGAAAGAGGCAGAAGCATCTAAAGTATCGCACAAACAAGAGTAGAAGTACACACGTAACAAGAAATGTAAGAAAATGGTAGATTGGACTCACACCCTTGCCTTTTCCTGAAACCCCACCAGCATGAAAGTAAAGGGGTTGTTATGCAAAGGTAAAAATCCACAGGGACGGGGCACTGAAAGACAACAGCAACAACACATAGGAGGCTAGAGAGCAAGGGATACATGATATCTTAGAGGACTGAGAAAACTGAGTCACACTGGCAGTGGAGGAGGCCAGGAAGCACCCATTGTCACCACAGACCCCTCAAAATCTCAAGAGTCAGAGGCATCGAGTAGTTCTGCAGGTGGAGAAGCAGGAAGAAGTGACAAACAAGGACTGGTCAAAAGTCTGTTTAAGAAGCAGTTAGAAGCTTACATCCCTCCTCCACTGTGAGAGGCTAGAACATGCCCCTCTCACCCCAGCAGAAGGCTTGAGGCTCACTCTCCAGACAGTTAAGCAGAGGGTCTTTGGCCTTGGGGAAACCGGAACAGATAAAGGCAAGTACAGTGTCCAAAACAGAGGAATTAAGTAAACTTCAACATACTAGACCCCTGTTCTCTTTTTCTTCTTGGCAGGAGATTAGAAGAAACTTCTCTGGAGTATCTGACCAGTCTGAAAAGAATGACCCAAAGACAGTACCATGGGGGATTATGTAACAAATACCTAAATAGGGTCATCCTATCATGAAGTTCAGTGGAGGAACCCCTCCCACAAACTCAGAGATTGCAATTTGCTTTTTAATCCCCAATTCTTAAAATTAGTCATGAAAAAAATGACCAATTGAAGTGTAGGAACTATGTAGAGAGAAAAAAAAAAACACTACTTAATATCCTCAGAGATAAGGGAAGATATTGCAACTATAAAATAAAAACAGGATGTGATAAAATAGGGACTTTCAGACCAGAATAACTAATAAATTCAAAATATGAGAGCAGAAGAGAAAGATTGAATAGAAGGCTGAATGACAAATGAGCTAAAATTTATCAGAAAATTGAGAAAAAAAGACAAAGAGATGAAAAACAGGAGGAAACACATTTTAATAAATTAAGGATCTAGCCCAGGTTCCAATATCCTCTTAGTAGGATAACAATAAGAGAAGAGAGAAAAAAAGATGGGAGAAAATCACTAATGAAACAATATATGAAAATTTCCTGGATCTGAAGGACCCAGGTTTCTAGACTGAGTACTTAGAATAATGGATTAAAATAGAAGTAAACAATGGCACATCACTGTGAAATTTCAAAGTATTAGAGAATAAGAGAAGCTCCTACAACCTTCTAGAGGAAAACAAACATGTCATAAACAATGGGGTCATAAATCAAAATAGCTTTAGACTAGTCAACAACACCCAAAGCCAGAAGACAATGAAGCAAGGTGTTTATGCTTCTGAAAGAAAATTATTTCTAACCTAGAATTCTATACTTAACCAAACTATGAAGTAAGTTGTAGGAGGAACATATTTTCAAATATGCAGCAACCCCAAAAGTTTACCTCATATGTGTTCTTTCTCAGGGAACTATAGTTGACCCTTGAACAATACAGGGATTGGGGGTGCTAACCCTTTGCGCAGTTGAAAATCTCCATATAAATTTTGACTCTCCCAAAACTTAACTATAGGCTATTGTTGATCGGAAGCCTTACCAATAACATAAACAGTCTATTAACACATATTTTGTATATTATATGTTTTATATTCTGTATTCTTACAATTAGGTAAGCTAGAGAAAAGAAAGTGCTATTAAGAAAGTCAGAAGATGGTATTGGCAGCAAAACAGACACATGGACCAGTGGAACAGAATCGAGAGTCCAGAAGTAAACCCATATTTATACAGGCAAATAATTTTCAACAAAAAAGCCAAAAACATACAGTGGAGAAAGGAAAGTCTCTTCAATAAATAGTGCTGGGAAAATTGGAAGGCCACCTGTAAAAGAATGAAATTAGACTGTTGTCTATCACCACACCCCAAAATTAACTCAAAATGGATTAAGGACCTGAATATAAGACCTGAAACAATAAAATGCATAGAAAAAAACATAGGAATTAAACTCAAAGACCTCAAAGGCAAGGGAAGTAAAAGCTAAAATAAATGAATGGGACTACATCAAACTAAAAAGCTTCTGCTCAGCAAAAGAAATTGTCAACAAGGTAAAGAGACAACCATCTGAATGGGAAAATATGTTTGCAAGCAATGCCTCTGATAAGGGCCTAATATCTAAAATATGCAAAGAACTCACATAACTCAATAACAACAACAACAACAAAAAAAAACAATCCAATCAAAAAATGGGCAGAGGACCTGAAAGACACTTCTCCCTTGAGGACATATAAATGGCCAACAACTATATGAAAAGATGCTCAGCGTTGCTAGCTATTAGGGAAATGCAAATCAAAACCACAATGAGATACCATCTCACACCTGTTAGAATAGCTATAATCAACAGGACAAGTAATAATAAATGTTGGAAAGGATGTGGAGAAAAAGGAACCCTCATATACTGCTGGCGGGACTGCAGATTTGTACAGCCACTATGAAAAACAGTATGGAGGTTCCTCAAAAAACTAAGAATTGATCTACCATATGATCTAGCAATCCCTCTACTGGGTATTTACCTCAAAGACTTGAAAACCCTTATCTGAAAAGATATTTGCATACTGATGTTCATAGCAGCATTATTCGCAGTGGCCAGGACATGGAAGCAACTGAAGTATCCTATGATAGATGATTGGCTAAAGAAGCTATGGTAGATATATAGAATGGAATATTACCCTGCCATAAGAAGAGATGAAACACGGCCATCTGAGACAACAAAGATGGACTTTGAGATAATCATGCTAAACAAAATAAGCCAGACAGAAAAAGTTGAAAACCACATGATATCATTTATATGTGAGATATAAAACTAAAAGCGACAAATGAAAAGGACAAACAGAGACTTAGGGACATGGACAATGGACTAGTGGATACCAGAGGGTAGGGGGTGGGGGAGGAGGGGAGAGGTAGACAGGGTAAAGGGGGTCAAATATAGGGGGTAGGGGGAAGGTCAAGTGGGTAAAGGGGATCGAATATATGGTAGCTGAAAGAAACTGGACTTTGGATGGTAATCATTCAATAGAATATATAGATGTCAAACTATAATGTACACCTGAAAATTGTAATTGTGTTAACCAATGTTACCCCAATAAACTTAAAAAAAAAAAGAAAATCAGAAGAGAAAATACATTTATAATACTACTGTACTGTATTAATCAATACTGTAAGTTTTCTGTTCACAAGATGGAAAAAATCCATTATAAGTGAACCTGTACAGTTCAAACCCATGTTGTTCAAGGGTTGACTGTACCAACCAAAATGAGGGAATAAACCAAGAAAGAGGAAGATGTGGACTGGGAAAACACAGAGCAAGGCAAAGGGACTCCCCAGGATGACAGCGATGAGAAATCCCAGAATGACAGCCGCGGAGCCAGCAGAGGGGGCAACCAATTCAGACAGAAGGCAGTCAGAAGTCTGTGGGGCGCATTCCTTCAGGGAGATGAAGCCAACAAACTGCTTCATGTGCCTAAACCTCTTAAGGGGATGTAGGAAACTGGCAGAAAGTTTGGGGTAGAGTTTGTGGTAGGTATGCAGAAAACAAAGCAAACGCCAGGGAAAACAGAAAGTTGTTTAGGGAAAGAAACCAAGATTTACAAAATGGTTTGGCAGAGAATGCACAACGGATAGACTAGGAAGGGTCCATGTGTGTCAAGGTGGCAGAAGGACAGAAAAGACTAACACTGTCTTTTTCCATAGTGGGAAGTCAATAGATGATTTAAAACTGAAAAACTAGGAAGCAGCAACACAAACAAAGGTAGATTCCAAAGGCGCCAGCTAAGAGCTGAAAGTAGCCGCCTCTGAGGAAAAGGGGAGCTCTTTTTTGGTAACCAATTTTGTTGACCCAATTGACTCTCAACCATGAGCATATATGATTTTTGATCAAAATAAAAATGAAATAAAGAAAAGATACATAGTACCATACGTATATAATAGGGATCCAACTTTAGAGAGGGAGGTGGGCTTTGAGCTGAGAGTTGAAGGTTGACTAGGCAAGAGGAGGGAACAGCTGATGCAATGGCCTGGAAGGAGGGAAAGGAGGGTGCCTTAGGGAAGTGAAAGATGAGGGAGGTCAGGGCAGAGCCCAGCAGAGAGGAGGCTGCAGGGGTGGGGGAAGGAACAGACTATGCAGTGCAGAGTTGTGTTTTGAAAAGGTCTTTCCTAGAAGGGGCCAGAGTGCAGGGCATGAGACCAGCTAGAGGCAATTACAGAAGTCATTGTGAGAACTGATGGTGCCTTGGACCAAGGGCGGTGGTAAGGAGGAGGGAGGAAGGAGTGAATGGATTCAAAACTATTTGGGAGGAAGAACTGATATTACCAGATGACAAACTGGGGCGTGTGAGAGGAAGGGAAGCTGGGGTTCCTGGGTTGCTGGTGTTGTTGACAAAACCTTTCTATGGATGAGAAAAGGAGATTTTTAAAAAACTGGGTAGCAAGCACTCTTAACAACACGGAGAAAACACAACACACTATTATTGTCTGAGGGTGACAGAGAAACACCCCAAGAGAAACTTACTCCACGCCTCCTGGAAACAGATGATATTGACTCCACACATTGCAGCCACCTCTACTATGCTCTCTATGCGTCTGTGAAGGGCAGAGACCTGGCAATTTAAAAATCGAGGATTAGAACCCATTAGTTCTATTGGTTGAGGCCTTTTTTTAGAACTCGTCCCAACGCATTTGGAACAACCACCCCTCACCCAGCCAGCTGCGAGAGGATGAGCAGGGTAGGGAAGTTCTGATATTTCACAATGTCATCAGGTCCAAAATCTGCTGCAAAAGGGGGAGCTGCAGAGGCTCCGGGGTCCCCCACACACTCAACACTGCCTTTCCGAGCCTCGGTTTCCTTGTCTCCAGAATGGGGAGAACTGCCTGCCTTGTGTGCTGCTTACTGTGAGACCAGGACCGTTCCCTGCAGAAACTGTTCCCTCGCCCCAGGACACAGTCCCCTTTCCACCACCCTACATTCGAGGCTTTGGGGATGCCTCGTCCTGCCACTCTTATTTTTGCGTGTACCTTATCATCGAATGACTTGCCTTTCCCAGCTGTGCCCTTGGCCCGGAATGTGCTTCCTTCCCTCACCCAATCCTCCTCCCTGGATGGGGAGGATTATCCATGTCACGTGTCACTCACAGTGGGGAGACTCTCCCGGGAGTACTGAGGTACCTCTGTGCTCCCCAGCCTACGTGTGCCCCTTTGGTGGTGGAGTTCCCATTGTGCTGTCATGTTCTTCCCCTGTCTGACGCTCCCATGACCCCATGAGCTCCTTGGGAGCAAGGGGAAAGTATCCTCATCTTCTCTGTGTCCTCAGCACAACAGCTGGCTCCCAGGAGACGTTTTGAAGTGTTTGTTCTAAGAAAGACCAGAGGAACCAGGCTGAAGACCCGGAGAGCACAGACTTTTTACAGGGCTCTCTGTCTCGCCTGTGAGACTGCACACCAGGGCTCCACAGATGTTCCCGGGGCGGGGAGCAACAGTAGGCAAAATATGCTTCTAGGTGCTGTGGGGCTGAAAACAGCACCCCTGCCTTTGACGACCTGACAATCTGGGACAGTCGAGGAGACATGTTCACAATCAACTAATCTGGAGACGAAAAGTGAACAGAGAACCAGAAATCTTTTGATCCAACAAAAGCTGAGGAAGAACCAACGTGAAAGACAATGCGGGACCCAACCTGGAATCCAACCGACCTTAGGTTTCTCTAGAATCCCTGAGAATTCTGGAGATACGTCTGCAGAGAAAGCCTGGAAAGTTTGAGCAGCTGGAGGAAAGCGGTGAAGAAGTGTATACAACAAACCACCTGCGTCTGTGACAACATATTTCTTTAGGGAAATACAATGTGCCGTCACATTGATAGTAATAGTAAGATCATAAGCAAATGCCTATCATATTCCTGCAACCCTGCAGGCACCATCAGCTGACAGACATCTGGTTATAGTGAGTCTTGCCCTTAGGAACAAGGCAGAGAAACGCATCCACGAACGGATGGGTCCTGACTGGTATGTGTTGGCAAGTCGCCTTTTGGCAGGAGACTGAGAGGCAGAGTTCCCTGGAGAGAGCGTGAGCCAGCCAAAAGGGCACCATCCCAACTGGTAAATGGAACGATGGATCAATCACAGGAGAGGAAGTGAGGGGTAGGTGGAAAGAACAGTGAGGAGTGAGAGGAAGACAGAGAAAGGGGAGGAGCTAGAAGAGAAAGAAGAGCCAGAGACGCCGGGAAGGGGGTTGGCTAGAGCAGAAGTATCTGGGTGACCATTTGACCACTCGATGTGCCTGCGGACCTCCAGTGAGTGGCCAGCAGGGCACTGTTGGGTGTGTTCAAAACACAGAACGGGCCGTGGCCTGTTTATGTATTTATGGTCAAAAGAGGCTGCACCTGTTTCGCCACAGGGGCATCTGCAGGCAGGGGAGTTCTGTTCTGAACAAGCCCCACACGCACGATCCGAGGTCGCCTCAGCTGCTCCTCTGTGGCCTCGAAGGCGTAGCCCTGTAGCTCAAAGTCCCTTTCGGAGGCGAATTCAAAAGCCCTGCCGGGCAGGTCTAGCTTCCTAAGTGGGCAGGAAAGAAGAGGGGAGATGATTTGCATGAGGAGTGCGGAATTTCAAATTCCCCCAACCCCACAGTCTTTCATCGGGTAGAGAAGCGGTGTTGCATCCTGGTTAGAAGGCAGACAGAGCAGCCAGTGCCAGAGCATGGGGAGTTGGAGCGGGGGCTGGCAGAGAGGGAGGGCCTGCCTGGCTGGGCGGGAACAAACACTGCACAACACCTACGGAGTGTGGACTTCAGCAGTCACTGGGGAGATTTCAGCAGCGGGGTGGCAGTGGTCAGGCCTGGCCAAATGAGGAAGCAGGATGAGGGGTGGGGGTGGCAGGTGAGTTGACCTCGTTGAGAGTTGACCTTTTAGAGATGCTGAAATCAGGGTAGGGATTAAAGCCTCAGCAGTCAGCACAGAAGTGAGGGAATGGATGCCCAGATGAGTTCCAGATACGGCCAGGTGGAGAGGCCCGGACTGAGGCATGAGGGAAGGCCCTGTGACCCTTCGCCACCAGGGATTACAGGTCTCCAATGTCCCCACTGTCCTGTTTTGCTGCGGCTCCTGCCAGAGAATGGGGCTGGTGTGTGTGTGGAGGGTGATCCATGCACATGCTGGGGCTCGGTGGGGGCCCAAGTGTCCAAAGGCCCAAGCACTCATCCTGGTTTGTGATTTATTAACAAAGGCAAGTAGATTATTTACAAAACCTCCCACTGAAGTAACCATTGGCCAAATACCTCTGATGCCTGTTGTGCCCAGGACTGAGGCCAAACCTACAAGGGTATGGGGGCTTGACCCTTGGCCAGGAAGGCCTTACCATCTAGGGATAATCTGGTTATGAAATACCCAGAGAACACATCAAAAAATAACCTGACAGCCATTATCTAATAATAATATTTCCCTCCTACTTTAAGTCACTTTCTTAAAGATGTTTCTTTCAAAATCACAGCCCTGTCAGCCCAAGCCCCCTGTCGCCACCCCCTGCCAGGCAGTTTACATGTGATCTCCTTGACAGCTCAGCGTTGGGTTCCGCCCCTGACAATCAGCCTGCTTTTCAACTAGTCAGGATTCTGTTAGCTTCAGCAGGTTAGAAATAACAGCAAGTGCCCACAGCAGTGCCCACACTGCACCTCCTTTTGCTGTGACTGCCTCAGAGATAGTCCTCCTGCCCTCAGGTGGCAGGGCCCCCCATCCCAGCAGGCCTCCGCCCCAGGTTAAGTCACTGTGGTGACCAGGAGGAGAGAAGGGTGTGTTTGTTTCCCCTACGGCTCACAGGCCAGGGAACCAGACTGCCCTTTGGGAGAGCTCCTGGCAGCCCCATCCTCCGCCTGAGGTCTCACCTGAGGAAGATACCAGGCAGATGAGGTCTTGTTTTGGGTTTGCAAGCCCTGCTTTAACCATCACTTGGATGATGTCCCTCAGTCTCTGGTCATCTCTCCCATCCAGCCCACAGCTGTCTGCTCTCCCCATCTTTCCACCACCCTCAGCCTCATTATTCCAAGATATACAACCTTCCTGCCTCCTCATCATCTATGCTGAGTGCTGCCGCCATCTTTCTACGCCCCCAGGTCCCTGCAGACACTCTTTCTCCAAGACCCAAGGTGATGCAGGCCAGGGCCCTCCACTTTCAGGGCTCTACCTTTCCTCAACACCCTCTACTGCAAGGTTTCCCCACCCTGCTCTGAAACAGGGGGTCCAGCGCTGAGTCTTGGGGAACCCAACCAACCTTGAGCCCCATTCCATAAACATGTGCTGTGTCTACCAAAGGCTTGTCTCAGGGATGTGGTGAGGCACAGATCAGCCATGGCCCAGGAGGGGCAGAGACCAGCAAATGAGCCACAACTTCACTGCGGGTAGGGAGAATAGGAGAGGTGGAGTATTTGTGCTGCCCACTACCCTCCCTTGGTCCCCAGAGTTGGCTTTCTGCCCCTCTGCCCCTCATCCTGCTACAAAGGGCCCTACCTCTCACTTCCAACTTCAAGGAAAGCCCATTACTTAACCCCAAGACACCCTCCCACCCCTTCCCCTGGGCCCCCACATCTCCGCCCAGACTCAAGGCAGACCTTGCCTGAGGGAACTCAGCTCCTGCTTCCTCAGTAACCTTTCACTTCTGGAACTTCATCTTTCCCCTTCTAATGGCTCTTTACCATCAGTGTTTTAAATAATTAAACTAGAGCTTTGTTACAAAAGAAACACATATTCATGGGAGAAAAAAAAATCAAACAGTGGAAAAGGATATCAAAGGAAAAATGAGTCTCCCTCTCCATCCCATTCCTTAGCCCCAGTCCTGAACTTCAGAGATGACCTCTCTTAACAATGTTTTATGTATCTTCCCAATATTTTTCTTTCAATACATGTTTTATAAATACAATAGCATCAGTGTGTATATTCTGCTCTCTCACTTGCATTTTTCACTTAACAGTACACATGGCTTGGACATCTCTGTCTGCCATAGACCTACCATATACACCACTAAAGCTGATTGAGTCTCTCCCATTAAAAAACTAGGGGGAAAAGAAAAGAAGGGAGAACAGGCTCTACACAAGTTCCTTTTATTACCTCACTTGCTCTCTCCCCTCCCCTCTGCTGGAAGCTTCCTTGCAATCTTCACCTGCCACACCTTGCTCAGCCCCTGTTCCCAGGCCCCCACTCCTCACCTTGAGCCACCAGCCTTCTTGAGCCACCACTGTCCTCATCCTACTAGATCTCCTTACTAGACTACCTGCTGTCCTCATCCTACTAAATCTCCTTACGCCACCAGACACTCTGACCCTGTCCCACTCAGCATCCTTGCTATCCACCCTAGGGTCCCCTACCACTGCATCCTGGCCTCTAGAATCTCCCACAAAGTCTCTGCTTCCTCCGGCAGCTTTAGCATTGGGTTCTCCAGAATCCCACTCTGCATTCCCTCCTCCTCCACCTGGAATAACCATCTCTGGGACAACCCCAAGCCCTGTCTCCCTGCTGAGGCCCATCTCCTCATGGTCCCTATAGTTGGTTGAACTGTGGCCCCCAAAAAGGTATGTCCATATCCTAATACCTGAAACCTGTGAACGGGACCTCATCTGGAGAAAGGATCTTTGCACATGTAATTAAGGATCTCAAGATAAGACTATCCTGGATTATATGTGTGAGCCCTAAATCTAGTGACTAGTGTTCTTATAAGAGATGCCCAGAGGAGATACATAAGGAGAAGGCCATGTGAAGACAGAGGCAAAGATGGGAGTAATGCTGCCATAAGCCAAGGAATGCCAGAAGCTACCGGAAACTGGAAAAGGCAAGAGAGAATTCTCCCCTGAGGCCACTGGAGCAGTATGGCCCTGTCAACACCTTGATTTTGTACTTCTGGTCTTCAGAACTGTGAGAACAAATATTTTTTGGTTTAAGCTACCAGTGTGTGATAATTTGTTACAACAGCCCTAGGAAGCTAACAGCATCCTCCATCTAATTCACCAGGCCTTTCCAAAACTGCATCTCATCAGATGAATCCACCAGCCACCTGAGTGTCCAAACCAGAAGCTGAAATGATTCTTGCCTCCTCTGCCACACTTGCTATCCACGCTGTCCACTGACCTCCCTGAGACCTCTGGAACCCTTCCTCCTCTCTGCCCTCAGGCACTCTGTTTGCTTTAGGCCTCCTCATCCTTCACCTGTCCTTTCCGAATTCTTGAAAGGCTCCTACCACCATCAGGACAAGTCCTGCTGCCTCAGCATGGCATACAGAGCCTCCAGGACTCACCCCAGCTATTCCTGCCTCCCCACTTGGGTGAACCCTACAGTACTCTACACCCACAGTCTCCAAATGAGCATGTCCCCTGGTGTCTGGGCCTTGGCCTAGAATACCTGAACGCTTCCTGTCTCCAAAAGAACTCCTCTATCTCCTTCAGGTTGCAGCTGAAGCGTGGTGCCTCTGGGATGCCTTCTTGACCTGCCCCAACCTTGTACTTGTAGATTCTCTACCTCTCCCTGCATCTTTCTCTCACAGCATAGGATAACCATTAAAAGAAAGTCCCCTGAGGGTTGGAACAATGACTTACTCATCCTTGTATCCCTAGTGTCTGAGACAAAAATAAATGCTCAATAAATGTTTGTTGAATGAACAAATGCTTCTTGGTTCTGGCTGTCTTAAAATTGAGAGTTGATGTTCTTCAGGGATTTGATCTGTTTGGCAGAGGCAAAGGCCTATTTAGCTCATTCACTTAGCAAACATTTACTAAGCATCATCTTTGTGTTGGGCAGAACAAGTCACAGGAGAGAAGGTGGTCTTATGTGGAGTGCAAAGGGAGTCCAGGGGAGGGGCCAAGGATTCAGGCTCCATCGGGCGCCACAGAGGCAGCCATGTCCGAGTCAGGCTGTGAGGACCAAACTGGAATTTAAGTGGGAAAAGAGGTTTTAAATGATTAATTTCCTACTTTAGTTTGCAATCCCATTTATAGCCAAATCCTACTCTGTCACAAGAACTGAACAAGTATGAAGGTTTATGCCCTAGAAGTAAAGCCTGGAAGGGCTCAGTGATGAGTAGAACAGACCAAGAAAAAGAAATAGGAAAAAGAGAGGAAAAGGGGAGCCACTTACTCAGTTATTGTGAACCAAGCCCCAGGATAAGGCCTGGCAGTCACTGGTCAATGGACGTTGCTCCCAATTTACCACTCATTATAATCCCTCCCCACGCCTAAGTGACCCAAATGCTCATGTAAAGCCCTTCTTGCAAGGTAGTCCTTACCCTATTTCCTAGCATGTGCCCTAGTCAATCACCTATCTGAGAAACTTACTTCTCTTTTCCTGCTTTGCCTCTCCCTCACACTCATGAGCCCTCCGTCTTTTTCCCAGGAGAACATACCCACCTCACCCTTCAAACAAACCCTTTCTCATCCCTGGAACTGTAGCCTGAGACACTCCTTGCTTTAAGACACCTTCTTGATGCCTTCTTTGGGAGCCTCAACTCTAAAAGACTTCACTCATGATAAGCCTTGACAGGTTCAGTGGAAAGTGGTATTCCAGCATGAGTACACTAGAGGGGTCTTGAAGGTCATCCAGTCATGATACTCCTCTTTGGGTATGATGAGCCCTTTTGGACCAAGTTCGGTATCACTCCCACCCCCAAAGGCGGTTGTTCAACCTTTATCATCCACTAGCTGTGAAAACACCTTTGGATTTGAGGTCTGACCTCCTTGCAGTAACTCCACAGCAGCTGCAAGATGGGAAGCACTGATCCAATCGACACCCTCAAGTTTACAGTAAGTTGATCAGATTCTGCCTCAAGGTCACTGCCAAGGTCAGGAAGCCTACCAGTTGGCAAGGAAGTGGAAGGACATTTAGTTAGGAGTTGAATGGGGTCAGAGTTTGGATTTCATTCTAAGAGCCATGGAAATCCCTTATAGACTTTTAAGCAAAGAAGCAACAGGATGTGATTTACAGTTTCTGGTTGCTTTGAAAAAAGAAGACTGAAGAGAAACCAGAGTAGAAGGGGAAGTATCTTCCAACTTTGTATACCCAGTCCCAGCAGTGCACTATGGTCAGAAAGCCCTAGTGATGCACAGGACTGGCTGGGAGTGGGAACACATTTGCACCAAGTGTGGTAACTAACTTCTATTGCTTGCCAAGTGGGAAAGTTTCCTTGGCCAAACAGATTTAGAAGGCCTCTACCTCCAAGGGTCCACTAGAGGCCGGTCACTGCAGGAAGGAGGGGCTGGGGCTGGACAGTCAGTTGATCTGCTGGGGGCTCTGGCTGGAAGCACTGACCGGGATAGACATTCAGAGTACAGGCTTGAATCTGGGGAGAACACTGATCACTGGAAGCAGGTTAGAAGACTTAGGTGGCCACAGAGAAAGCCTCAGGGAGTAAAAAGCCCATCCTTTCTCTTCTGGTTCTGGGTAACTGGAGAAGTGGCTTGTAAAGATCACGCTGCCGTTGTGCAATTCCTGAGCACCCCAGAACTTCATACCTAGACTTCCTATGGTCTCTGCTAGCCCACTCAGGACTTTATTGACTCCCCCAAAGAGCCCTTGAGATGCTGAAACAGTCACCCCGGTCCCCCGGACCCACATTCGCTGGCCACAACCCTCCGCCCCAGCCTCCGGGTCCCAGACCTGGTCTCCTTGCCATAGAGAATGCGTTTCACCTCCCGCAAGTCTGCGGGCTGCAGGTGCTTCTCCAAGCACTGCTCCAGCGACTCCCACTCATGCCCCGCCATGGCTGGAGTCCGCAAAGACCGAAGTCCAGGCCCAAACTGCCTGCCCTTTATCCGAAGGGGGAGGAGTCGGAGGAGGGGACAGTCAGGCCCGCGCACAAACCCGCCTCTCTCCTCGCGAGCCTTCTGCACCTGTGTCTCGTGAGGGCACGCCCTCTCCTCGCGCCTACCCAGCGCGCAGCCAATCAGCACCCCAGGGCTTCGCGGGTGAGCCCGCCCCCGCTCTGCCATTGGCGCCTCGTTCGGCACGCGCCGGGACACGCCCTCTCCACGGCAGGGCCGCTTGGAGCCCTCGCGCGTCTGGAGCCCACCGCCCGCCAGGCTCGCGCCCTTCCGTCGCCCTCGGAGGCCTTCGTGCCCGTTCCCAGGGCGGTTCTGTTGCCCTCTCGCTCTCGCTAGCCTTTACGTTCCACCTCTCACCTGCCCCGAGGTGTTGGAGCGAGACCGAATACCTGGAGAGGCGGTGAGGGATGCTGCGGCGGTGCGAGTCTGAGGTCCAGGGCCGGCGCGTAGCAGCACCGCTTCCGCCCCACGCACCCCCGCGGGACCTCTCCCCGCCGCGACTTCGGTCTCTGGTCCGCAGAATGGGGTCGGCAAGCCAGCTGGCCCACCGCATGGGACTGCGGAGAAAGAGTTTCAGTATCCCGAGGGACCGGAGGCTGCCCCTCGGTCTTCCAGTGCCCGTTATTTCTGAGAATTTGTAACCCTGAGAGTCCCGGCGGCAGCGCGCTCTGACCCTGGAGTTCGGCGTTGGAGCCCTGGCCGCGCGGACGTCGCTTGAGCAAAAGGTCAAGTGATGCCATGCGCTTTTGTGAAGTTAGTACTGCAAAATGTTGGGTCCCGCACTGCGGTTCACGCTCTGGACTCTTTCAACTCTGCCGTCTGCAGTGGCTGTGTCCACATGGGTACTTTGCTGGCAGAGGGGCACTTTAGTCTGTTTTGAGATGATAGGGATGACAACTCTCTTGCAGTTCCCTCCAATCCAGGTGGTGCTACCCTCTCAGGAACCAAAAAAGTTCCTCTTTTCAACCCAGCTGAGAATTAGGACAGCCTAACTCTGACGCAGAATGGTGAAGGAACAAGTCCGCCCAAATCCTGGTTTAGCCATTTGCAAACCTTGTGACCCCAGGGAAGTTATTAACACTCTCCGGGCTTCTGTTACTTTATCTGTAAAACGGGAATAAAACTACCTTGCAGGGTTGTTGAAAGTAAGATAAGCACAAAGAGAGCGAAAAGTAGGTGTTGTAGGGCTAAATACTTTAGATATTTTATGTGGGCTACTAACTCAACTTTTAGTCATTGTTTTAATAAATGTTAACTGGCACTTTCCAGTATCTGATGGAGCTGGCTATTCAAGAATGCAAACTTTGAAGGCTTCTGTACATAAGGTTCTAAGATAAGGACAATACACAGACAAACAAGATCTTGTACCTCTTCATGATTTAAGTTAGGGACACACTTGTAACTATGGCAGATTTAAATAATTTGATATGAAAAAGGTATACAATATGCTATGGAGTTCAGAGGAAGGTGTGAGTTCTGGCATAGAAAAGGGAATCATTTAAGGCCTCAGGGAAGAGGACGTATTGTTGACTCAAAATGCCTCAAAGGGAACTTGAACCCCCCTTCTCAGGCCTGCTCTTATCTTCTGTATGGTATTTCCTATTTTAGTTAATGCCTTCACTGCCCACTCATTTGCCAAGGCTTTGGAAGTCATTCCCAGCTCCTTTATGTTCTTTCTTTCTCCCATACAATCAAGCATCAAGTTCTGCTAAATGTATCTTTTGAATTTTGTTAAAATCCTCCCTCCCACCTCATGCCTACAATCATGTCATCTTTTGCTTGAATTGTTACCAGTCTTCTAACTTACCTCTGCTATCTACCGGTAGCTGTCTTTTTAAAACTAATTCCTTACCATCCTTTGTACCCTCTCATTCAATGTCTCCCTACCTGGAATGACCTTCAATCTTCTGTTTTGTGAACTCCTACTCATCCTCCAAGATGCAGCTCAAATATCACCTCCAATGGAAGGTCTTCTCCAATTGCTCCAGAAATATTGAACTCCACGAACCCTGTATTAGAACACTTATCAAACACTATTGTGTAATTATTTCTGGGCTCTGGGCAGGAACTGAGTCTGATCTACTTTTGTATCTAAAGGGCTTTGGACTGTTGAGGGAATTAATCCTGTGGGATCAAGGACATTCGTTAAGGCAGTGACATTTGAGCTGGAACTTGAAGCAGTAGAAACTATTATTACTATTTAAATTGCTTAATCCATCTTTCCCTGTTTTTAGGTGACAGGTCATTCATCCTAAGCCATTATAAACCAGGGTTTCACAGATATGAAACACTTGAGTAGGATTTAAAAAGCTGTACTAAAATTGTTATATTTGCCCAATTTATTTTTCACTTTTGATAATAAGACACTTCACTAGATCCTTCTGTGGCAATCATTTTGAAAGACTTTAAGCTCTGCCCTAGTTTCTTTTTGAAATATCCAGCCAAACCCCAAAGGTTTTAACTGCATGTAAGCATACTAGAGTAAGGGACTCCTTTTTGTGAAGACCAAGACACTCTTTCTCTGGCAACAGGGTGTGGTTTATGGACATGTAATCATTCGTAAGTGTATACAAACATGAACAGGAAGGATGGAATACACCGCAGCCTCAATAAGGTAGTTAACCTCTGAAGAGGGAGGTAGGGGAATGGGCTAGAAGAATGAGAACCATCTGCTGATATATAATATTTTAATTCTTTTTTAAAAAAAAAGATTCGAAGCATATTAACATTTTAAAAATCTGGGTGTTTGTTAATATGCTTTCTTTATATTTGAAATATTTTATTTAAAAATATTTTATTTAAAAAAAGTGCCTTAGAACATGAGTCAGGAAAATGCAGTTTAGTCTGGGCTCTACCATTAGCTCAGTTTTCCTGCTGTAAGAAAGGCAGGGGATGGTAGGCAGCTGGGAAGACAGCCTCTAGAGATGATCTAAGCCTTTCCTAATTCTAGTAAAGTATGAGTCTAATAATCTAATCATATATAAGTTCCTCTATTTACATGCTTATCTGTGACAAGAAAGAACTCATTTGTTAATGTATTAGTGTCTATTTTTAGGTGTTAACTTTTAAACTCACTAATGCATTAATTTTAATCCTTAGGAAAGGTACTTAAGGTACTGTGGGTTCTGCTCATCAACATTTGAAGGACTAAAATTTTATGATCATCACTGGTGAGCAATGCTTGCAAGGGTTGTAACTCCAAGATCTCACCTGTCCTCTTTTCTTCTATGAGCCAGAGGGGGCTTGCGTCCCCTGCTTGTGTCCTCATTTAGCATTTTACAGCACACAAAAGCTTTTGCCTCTTTTTGTCCTGTTTTATCCTCCCAATAATATTGTGGCTTATGGGGTAAGAGTTCTTGGTATTTGTCAGATTTCCAAGTTAAACACAACACTTAACTGGAAATAAAAATACAGGAGCCAGTATAGTCAAGGGTAGAAAAGATCTGGAGTGACTTTCTAAAGGCCCAATTTCTGGGTTAACTTGTTTCTACATGGTGTTTATTAGCTCAGAAGTCACAGTTCTTGCTTTGTTAGGGTTTATTTTATTGTTATTTTATTACCCTTATAGGAATTTAAGTGTCTCACATGAAAGAGTTTTGAAATAATGTACCCAAGCCGATTGAAAATGGATTTTGTAGCAGAGCAGGGCCAAACCAGCCAAAATGGTGGCATATGAGGTTTCTTTGCCTCCTTTTTAGTAGCTTGAACTTTTTGTCCCTTGTTTTCCTTTGAGATTTTTTTTTTTTTTCCCATGAGTTTTTGGCTTCTCCCCTCATGACTAGTGCTACTCATCACTGCAAGGCCTTTACTGCCCGTAAACTTTCATAATTCATCTTATTTTTGTTTGTAATCCATCTTAATGTTAGCTGAACAACACTAAAATGTACTGATCAACACCATTTTAGTAGGGTAGGGGACTGTTAAAGATCCTACAGAAGGAACTTTCTGATGATAAAAGTATCAGACATGAGAAGAGGTCCTGAGAGAAATATGTAGATCAGGAGACCCCACCCTACAGGTAACATCATTCAATAGCTTTTTTTTTTTTTTTTTTTCTGGAATATGGCCTATCTGATGTATCTTATACATTCCTATTGCTACTTATACATTCTTTGTAAAGGCTCTCATCATCTCTTAGTTACTTCAACCAACTCTTTATCAGTCTTCCTGCGTCCCAACTTCAAATTCCCCCTTGGTCTCGGTTCGCTGTTCTTTAGTGGCACTCTAAGAATGGCATGGCATAAGGACTCATCTCATGCTATAATTCTTTCCTGTCTTATACTTTGGGCTCCAGCATTGTCAAACAGCTTCTAGTTGCACAAACATTCCACACCATTTAATGCCTCTGTTTTTGCTCAGCTCCTCTTCACCTAGATAATTCTTACCCAAACCATAAGATTCAATTCAAATATCTCCTCTTCAATAAAGCCTTTCCTGACCTCTTTAGGTTTGCTTAAGTTCCCATGTCTGTGTTGCCTTAGTATTGAATCTGTTAAGTTTCTTAAGGATAGAGGTATGACATGTCTTTGAATCTACAGTGCTTTCATATAACTGGTGCTCAATAAATAATTGTCAAACCAAATTGAACACTATATTAGTATTTATAAGTATTTATATAATCACTTATTGGGTCCTTTTTACATATATTATCTCAGTAGCTGCTTATTTAGCCTGCTTTTTAAAAAAGACCACCTTTGACTGGCAGCTTCATAATCCTCTCCTTTCAGTAAGACTCTCAGCTGTCTTTGCACCATGGTCATCGAGGACACAGGTAGTTCCAGTCCTTGAGTGACTCCCAACAGCAGTAGATAGTGGTAGAGGGAGTCTGCTCTGAGGATCTGCTTCATGTAGCACAGCTCTGTTTACTGGGAAGTCACTGGTTCAGTATCATGGTTCACCCCTCTCTGATTAGTTTCCTGGTCCATAGTCCTTTGAAGTTTGGTAGGATCCTTGGCCATAATATTCTTGGGTTATAGATAATATATATCAGACCCCATTTTCAGAAATGTCCTAGCTATAAGTAACAGACAGCTGCCTACTTGTATTTTGAGAAACAGTACAATATAACAGAAAGAACATTGAATTGGGTATATAAATAGGTTCTATTCCTGGTTTTGCTATTAGGTAATTGCAGCTTTAGAATTACTTGATACCTCTTACTAATCTCTAAAGTTAAAGGTATGATACTAATTCTCATAAATTCTATGATTTTATGATTGCTAGTGTTTGACATCTCTTAAGTATTGTAACAACTATTTGTTACATTGAGACCCTTAAAAAAAATCTGGATGGCAAGGGCAAGTAGAGCACATTTTGTCTAACACCTAGAGGAGAACTCCTTGGATTTTAGTGCCTTACTGCCAGGACTGGGCCTCACTTGTCTCAGAGTCCTACAGGTTCAATGGAAATTGCCTACTAGAAATACAAGGACTTGAGGTTCAGCCCTGGTTCTACCCCTTTTCAGTCATGTAACCATAGACAAGTCATGACCTTTCAAAGTCTATTTCTTCATCTATAAATGAGGATAATAATACCCATTCCACTTTCTTTGATTTGAAAGAATCAAACAAAGTTAAAATATTTTTTAAAATCGATACAGTGTTATCTCTATAAGATATTATCTTTAATCTAGGAAAAAATGTTTGGATATAATATTCTCATGGGAAATCATAAATATACCATCCTTAACATACTAGATACTTATCTTTGAGGCATTTTTCCAGTAGTAATATTGCTTTGCATTGAATCATTTATATTCTTTCCACCAGTTCTTCTGGTGATAAATAGCATACCTTTGAAAGACAAGTAATTTTGAGGAAGGCTACAATCTGAGGCCATGAAATAAAGCAAAGCTGACTAGCCTAAGCTGAAATCTAGTCCATGACCCATCTCTAGTTTGTCATCATTTGGCTAGCAAACTAAAAAAATAAGTGGGAATTAAATTATTGAGCAGGCACATAGCTGTAGATAACCTAAAGGTGAAACAGTGTATAGAAATAATTAGATATTTGTTAAGTATCATTAGAAATATAAAATCTTAGGTTGAATTTTTGGGACCCCAAATTTCATGAAGTATCAACATGATAAGTAAAGCTTTCTTTCTACCTCCTTCTCCCCCTAAAACAATCGCAAAAATATGCAATGGGCTTAGCAGCAATACATGTGGCATTTAGGGGTGTTCGGTTATCTATAAGCTCCGTGTGAGTGAGTTACGGCTGCCAAAAAAGTTAATATAGTTTTCGGTTGCATTACAAGAGGCATAGTGTCCAGAACACCAGTGAGGCAACTACTCTGCTCTTTTATGTGCTGACTAGAGAACACCTGAAATTAATCTATCTGTGGGCTGGATATGAAGCATATAGATCACCTTGAATACATCCAGAAAAAAAAAAACAGAGATGATGTTGGTGAGAACATTTAACAACAGCAATAACAACAAATAGATGAAAGCACTGAGAATATTTATCCAGCAAAAAAAAAAGCATACAAACTCAGGAAGGATATTGTTATTCAGATGTCCAAAGGGAACATATGTAGAGGTTTATATTTGTTCCATATGGCCCTAAGGAGAGGAGTGGATAGAAATTCAAGGAAGCATATTTCAGTCCCAAACAGTTATTTCCAACAGGTGATTCAAAAGATGAAACAGGTTGCCTCTACAGGCAGTTAGTTCTCATTCTGGCTATTCAAGTACTGTCCAAATGACCACTTGGTGGGAGTGTTGTAGAGGAAAGTTAGTCATCAGATGAGTAGTTGAATCAGATAGTCTGTGGTTTGTGTATATTGCTTTAACATGAACCAAAAAAAAAAAAGATATCAAATCCAGAGAACAGACCATGAAACAATACAAGACAGACAGTTCAGTATATCAAGAAATGAAGGTCAAGAAGTGTAATCTTACTGAAGAACCAGGTGATAGGAAGATTGTAGTAGTAGTAGTGGTAGTAGTAATAGTAGTAGTAGTGGTGGTGGTGTAGCAGTGTATTTGTTTGGTTTGGTTGGTTTTAAGGGAAAAGGGCCACTTTTATTGCTAGTATGTGTGGACTAGATTCTGGTGACAGGAGTTCTGGTCCCAGAATCAGAGGATGAAACAACTCTCTTATGGTCATAAAGAGTAATTTCAATTTGGAAGTAGTTGTATCTGGGGCTCAATTAAGAAAAAAAAAATAACTATGGGGATTACAAGATTAAGCAGGTATACAGCTATACATAGCCTAAGGGTGAAACAAGTATATAGAATGAATTAGATATTTGTTAAGCCAGGCCAAAGAGACCTATGATCTGTACTTTACCATCTCTAGCTAGCTGGCACCTGGAAATCCTTAACACTGAAGCAAAGTAGATTTTGTGCTTTGAGAGGCTGTGTTGTGTGCTAATTATCCATTATGGAAGACTTGCAGTAGTGTAATAATGTACCAGGTTCTCGGCCTCACCAGTAACCTTACCACTGGCAAGTCCTGTCCTTAGTCCCAGATCTGAGTCTTTACCGAGTTAGATCTCAACCTTGCTGCTAGCTCTGCCCAAATTAATGCCCCAAATCGAATAACTAGTCTGCCATGTTTGTGGGATTAAGCCTTCTTGCACTCCAGTTCAGTAATTGAAGCTATGTTTTGTTTCCTTAAACCCAAGTCTCTCTCTGGCATCCCAGTGCGTTGTCCTCTTTTAAACTTAGCACTGCTGAAGACTTGAATCTGGGTTTTGAGTTTCATTCTGGTTGCTTGGCCTTGCTAGTTCTTGCTGGACTCTAACACAGACTACTTCCTGGACTGCCACTACTAAATCTCAGGGCCCCAGAGGCTTACCTTTGGTATCTGTGGGAGCTTCAGGTACAGGCTTTAATTGTCTAAGGATCAGGTCCCCCTTCATCATCAGGAGCCTTCCTTATAGTCCCAAGTTTCCCCTTGATCAAGAGAGTTGGTCTGACCATTCCATCTGCACCTGGGTAGCCTAACTGATATTGGTCTTTGCCCTGAGCTGTCTACAGAAGGCTGTCTCCCATACTCAGCCTCTACAGCCACTAGCCAACAAAACCTTCCTGAACCTGGTACCATGTGTCTTGCTGGACTTTCAGGCCATGCTTTGGGCTCCCCAGTCCCATCTCTGTTAACTTAATTGGGTACTTTTCCTGTACAGACTCCAAAGAGTGAGTTTCAGCAGTCCATGGCAGGCTGCGCAGTTTGCCTCGAAGGATCTTATAGCCATTTAATATTCATTCTCTTCATTGGTTAGTTTTATAAAGATGTGTTGAATGTGCCAGATACTCTGCCAGGCACTATGGTCAAACATGAATAAGTCATATGATGCTTGCTCTCATAGTCATAATAATAATGGCTTCTATTTCTTGAGCACCTGCTAGGGGTCAGACACTGTGCTAGGCCTATAAGTGACAGACTTCACAGGGAACGGGAAATGTGCTGTGAAGGGGTAGGAGAAAAATCTGGAGAGTTTGTATTACATCTATTGGGGTACAGACAAAGAAAGCATGTTGTTAGTGCTTAAACAGTAGCTGTGTTTACAATATTAGGTAATAACCTTACCAAAAGTGCCGTGCAGGTCCAGAGGCAGGAGAACAAACATCTGAGCTAGAAGGATGTGTGGAAGACACAGGAAGATCAATCCAAGAAGGAAAAGCAAGACAGCAAGCAGAAAAAGGTGGTCATTGCACAGTAACCAGTCTGTCTGGAACACCAGGGTAGAGAAAGGGTTGCACTGCACCCATGTGTGGGAAGATATCTAGAGAGTTCTAGAGACAAGTGTGCTAAAGAAAGACTCTAGCCTTGAAACCCATTGCTATATTCACAGAGGAAAATGATTGTGTGAAGTTGTAAAAACCGGAAGGATAAGAAAAGCCTGAAAATTATCCAATTAAAGGAAGGAAGATTGCAGACTGCTTAGTCACCTGAAGAGAGAGAGCAGCCCTTACAAAATGAGAGGAGATGATTACATCACTTAAGTGGGCATTGATCAATGTGTTTGGCAGGACAAATGGAAATGTTTTTCTCTTAAATAATTCAAGCCTGCAGCCTTCCAACCCAGTTTAAGATAGTATAAACGTCTACTATATATAAATGTGTATGGTGTTTCAGTGGTGAATGAGTAGAATTTAAAGGAGGAATAAGAAAACTTACTGTCTGTATTCAACTGAGAGTGCATGAATAAAGCTCCTGACGGTAAATACACAATAGCCTTCAGTTGAACCGGTTATATAAGGAGAAGGAAATCCATTTGCTTGTTGACATGGAGTGTAACATACTTAGACCATATAATAATATTATAATCGGAGGGAGTCAAGCCGGATGAGTTAAAGCCATTTCTATTTCTAACATTCTGTATTTCTATAAGGTATACTTAATTCAAAACCTATGATGAATTGTCAGGCTAGTTGTGCATATTTTCATCAGAATTTTCCTGAATCAATCGATATAAAAAGTGGTGGGGAAACAAATGAAATTATGAGTATTAAAGTTATGGCCATATGCAATAGGATTACATAGCAATAATACCATTTAACTAATAAGTTTCCCGTCCATTGGGAAGCAGTGTTCTTATTTTATCAGAAGCAGTGTGGTACAGTAGTAAAATCATAAATTTTTAAAGTTTCAGCTTGCTGTGTTTTAGTTTTATAACCCTGAGTGAGTTACTTAACTTTTCTGGACCTTCTTTTACTCCCTAGCATAAGATGATAGTATAGTACTTGCTTGTATGGCTGCTTCAAGGATGAAATGAAAAGCAGGTCTGTGAAATAATTAGCAATGTGATGCCCCACTCTGGGTAGGGCACCCCTTCCCCACAGTGATATTGCCAGTCATTAGAATATTTGGAAAGCCTCTAAGTCTGTGGCACAACCTCTGGAATAATCTTAATGTTGGCACTCAAGAAATCTACTGTTTTTTTGAGGATAGATTTTATTTTTTAAAAAAGTTAACTCAGGTCTAGGTTAATGAGTAAACAGGATGGAGATGTTAACAAAGGGTGATAATAAAGTTTGGATTGTTGATTGACCCTGAAAACAGCTCCACCAGAGAAGTTCCAGAAAAGTGTTGAGCAAAAGCAGCATTTTTGGAATAAGTTTTGGGTAGATAAGTTCGTATGTACTTAAACTTCAGCTTGGTTACATTATAATCACACTTCATTTATGTGGCAAGGATGATACAAAAACAGAATTGTTAGCAGAGACTAGCAGAAGGTTAGGAGAAAATGAAACCATAGAAAATAACGCAGACCCGTCCTACTAGCACAGAGTTCATTAAAGTATTTAAAATTCTTTCTTTAAATACTACTCAAGCCTAGGTGCTAACAATTTTTAAAGTCTCATTTATAAAGCATATTATATTAAGGCCTGTTACATTCTCTCAGAGCAGAGCAGTCCTACTTAGTCTTCAACTCAGCATTCCTGTAAATGAATTTATCTTCCTGTTACTAACATCCTTCTTCCAGTTTCCCAGACTTAAAAATTTATCTGATTCTTTTTTTCTTACATTAAACCTATTACTGTCTACGGCCATGCTATCCTGAACAAGCCTGATACTGTCTGATCTCAGAAGCCAAGCAGGGTCAGGCCTGGTTAATACTTGGATGGGAGACCACCTAGGAAGACCAGGTGCTATAGGCATAAAAAATAAAAAAATTAAAAAAAATAAAAAGGGGTTATAAACTGACAAGGTCCTTGTAATCTGTAAGGTCAACCAAGGGTTGCCTCACCTTTAAAAAAATAAAAAATAAAAAATAAACTGTTACTATCATTTCTGCTTTAGAAATGCCTTGCATTCTATCCCTTTTTCAATCTTACTGCATCTACCATCATCACCTTCTGGATCTTGCCTGGATCACTATGTTAGCTAGGAAGCTAATTTCTCTGATTTCAGTGTTTTTGTCTTCCAATAGAGCCTTTTTAGGTTAATACTTTTAGATTAATTTTCCTAAAATAACACTCCCATCTTGTGTTTCCTAAAATAACACTCCCATCTTTGTTATAATATCTAACACAATGATTTATGTGTAATTGTTTAGGAGGCTATCATTTGTGTATCTTTCTGGTTGGATTTTGAGATCTTTGAAAGCAGGAACTCTCTTATTTATCTGTGCTGATAGTGCTTAGTACAGGACCTTGCACACAATTGTGTGGCTCCGAGCAAGTTATTTAAGGCCACTCTGCCTCAGTTTCCTCATATGTAAAATGTGGTAATAACGTCGATCTCAAAAGATTAGGGCATTAAAAGAGTGTATGTGTATGTATATGAAAAGGTAGCTTTTGTATTATTATAGCTTTTGTATATGGCAGCTTTTATGTTATTAGAGTACTCGAAAAAGTTACTGCTTTCTTATTCTAGGCAAATTACTTTTTTTCCTGACTTTTGAGGGCCTCTCTTCTCTGGCTTACCCTATCTCTCCAGGTTGGTCTCATTGTTCCCCAACATAAAAGGCCGGGCTCCTTTTTGTCCAGCAAATACTCTGTTTTACTGTGCTGACCATCCTGGATCTTCTTGTGCCTTCCACCATGTCCTCACAACCTCCACCCATCCTTGAAGATCGTCAGAAAGTCTGTGATGTCTTCACCAGCAGTTGCATCTTACACTCATCTCTCTCTCTTTTCTAAGCCCCTCTGGCATTTAGAGTTTGTAACTAAGTTTAGGTATTTAATAGTTTCTTGTGTTTATTTTGTATCTCCAAAAAGATTATAAATACCTAGAAGACAGAGACCATATTGTATTTCTGTCATATTCTCCTGGGCTTGTATAGGCATACCTTGTTTTATTGTGCTTCGCTTTATTATGCTTCACAGATGTTGCTTTTTTACAAATTAAAGGCAAGACCCTCCACCAGCATAAAGATTACGAGTCACTTATTATGATACTCACTTACTGCTGTGCTCTGGAACCAAATCTGCAATATCTCCAAGGCATGCCTGTATTCATTCATTTCATAAGCTTTCTTGATGCTACTCAATGTACTTCAGTAGGCAATGGGATACAATAATTACTAAGAAGTAGGTGCCTCTATTCTGATAGGGAGCTAGAGATATAAATATTTAGGATTTTGTATGGTCACTGCTGTGGAGGCTTTTAGAGCAGATGATTAATATCCTCAGATCTATTAATTAGATAAATCATGGATCTGAGCAGAGGATAGGCAGGACGAGTGACTGGAAGTGAGGACTTCTAGTCTGCAGCATTAGCTGGAACATGACAAAGGCATGAACTAAGGCACTGGAAAATAGAGAGAGTAAATTTAGGAGATGCTGTGGAAATAAAAATCAAAGGGATTTGTGACCACTCAAATATAGAACATGGAGTATAGAAGATAGGGACATTCAAGATGATTCAGACCTCTTGCTTGAGCATTGGTTTAATGGTAAGGCTATTTAGGAAATAAGACCCACAAAGTGGGGAAAAAGCAAATTTGGAGATTTAGGTGCCCATGGAACCTCCAAAGAGAGATCCTTATGAACAGGTGGAAACTCAGGTCCGGGGCTTAAGGATTAGAATTTGGACTAGAGAGAGTGAGAGTTTGGAATCTTAGCAAACAGTGGTGGTTGAATCCATGAGAAATCATCCAGAGATAGGATACAGAAAGATGAAAAGTGGAAAGTGCCTGAGAGAAATATTCAGAGAAGTGAGAGGAGGTCCAGGAATGAGCAGGCTGCCCATGATGGTCAGAGTGCTGGGCAGTAGTAGTTAATGCTGCAGTGGGGTCAATTCACAAGTGTGTATTGATTTCAGAGTTCAGGAGAGTATAGAAATGGACTAGGCTGGTTCCTAGTGGGAGTTCAACATATAGTGGCTGAAATGGATTAAATAGGTAAAAAGAAGAGACAACAGTGAAGATTAAGGTTGAATAAGGTTGGAATAACAGGAAGGAGAAAGAATGGTTCAGTATTTGTGGACAAGATAGGGTTTTTTAAAAAATGAAGCTCTTTTGAACATTTTTGTGAAAAAGGGGGAAGGAGAACAGATGAGTGAAGGTGGTATCTGTGTGTGCTAGGTAATCATCTGACCCTTTCTTTCTAACACATTCTTTCATTCCATTCTCATTATCATCTTGAAGTGGGGTCTTCTATCCATTTGACTTAGCATGGTTAACTAACTTGACCAGAGGGCCGAAGATTTGTTTGACTAAGAAGACCAAACTCTTTTTGCCACATGTTCCTATTTCCAAGCTCTTTCCAATCTCTTTATAATTTGTTGGTTTAGATATAAAAGGGTATGGGAAGGAATGGGGTCAAGGTCACTGTGTAGAGACTACCTGGGGAGCAGTTGGAACACTCCCTCCATGATAGGAAGCAGGATGTGAGAAACAGCCTGTGCAGGGTGAGGCCTGAAGATGGATATACAGGAGCTGAGGGGACATACTGAGCCTTAGTGGATCATCTCCTAAGAGGGAGGGGCAAAGGAGGGTAGTGTGAGGAGATGAAAAACACTAAACAGATGGTTGACAATTAGAAATCATAATTGAATAGCAGTGTTTAAAATGCTTTTGTAAAAAATGGGGAAATTGGTTAAAAGAGTTTCAATATATTTTTAAATCCTATCTGAAACTTTTATTTTCTTGGGATTTAAAAAAAGAAGGGGAAGGCATAAAGGAGCCAAGTAAAAAGTCCCCTAAATGGGGAAGGAGGAATAGGGAATCAGTATATTGTAGAAAAATTACATAAATATATTTCTATGTTTATATAAATTTAAGTTCCATTCCCTAAAGAATAAGGTATAAAAACTCCAGATTCTTCAGATTATACGGAGAACCCAAGGCTTTCTGATATGGCAGAGAGAGCATTGAACCCTGGAATAAAGAGAACTGCCTCAAATCCTGGCTCTATCACTACGCAGTTCCCATCATCTCACTAAGTCTGTTTTCTCAGCTGCAAAATCTGGGGGTTGATCCGTGATATCTGAAGTGCCTTTGAGCTCAGAATATCTCTGCTGGTGTTTGGGTAGAGTATAACACAGTAGTTAGGAGCACAAACTCTGGAGTCAGAATGCTTATGTTAAATCTCAGCACATCACACCCAAGTTGTGTGACTGTGGGCCTCAGTTTCCTCATCTGCAAACTAGGGATACTAATAGTAAATAACTCACAGGATGGTTATAAAGATTTAATGAAAAAAACTTTTATAAAAAGTACCTGACAACAATAAGTACTAGATAAATATAAGCTATAGTAATTATAGATTATAGATGCTGTTATTCTGATACCTTTTGCCACCACTGGGAGCACCTATGTATAACTACAATAAACAGAGGTAAATGGAATTAACCAATTGGAGTTTGCCAGGTTCTCCTTTTGGGAAAAGAATGAAAGGAATCTTCAAAGATCTGAGTGGTCAGGACCTCTGGGTTATGATTCAGTCACAGTCAACTGTCAAACTTTCCCACAGTTAAGTGGAAAGTCACTGCAGACTCCGTGAAAACAGTGCCACCCCTCCTTCAGCATTTCTCTGCGAGGACGCACTGTTGACTGTGGCGGTCTGACCGTGTTTGTGTCCCGGCGGGCAGAGGATCGAAGCTTGATACGTATACCAACCCAAGTACTGTCTGCAGGTGCTTCTCCTGTTCCAATAATGTGGCAAGACTGAACCTGTGAGAGTTTGTTGTCCACCCAACCGTGGGGCATCAAGGAAGAAAAGTGGGAAGTCCAGATTGTTTTTCTAGGCAGGAACAATGATGTAGTGACGGTCACAGGTTATTTCAGGATTCAGAATCTCAAGTCTACATCCTCCAAGCCTTTCTTTGTGGGTGAAGTAGACATGCTGGATGTCACTTTGAGAGATAGCACACATTAGTGATAGCCACTAAGATGTTTAAGTTTTCTCAGATTACCCTAGCAGAAGTTTTATCTGTCGATGTAACTGGCCAGAGTTTAAACAGAAGCAGAAACATCCACACATTTGCTTATAGTTCTAACAACTTTTGAAATCTTATATCACTTTCCTAAAATTGGGTTAAGATGCAATTCACACAATATACAACACAAGAATCAACTTCAAAACCTAGGCCTCTGTCCAGGTGTGAACTCCCTTGTAGCTAACCCAGGACTAGATACTGGATGCCATACACCAGATATCGGTCATAATATATTTTCTAATAACATTTTAGTGGTCCTGGCACCTCCACTCTGAAAATATCTGCTCTTGGCCTCATCACTTCTCTGTGTACTCTTTTGTCTTTAGGTAAACCATTGGGGTCCCTATCCTTTTTGCAGAATAATCTACTCCATAGTACTTGAATTGCCATATGATATACAACATTTCTGTAGATAAAGAAACTGAGGCCCAGAAAAGATAATAGACTTGCCCAAGGTCATACAAGCACTCATTAACAGAGGTCAAGCCCAGAATGCTAACTTCTCTGAATCCTGCTCCATACTGACTCTGTTAAATTAGTAAGCATCTTATTTTAAAGGAGAGGTTAGGATGAGTGAAGGGAATGAGGCTCCCAATGAAGAGAGAATAGGGCTAAAGGAAGGTTAGAAGCCAAGCAGGGGGAGGGCTCTGTGTAAGCAGAAGGTCCAGGAAAGCGGTGGGTACCTGGTTGCAGGCAGAGAGAAGAGGCGCTACAGAGAGTTGAGAGACCACCACCACACACTTGGCCTACTTAAAAATCTCACCCAGCCAAACATATACAAGTACTCTTCTAGAACTTATTATTTCTACAGCTGTGATTTAACTGCTGCTTATCTTTCCTCCAGGAGATTCCTTGGAATGAAACCAATGGGAGATCAGGGTTCGGGAGAGTCTCATCAGAGCAGATGGGCCAGCAGCCGCCAGAAAGCTTGTTGCCTTTGGCTGAGAGCAGCATCCTGGATCTGAATGTCTTGTGAGTAAACCCCAGCAGGCTCAGCCTTAGGCCAGAGTGAAGCTGGCCTGCTTCTCCTTGAAGAAGAACCTTATGTACTCTCACACTCTCACATTGTCCCTCCTCTCTTGTTGATGTTGAAAATCTCAGAGAGCTCTTCGACTTAAAACCATGTTGCCCATTAACAGCCCTGAGAGGATAGCTTCTTAGAGCTTTTGGTCCCTTGGTATATTTAAAAGTACTCTGCATGGAGGGTCAGGAGGCCTGGGTTCTGGTTCTTACCCAACCGCTAATTTTCCTTGAGACTTTAGGCAAATTTTCTGCCCCAAGCCACAGTTTTCTCAGCTGTAAAGTTGTTATATGATAACAATAACTATCGTTTATGAAATGTTCACTATTATGTACCAGATATAATTTCATTGAATTCTTTCAATAGTCCTATGATATAGGTACTATTATTGTCCCATTTTATAGATAAGGAAACGGAGGCCTAGAATTCTGATACCCTAAACACTCTATTGAAATCACCACCCCTAGCCAACCCTCCTCTCCACTTTATTTTAGCCATAGCATATATTACCACTTGAAATACTATGTCTTTTACTTTTTTTAGGGTATGAATTTTGTCTTTTTGTTGTTTGTTGTTGTTCATTTGCTGAGTTCTCAGGGCCTAGAATAGTGCCTGGCACATGGTAGGCACTCAGATATTGGTTGAATGAAAAAATGAATGAATGAATTATTGGTAGGAGTATAAATTGGTATAGGCTCTAGAGAAGTCAATTTAGCAATATTAATATTTAATACACATTAACCTTTTGATCCTGCATCATAAGAACTGGTTGTTTATCCTGTAGATGAAATATTCGTGCCTGTGCCTAGGGTCGTAAGTGCAAGAGTGATTACTGCAACACTCTTTGCTACAGAAAAAAACTAGAAACAATAGAAATGTTCATCAATAAGGGAACTCATTAAATAAATTATGATAGGCCCCCATAGTGGAATTCTGCTTAGAAGCAGAGAACAACGAAGTAGATCTGCATGTGCTGATACACAGTGACCTGAGATATATTATTAAGTGAAGTAAAGCAGTCCAGAACAGAATATCAACTTCCTCCATTTGTATTAAAAGAAAAATATATGATAGATTTTAAAATATACTTGTTTATGCCTGGGCTGTTTCTAGAAGGAAAAACAAAAAACAAATAGTTGCCTCTGGGAAGGAGGACAGAGGTTCTAGGTTGGAATAAAGAATATATTCTTATGGTGTACTCTTTTTTTTGAATTTTTTTCCCAGCAGTTTTATTGAGATGCAATCTATATAACATATAATTCATTTATTTAAAGTGTACCATTCAGGTTTGTGCTATATGACATTGTTTTTAAATATCGTGGTAAAATATATATAACATAAGATTTGCCATTTTAACCACTTTTAAGCATACAATTCAGTGGCATTAATTACATTCACGATGTTGTGCAACCATCACCACTATATTTCCAAACTTCTTTATCCCCCAAACAGAAACTCTGTAACCATTATAGTATAGTCTTTTGTAACATTTGATTTTTTAAAGTTATGTGCATATATTACTTCTGAAGGCTAAAAACTGAAAAAGAAACTAAATCAGATTTAGAAAACTAAGTAACTTGTCTGAGATCCCACAGTTCATACTCCATGGCAACAACCATGAGTTCTATTATAAAATAATAAAAATTCTTACAAAGTTTCAGATTTTAGCCATCTTTCTGGATGCTGTTAGGGATGTTGGATGTCATCTAAGCCCTTTATTTTACAAATGAGATAACAGGCTCACAGAGGTGAGGTAGCCACCCTAAGTTAGGAAGTCCATCAGAAGCGGGCTTCTCAATCCAAGTGACAGTATTCAGAGATGGTCACTGAAGAAGCCTCTTGCTCCTTGACAAAAGTGTGCTTGAATTCCTCCTGCCCAAAAGAGGATTTGGGAGTCTTCCACTTTCAATCCCTCTGGTATGCCCCCTGTACCTGTACTGTCTAGTAGTAGGGAGTGGGGCCATCACACCCTGATATCATTGTTTCTGTTTATCTGAAACCATGCAGCATACCTTCAGTGCCTATTTCAATTTCTGCTTTGAAGAAAATGTCTCTGATTGCCTCAGCACATCCAAATTCCCACTTGACTCTTAACTCTTATAAACACTGTTATTTAAAGCACATAATTAGCAATCAGAAAATGATGTGAGACATTTTATAGCTCTGTCAATTTATGAGTCCGTTCTGCCCACTAGTATAAGCTCCAGGAAGACAGGAATTGGGTGGTTGATTTCATGTAGTAGATACCCAACAGATGGCTTGTTGGTCAATTGTGTTAATTGAACTGAAAAAGGACTGTGTTAAGAGATGTGAGTTTTTCAAAGGAGTTCTCTGTGTCTCCCAGCAGAGATGCTTCCGGGATCACAAAACATTAAATTTGACGGAGGTTGTGACTCTTCCCCCTGTCAGCGAGAACCAAGTATGATCCTTCCTTTGTCATGCTTATCTCAACATTAACGATACCCTCATCTCTGCGGTTGATGACAGTTCATCTTTTCTTCCTCTCCTTCACCCCCAATAGGCTGGAAATTCCATGAGAACATAGACTGCGTCTGTAGACTTACCATTATATTTCCAGCATTGAGCCTGGTACATAGTATGTATGCAAGAAATATTTGTTGAAGCAATGAATAAATGAATATATCACTTTGTTTTAGAGATGAGGAAGCAGAGGCCCAAAGAGGTTTGGCCTCTTAGTGACAAAGCTGAGATAAGAAGTCAGGTCTCCTAGTTCCCAGGCTAGCCAGCATGCTATCTGTTTTCCTTTATGTTCTCTCAGTATTGGAGTTGGAATGTCTTGGCGTCTAGTCTAACCCTTTCATTTCACAAATGAGAAACAGAGGCCTAGAGAGAAGAAGGACTCACCCAGGGTCACAAATGAAGGCACCGGCAGAGCCAGACCTAGAACCCAGATCTCCTGACTCCCAAGCTAGTGCTCTTTCTTTGTAAAGGCATATTAAAAACAAGGCTGGATTGGGCTCATTTCCAGGCCCCTGCAGGAGGTCACATAACCAAGCAGCTCTCAGAGTTCCTTGTCTATTCTTAGCCTGAACTTTTAGTGACTCTGGTCTTCAGCAGCCCTTTTCCCCCTTTTTCCTTTGCATTTGGTTTTTTTGTGGGTATGTGGTGTGTGTTTTAAATAAATGGTGCTACGTGTAGGAAACGGGCTGCAGCACAGTCCTGCTACAGAGGCCCTGAGAAAACAATCGGCTTCCCCCCTCTGAGGCGACCCCGGGGCCCCAGAGCCGCCCTCTCTCTGTTGCCTCTCACAACTGCCAGCACAGGGCTGAGCTCACACAATAAGAAGGAAATTGCCAGAAAGAATTTACGGGGAGGACTGGCTGTTAGTATTGGCCACTGATGCCTCCCTTTGATGAAGACCAAAAATTAGCTCCGCCCGAGCTATGGTCCCTGTTCTAACGTACACTTCAGTTTCCCACCTACAAGTCATTTATCAGTCGGCCACTAAACATTAGCTAAAAACTCCTTTCCGACACAAAATTTTACCCTCTCAAAACCTCTTTCTCTACTTTGCCAAATACTTTCTCTGAACACGGACACACAAGAAATTTAAGCAGCTATCGACCTTGAGTTACTTGGAAAGGACCAGAAACATGGAGGATAGAAAGTAACTGATGTTTCAAAAGTGTAAAATGACCAATGAGAAGAACAGGTTTACATCAAGTTCAAAGGACACAGAAGCTGCTCTGGGCCAGGCTAGGTCAAAGAAAATTCGGGGGAAAATTTGAACCAGGTTATTATGTATTAGTTATCAGCTGCTGTGTAACAAATTACCCCACTTTGTATATTAGTTGTCTATTGCTGAGGTAACACATTACTTCAAAACTTAGCGACTTAAAACAATAAACATTTATTATCTCATAGTCTTGTGGGTTAAGAATCCAGGTGTAGTTTAGCTGGGTGCCTTGGGCTCAAGGTCTCTCATAAGATTGCAGTCAAGCTCCCAGCCTAAATGTTCAATGGGGGGTGGAGGGGAACCTAATATGAAGCTCAATGAAGGGGTCGATGGCAGGCCTCAGTCCCATGTGACACAGGCTCTCCCCAGGCTGCTTTAAGACTTGGTGCTAGCTTCCCCCAGGGTGAGAGATTTAAGAGAGAGCCAAGAGTGACCAAGATGGAACACAGTACTTTTGTAACCTCATCTCAGAAGTGATATCCCATCACTTTTGCTTGTTCTTTTCATTATAAGCAAGTCATTAAGTACAGCCCATATAAAATGGTGTGAATACCAAGAGGCAGAGACCCTTGGGGGCCATCTTAGAGGCTGTCTACCACACACTGTTGGGTGGATAGGATTTAAATAAGGCAGAGAAAGCCTTCTGGGTTGGGAATAATAAGAGCAAAAGCACAGAGGTTAGAAAAGCGACTGAGATGATTTGGTTGGAATAAGACATTTGAATAGGGACATAGAAGGTAACTGGGCCTAGATTGAACTGGATTTTCAAATGCCAGCCTACAGAGATTTGTTTTTATCCTCAGGCTCTTGTCTATACTCCCCCACTCAACTGTAAACTCTTTAGTATAGGAACTATGTCTGTTTTCTTTTTATTATAGCCCTATGATTTATAATAGAAGTTGGCAGGTAGCAGGTGCTCAAGAAAATTTGTTGACTTAATAAACCTGTGAAGTTAATGTGTAAGGGGTAATGCAGAATTCTGACAGAATTCAACCCCAGAAGAAGCCCAATTACTTTTGGAGCTCCCAACCAAGATTTGATGATGCCCTCTATTTCTAAGGTATCGTTATTCAGATTATCCAGCACATAACAAAGAGGAAAGTTGAACTTTAATTATGTGCCTACATTTTTCTCTTGGACTAAAAGCTCTTTTAAGTAAACACCTTATCATTCTGTTGAGCTTCAGGATCTTATACAGACAAAGGAATGCAAACTTGTTACCTAAGAGCAAAGCTTGTTTCCACTCACATAGCAGTTCATGAGCATAACTCACAACTAGACTGGGCAAGATCCTAACACCTGGTCCTGACACTAGCCATACTGCCTCCCTACCTTGGCTAGCTGGCCAGAATGCCTCTAGGAACCATTTTTTTTGTGCATTATCTTTCAGTATGAAGGGAGAATCTGTTCTGGGAAAGGGAGTAAAGGAAGAAAAACTATTAAGTGAGTATATTAGTTTGCCTGGGCTACTACAATAACATACAATAGTTGGGGGCTTAAACAACAGAAGCTTATTTCTCACAGTTCTGGAGGCTGGAAGTCCAAGATCAGAGTGTCAGTAGGGCTGGTTTCTCCTGAGACCTCTCTCCTTGGTTTGCAGACAGCCTTCTTCTCACTGTGTCTTCATTTTCTCTGTGGGTGCACATCCCTGGTGTCTCTTCCTCATAAGGACACCCATCCTATTGGATTACGGCCCCATCTTTATGACCTCATTTAACCTTAATCACCCAATATCCAAATAGTCACATTGGGGGTTAGGGCTTCATCATAGAATTTTGGAGGGACACAGTTCAGTTCATAACAATGGACAAGGTTTATTATACACGTGCTCCTATTCCTTCATTCATGCTCTTCTAAAGGAACGACAATCTCTCATTCACAGAGATGGGCAATTGAAAATTATTAAAAGTTCTTCAGACCTTCATCTCATGTGACATTGAAATAGCCACCAAGTTAGCAGAGGGGGCATTGTTATCTCTCCTCTATAGAGGAGACCAATCGGGAGGGTTCATAGCCCCTTCCAATCACAAAGTCTGGAACCTGGTTTCTAACTCCTGGACCAGTCCTCTCTGTGGTGTTATCTGCTCTTGCCCACTTAGGACTAACCCCTCACCCAGATGATAACTTCCACTTCGTCCTCCTGCCCTACTCCATCAAAACTTATCCTTCGAAGTCCTTCCATTTGATTTTATAAGCGACACTTATCTGGCTGGAAAAAAAAAACTGTCATTAATAATCCATGTTGATTTGTTAGTGGGCGAGAGATTACTCAGGAAGGATCCTGGCCGAACAAATTTACAATCTATGATATTTTATAGCTTGCGAGATATTTTCTTCACATACCACATCTAACTTACTTTCATTCTAACAAAATTTCTGTTAAGTAGATGCTATTATTATCCTTGCTTTTTAAAAAAAGAAATGGACTTAGAGATTAGGTAGCTAGCTCAAAGTCACATGGGTAAGTAGCACAGGTGGAACTTGAACCAAATATTATGTGCTATTGTTGCTATATCTTGCTTCACTGCCAAACTTTACTAGTTGGTTCAGAATAATATTTTGTTACACTGATGTTTTTCTCTTATGCAAAGATGCAGCTACTTTTCTTCCCTGGCTAGTCTGTCCTGACCTACCTCTATTGAGCTCCCACAGTTTTGAGACTTGAGTCTCAGCTCCACTCCTACTAAGCTGGAATGACCACAAAAACATTTTTTCCTTTTCACTAGGCTTAAGTTTCTTCATCTGTGATTAATTTCATTGACTGGGCTCACTTTTCAGTCTTAAGAGTCTAATAAATTGTCTTTATCTTTAATTTCATTCATTTAACAAATCGTACCTGCTATGTACCAGGTACTATGCTAGGTACTTTCTTCTTTTTTTTTTCTTTTCAATACAAACTTAGATCTTTGGGTGTAACCTGCCATTAGAAAATAACAACAACACAACAAGAGAGAAAACCCACAAGAATGAAAAGTAAGAAAGAAAAAAAGCTCCCATAAGAGATTCTTCTTTTCTCCACCTCCCACTACAAATGCAAATTTGCACATCATGAGACCACAGCAGGTTTACAGAGTGCGATGTACAATCCACAATAAACAAGACAGACAGAACCTGTCCGCAGGGAGTTTATTTTCTTACATGTCAGGAATGGACCCTTTTCTCCTTTCACAGAGGAGAAAACTGAGCTATTAAACTGAGTGACTTACCCAGGAAGTGGCAGAGAGGAGATCTGGGAAGCTGCATCTTTTCTTTCCTAGTTCAGGGTGTTTTTCTTCCACACTATACCTTGTATTGTGAGTTCTCCAGAAACACATTTGTCTCAGCTTGCTAATGAGACAGTGGCCTCCCCCAAGGGCGTTTGTGCCTGAGAGCCGGCCCCTCGCTGTTTTGCTGCTGATGGATGTAGCTGACAACAGGAATCCCTCTCAGAAACCACCCTCCTGGAGTCACCATTTTACCATGCTGACGCAGAAACTTCTCAGTTTTCAATGAAATTTAAGACTCAAGCGTACAAGAATCAGAGTCTGACACGCAAGGTACAAGCCAACCCACAAGCATGACCTTCTTCCCATTCTTCTCCTGCTGCTAGGACCAGTGTCTGTTTGTCACTAGCAGATCCCATCTTTCCCTGTTCCACTCATTGCGTTTCTACCCCTAGCTCTATTCCATTTTAATACCTGAAGCAGCTGGCTGTAGATCTAAGCTCTGCCCACTTAGTATTCTATAGACATTTGCCCACAAAAACTTCACCACTTCTTCTATCTGGTTTCTCAAGGTGAGATACTGAGATTTAGGCTAAGTAACTTACTGAGAAGGCAGTAAACGCTGGTGTAGGATTAGCCCCATGTTACTTCCCAAATGGAAGCACCCTCATACATATGTTTTGCATAAAACCTGGCCCCAGCAGGTTGGTACCTATATGTGGAACACCTATTTGCACGGTTGGTTAATTTCACCACCCCTTCACCATACTCATTTTAAAAATTTTATCAAACTTATACAGTCATGTAGTTGAAAAAGTCAACTCCTACAGTTCTATAAGGTTTATTAAGACAAAGGGTGGTCCTCAGCCTCCCTCTACCCGCCCCCACACCCATTTCCCCTTCCCTAGTGGGACCATTTTCAACTTGTTTAACTAATTCTTTTACCTATCTATAAATAACATGTTTGTATTGCTACTTCCTGATTTTTCAGCTCAGACATTATCTGTTGACTTCCCACCAGGGGAGATGAGGATTCTGCTCTGTTTTTTTTCTACTCGCCCCCTCTACACATATGCACACTTCCCAGACTCCCTTCTTCCTAATGTAGGTATAGTGTAATTTTTAGTAGATCAATAATTACTGTGCTTGTTATTATGACAATGTAAATGCCACTTACAGTTAAGTCACATAGTCAACTATGATTGCTCTTCCGTTCCAAAATCTTTGTTTTATCTTGTTTTTTCATATACTTAGGTTTCTAAAATCTTCTCACTAATTAACTTTAAACTCTGACAGCTCTCCAGCTCTCTGCTCAATATGTTCTTGGGAAAATCTCATGGAGTCTTCTCTTCTGCTGTGGGGCATAGCTGCACGGCTGCCCCCCCTGGAACCCCTTTTTACTATCTTCCTGGAATTTCCTTTGTCTCTTTTCTGTGTCGGATCATCTGTTTCTGGATCCCATATTTTTGCATTTCTTGCTTTCTTCCCTCTTTTTGATGACAGATATATTTTTAGAACTTCCTAAGAGTGCATGAGAGTGCAAGATTTCAAATTTTTGAAATCTTGCATGTCAGAAAATGTCTAACTCTTGATTGATTGCACAAAATTCTTGATAAGAAATCATTTTGCCTCAGAACTTTGATAGCGTGGCTTTATTGTTTTCCAGCTTCCAAGGCTGCTGTTGAAGCCAAAAGCTTTCTTTGCATGTGACCTTGTAGGATTCCTTTGTCCCAGGCATTAAGAAATTTCGGAATGGCATACCTATTTTACTGGACACACAGTGGCCCTTTTGATCTGAAATCTTGTCTCCTTTGACTCTTGAGTGTTTTCTTGAATTATTTTATATAGTTTGTTGTGTTTCTAAAACGACTGTGATTTAGCTATTGGGATAAATTTCTCATCTGTTCTTTCCTAGTTTCTGTCTTTTTACTCTGCTTTCAGAAATTTCTTCAACCTATCTTCTAATCCATCCATTAAGTTTTTCATTTCTGATGTCATATTTTTTTTTTCTAAGACCTCCCATTGGGGACTTTGCCCTTTAAAAAAAATCCCTTTTAGTGAGTTTTAGATATAATGAAATTAAATGTATGTGTTTAATCCACTATTTTTACCCAGTATTTCTATATACTTTGGTTATTTAATAATTCCTACCTTACAGTTGTATCAAATCCTGTGAGCTTTCATAATGGTTTCCTATCACTTAACATTTTTGACTTTCACAATCTAGATTATGACATCTGGATAGGACCTTAGGATCGTCTAGTTCATCCCTGTCACCTTACAGAGAGAATTCTCGATTCCCAGAGAGGTGGCATGTCTTATTAGAAAACACTTGTTTCTGCCAGAACTTACCAGAGGTGTGTGAGATGACTAATTAAGCAGGCACACTGTACTCATGTAGATTTTGTTGGTTTGTTTGTTTTTTACTCTTTTCCAAAAAGTGTTATTCAGGTATACAGAATAAATAAATTGCACGTATTTAAAGTATTTGATTTCATAAGTTTGACCCATATATACACTCCTGAAACTGTCATTGTAATCAAGATATTGATCACCCCCCAGAGTTCCCCCATGCACCTTTGTCATTCCTTCCTCTGACCTCTCCTCAACTCTACCCAGGAAACCACTGATCTACTTTCTGTTGCTATAGATTAATTTGCATTTGCTAGATATAAATGGAACCATAAAATGTGACCTATTATTTTTCTCTAGCTTGTTCTTACATGTAGTTTTTGTGGGTGCTCTGAAGGCCGTACCTGACCGTCCAAGTGGAAAGACTTCATCAGCTCTGCCTCCCTTTACATCCTTTCTGTTCTGCATGCTTCCCATCTTCCCTCTTCCAGACCTAGGGAGTGCTACCTGCAATGGTCTAGTCTCTCCTCTGAGCCTGCTCTGAGGAGAGGACCAGTTTCTTACATTTACTCTGAGGTGACTGATATAATTTTATAAGTGTGATTCGTATGATTATACAAAAGACAAAAACTCATATTTGGCTTATGCCAAAGAAGTACTAAAGTTCTAATGATGAATTTCCAAGCATGAGCAAATGAGTTTAGAAGAGCGTTTTGGCCAAGGGCACCCCCTGAACCTCTAAAAGTATACTCTGTTTAACGGAACCCTCATGTAAGACTGATCCTGCCTGCAGACAGGCAGAATGGATTGAAATCCCCTCTGGTCCCATTCAGAATTTTGGTTTCCTGAAATGTCAGCCATTTAGGAGCTAAGAAAAGAACTAATGTCTTGCTGGCCTTCCTTCCTTTTGGTCTATTTGGCAGAGAAAACAATCCTGTGTAGATAAAAGGTCACTCAGGAGGGCAGAGCCTCCCACATTATTCCTATGTCTCTGTTCCAGGGGAGAGGAAGGCCACCAGAGGTGGCCCCCAGGCAGCCAGACTGAAGTCCAAGCTGGCAGTGGCCCAAGGATTGCAGGCGGAGGAGCCTGGCACACTAGCCTGGCTTCAGAGATGCCTTGATCGTCTCATTTCTCTTCTCATTCATTTTCACATTTAATCTTTAATTCTTCATCAATAAATTCACATTTAATTCTTACAGCACTACAAAGCAGGAGAATGAGAAATATTTCTCCATTTTAAAAACAAGAAAAGAGAGGTAGCATAACCTGCTCAAATTTAAAGCCTTTCTCAGCACCAGCCCCATCCCTGGGACCCCCAAGCCCCCTGCCAGCCCGTGTCAGGGAACGTGGAGGTGTGACACCTCCGAGCTGCAGCAGAGGAGTCAGAGCAGGGAGTGGAATCTCTAGGTGCACGTGCTTCTCCCTCCGCTGCTCTGTGTGACCATCCCCCAGGTCTACCATCACTCTCCACAAATCTGCTGGGAAATGAACAGAGCCAGGGAGAGGAGGGCGAAGGCAGTGGTCCCCAGCCGTCTGTGGGAAGGGACCCGTTAGATGTTCTTTGTGAGTAGGAGGCCCAGCTCAGCACAAAGCTTGTGGTTAAGGAGGAGGACACACAGGCAGTCCCTCTGGCTCAGTCCAGCATTTGTTGAGTATGAACTCTACCAAGATGGGGCCAGGATCAGTTCTCAACCTCAGGGTTTTCTTAGGCCTTAAATAGTGGGAAACCTAACAGTGGTTGGTAGAGAGGGAGGAGGTTGTACAGAACCCCTCCCTCAGAAGCCCAGGAAAGATATAGTGAAGACTAGACCAGAAGTAAGGGCACAGAGAAGACAAACTTGGCTAATTTCAATATTCTGTTGGGGATGGCCAGCCCTGCCTCCAAGGACCCCAGACTGTGTGCCAGTCCTCCTGGGTCACAGACTTCAGTGGCACAGAGGCTACAAGCAAGAAGGAAGCAGGAGAAGGGAGCGGAGCATCTAGAGTCCTTCTTCTGGTATAAGGCCAGCAGTCCCCACTCCACCGCCATGCTTCATTCATCTTCAGTGGCAAAATTTCCCACATCAAATTTCTTTACAAATTGGACTTCCCATGATTCCTTTCAGCAAGAGAACAGGCATTTCTGTATCCTGAGAATAATAAAAAGAAATGATAATTTAAAAAGAATAAATTTCTCATTTATTTCACACATTTATAGTTTCCTGTCTTTTATTTCACTTGATTCTATCAATGAACTCTTGTGATAGCCAGGCAGCAATGATTGGCATCTAACAAATGAGGAAATTGAGGCACAGAGAGTTTGACTTCCTGAGTCACAGAGATTTAATGGTAAAGCCAGATCTAAACACTTCACCAGCTAGAAGGGATTGTACAGGTGAGACTAGAGCTATTCAGGGCTGTTTGAGGGACAAAGTGCCCCAGGCTGGGAGGTGGGATAAATTCTGTATTTACCATTCTCTGAGACTATCTGTAGCCTTACGTGGTCTGAAGAGTTAAGACCAGATTCCAGTTCTAGTTCTGCCACTCATCTGCCATGT
>CM053510.1:95999205-96075187 GCA_028627145.1 Eidolon dupreanum | reverse complement strand
TACCTTCTCCTCGTCTGTGGTTTTTCTTTTTACTTTCTTATGTCGTTTTTGTCAATTTAGCAGCATTTTCTTTTACAACTTTGTTTTGAGTTTTAAGAAATCCATCTTTGCCCAGAGATCATAAAGATATTTTTTTATATTTGCTTCTTAAAATGTTGGTTTTTTCCTACCTTTATTTTGTTTTCAATTTTTCTTTTCTATATAGAAATTCCATTGTCTCAAAACCATTCATGAACACACCATTCTTTTTTGTGGTTTTCAGTGTGCCCTCGATCATATAACAGGTTCCCACCCAGCAGACAAGTTTGCTTTTAACTTTTATATCCCATTCACCATGTTGATTTGCCTGTTCTTACACCACATTATTGTACTGGTTTGAGATTTATACTTTAGATATCTATTAGGGCCAATTGTCACCTTCTTCGAAAGGAAGAAAATAATGGTGGTTCTTTTTGACCTTTGTTCTTTTTACATCGATTTTTGGATCCAAACTGTAAAATTTCATGAAAAATCCAATCAGAATTTTAAGAGAATTGCACTGGATCTCCAAATTGATTTAGAGATCAATTAAAACTGCCAGTTTTACAAAGTTGACTCTTTTCATCCATGAGCATAGCACGTCTCTTCACCAATCTGAATCTTCTTTTCTGTGTGTATTTGTTAGATTTATTCCTAGGTAACTTCTAGGTTTTTTTTTTTTTTTTGCAATTGCAAATGATATGCTAAAAAATTACTTCTTATAATAGTTTTGCTGGTATATAGGAACACTATCGATTTTATATTAATCTTATGCCCAACAGCCTTGATGACTCTCGTTAGTTTCAATAATACTCCAAAGAAATTTTTTGGATTTTTCTATATAGACAGTCAATTCAGCTGCAAATAATGCCACTTTATTCCCTTCCCAGTCTTATATCTTTTATTTTTCATATTTTATTGTGATCTCTAGAATCTTTAGTAAAATATTGAATAGAGTAGTGGGTTTGGTCTTTACTAGGAGAAGGCTTTACTCTTTCACCATTGAGCATGACATTTGCTGTATGTTTTTGAAAAATACCCTTTGAATTAAGAAAATATCTTTGTATTTCTATTTTGCTAAGAATTGTTGTTATGGATGGATATTTACTTTTTAATCAGAATCATTTTCTGCATCTATTGAGATGCTCCTATAATATTTTCTAATTTATTAACATGAATAACATTGATTCATTTTCTAATGTTAAGCCATCCTTGCATTCCTGGAATGAACCCTAATGGGTCATGATTTATGTTATTTTAAAACATTGTTGAATAAAGTTTACTAATATAGAGTATTTTATATCTATATTCATAAATAATATTAGCCTCAAATTTTTCTTTCTCATACTTTCCTTGTAGTGTATACAAATGTAAATATACTATTTTTATAAGGATTAGAATCACTAAAATTAGAAGGGAAAATAAAAAGCATCTAGTTTAGTCTCATCACCTTGTAGTAGAAAAAACTAGAACTCAGAGAAGGGAAATGGCCTTTCTAAAATCACATAGAGTTAGAAAGAGGATGAGAACTAAAGTAGTTTGCAGAGCACTTACAAATTTCAAATCACTTTCCCACTCATGATTCCATTTTATCTTCACAACAGCCCTGCAGGGAAGGTATTGCATATCACCCTCCATTTACGGATGGGCTAACTGAGGTCCGGAGAGATCACATCATGAATTATGTGACCCAGCAGACCTGGGACTAGAAGCCAGGCCTCTGACTGCCAGACCAGAGGCCCTTCCCTCCCCAATTGTTTTTATTCTATGCCCAACCCCACAGACAGATCCTCTTATCAGCCTGGAATGAAAGGAACCCTGAGATCTGCATCCAAAATCATTATTTTACAAGTGTCCAGCAATATCTTCACAACCATGTCAAACAGATGGTCCATCTGCAGATAATGCAGGGATGAGGGCTTCATGGTCCCTAAGGGTCATTTTGGTGGAGGGACACCCTCAAGGCCAGAATAAGTCCAGGGTCTCTAAGAATGTCCCCTATGTCCCCTAATGCAGAAATGGGTCCACGGCCCCTGAATGGAATCTTTGCTACAAGGTCAGAGCACAAGGTCCCTAAGGGCCTGTTCTCAACAGCGCCATAGACCAGGGGGTGAGGGAGCTCCAGTTTCACTTCTATCCCCCTACTGCACCCTCTGGCCACCACAGCCCCTCCTCCACATTTCTCAGCAAGCTGCTTCCTGCACCAGCACCCTTGTTTTGCTTGTGCTATTTGTGTCTGCTTCTAACAGCTGGCCCCAGCCTGGCAGCCCCTCAGCTCTAAGGATTATCCAATTATCCCATTAGCCCAGCATGTCCTTCCTTCCTCCAGAGCTATTAGCTCCCCATCTCCCTCTTCCTTTCTCCCTCCAAAGGCTGGTCCATAGCCTTCCTCGCTCCTTCCTTAGGCCTAGGGCTTGGTCAGCCTTCAGTCATATAGACTCAGAGAATACCAGAGCTGGAAGGGACATTTGCATGTGTCCATCATTTTGCAGGGAAGGAAACTTGCCCGCCGTACCCAAAGTCACATGACCCACTCATACCAGCAAAGAACTAAAACCCAGGCCTCTTGACTTCATGGCCGTGCTCTGGTCAGCATGCCTTATCTAGTGCTCACTGTTTAGCCTTGGAATGGAGACGATGACTATTCCCGCTTTACTCTCTGGGACTCTATGGTTGAGATTCGAACTTGTGGTCTAGGTAGGGAGCCAGAACGCACACTGGTGAAAACCAGCAGTTAAGTCAGACCTTAGCAGAAGAAGAGGTGTTACCGGAAGTAAGTAACAAACTTCAGGTGCATAGGACAGGCACTGAGTGCTAATGGAACTCAGAAGACGGGGAAGTAGCTTTCAGCAGAGGGCTCAGGAAGGCCTCCTGGAGGAGGTGGTTGTTCAGGGGGGGTCGCTGAGCCAGAGGCCTTCCCGAAAGGGAAAGGCAGGGAGCAGGTTAAGAGGACGGGTGGTAGCCTTTGGTTTGGCTCAATCAGTGGGGTGGGGTGGGGTGGGGCAGGGGGAGTGGATGGGTGGGGAGACAAGGCTGGAGAGCAAAGCTGTGGCCCTGAATGGCATACCAACAAGCGAGGCTTGATCTGATACATATTTATTAAATGTTCTGAAGCAAGGGAGGGACATGATTGGGCGTGTGCTTTGTGAAGACTAATCTAACGGCGCCGGGCTGAACAGCTTGTGGTAAAAAAGAGACGAATGCAGAGAGGTCAGTTAGGAGCTTATTCAGGTGGGTGAGAGATGGTGAGTCATGGTCACCTAACACCATGACTTTTGAGGGTTTACTGGGGGTAGAATGGATGGAATGGATTTAGAAGACATTTGGAAAAAATAATTAACAGGATGCAACACATTAAATTTTGGAAGATAGGGAAAGGAGCCCCATGAATGGACTTAGGGAAGTGAGGACTAGCAGTAGGAAGTACGGAGTAGAAAGGGGGCAGTGGGGAGGGCCCTGCTGTACTCTGCCCTCTGGCACTCATTGGGTAGAGCATTTTGTAAAGTTGGCAAATTTGCTTTATGTGCTATGTGAAACCTTCTTTACCCTATGTCCCAGCCCCTTTGGCTGCTCGACCACATGTCCACATGTTGACCTGATTAATCACAGGCTCCCCCCACCCTGAGACAGCAGGGCCCTTAAGCTGGGGTGACATTGCTGTCACCATAGGTGGTTCCAGTGGCAGGAATTTCAGGCCTTGGGTGTATTCTGTTGGCACAGGGCATGGGGCCTTTTTGATTCCTTTCTGTCCACACTGGGTAATCACCTCCAACCTATACCCATAAACTTGATTCAGGTGATGACTTTTTTTTAATACACTTTGTCATTCCCTCCTTCCAATTACCTCTCTCATCCCCTAGGCCTTCTTTGGGCTTCCAAGGACTGACCACTCTGGCCAAGAAAGATGAGCCATCTTTATCCGATCTTGTGTCCTTGCAGTTCGGGGAAGGATCCTCGAGGGCCCACAAAGGTGCCCAGGCCCCTTCTAGGCCAGTGAGCACCTGAGTACCCTTGGAGTGCATCGAAGACCCAGCCATTAAATTGTTGCAGCCTGGTGGCCTCAAACATGAACTAGTTATCCTGCCAGAGCACCTGTGAACCCTGTAGCTCCTGTAGGTTGTCCTACCAAGCCTAGCTCTGCCCTTGAGAGCAGCATAGGGCAGACTGGTTCCCTCTCTGGTCTGCTCACCTGCTGCTATAGTGCTCCCTAAGTCATCTCTGACCTCACTTCCTACAGCCACTTTCAGTTTCCATTTTCTAGACCTTCCCTGTCTTGATCGCCTTCCTCTGGCCATTTGTTAATTCTGCCAGGTGTAATTGAGAGTCTACCATCTCGTGGCAGCCACATCCACAGAGGTATTTCAGTTTGTCAGTGATCAGCTGTGGTGTTGAGAGCTGAGCACAAGTCTCTCGCCTTGAGCGGGGACCCCTGGGGCACCTAATAACTGTGATGCAATGCAGCTTGAGGCCACAGTTGCTTCTTTCTCTGACATTTTCCACATAGTTAGCTGATGCTGAACTTAGCCACTGACATGTCCATGTTGTTTTGAACTTCCCGCACATTTGATTTTTCAAACTCTGTGCAGGACTTTACACGGATCTTTGCTGTTTTATCTATACAGCCCCTTGAGTCATTTTGAATCCTCATTCTGTCAGTCCAGACATTTACTATATCCTTCCTTGTTCACCTCTTTAATAAGCCTCAACTCCTCAGGATTTGAGATCTATATAAACACATGGGACAGGATGGGGCTAAAGATAGCCAATGATCCATATAGCCAGTGCCTCTGCCTCAGTCGTCTGCCGGTTCCCGCATCTACCTCCCGGCCTCCACGGACACCAGAGGCTTCCAGGGGCCTGGTTTAAATTCACACTCACTGTGTTTCTTTATCTGACAATGGCGGGGCAATGTCAGTGAACAGCATATAGAAACCAAGGAAGCAGCCGTCTCTTCCCTTCCAGCCTCCTTTCTGTTCTCTGATAGCCAGAACACTGGAGCTATGACTGCTTGCCCTCTTGTGTTTTCTGAACTGAAAATGGGTTTGTTTGATTTATTATTATTTATTATTATCACCCTGGATAATCCTGGGCATTTATGTTAGAAAGCCTACCACAGCACTTTTATATTTATTATCCCGTTTTAGGTAAAAGTCGGCAGGCAGCTCAGAGAGTGACTTGCCCATAGCTGGAGACGAAGTCGGTGGCAAAGCCCGGGTCTGAGCATGGTGCTGACTCGCATTCAGAGCTTGGGGAAGCAGGGTGGTGGCTGGAAGGAGTGAGCGGAGGGATTATCGCCTATCTCTGGACGAGGCAAAAAAAAAAAAGAGAGTCAAGCCAAAAGCCCAAGAGATAGCCCGCAGATAACCGCACAATGCTTGGCCCGGCCTCTAAAAGTTCTGCCATCGACAGAGTTGTTATGACATTGAGCTCTGGTCCTGAATTTTCCTAAAACTAGATATTTTTTTTAAAAATTCCATCTATCTTTAACAATTCCAAAAATCTCTGAATCTAAACCAGGCTCTATCCCCCTCACTCCCCTTTCCAACGCAACTAGAAAAATGTGGGTGGATTGAGAAAGAACAGAAAAGAAAGATCAAAACTGTGACAACCCTCTGACAACATTTTAACTTGAAAATTGCCTGTAAATGGATGGCATAATTCCATGTAGGCAGATGTAAATCAGGCGCACATTCTCTCGCTCCCCCTATCTCCTGGCAAACCCGCTCAGGAGAAGGCCCAGAGTTGACTTAACTCTAAAGGTTAACTCAACTTCAACCTGCCTGATCCCTCAGGTGGCTGCAACGTGTTCCAATGAACTCCCGGAGCCTATGTCCCGCTCATGGCCCTCACCTCTTGCCGCCCAGACAGGCTGCATCGGGCTTATTTTCCCTAGTTGGCTGACGATTCCTGTGCACCGGCCCCCGTCTGCCCCCCAGGCTCAGTATTCATCAGCAGGAGCTTATTAAGCAGTTGGGAGAGGAACAGAGAGTCCGGGGATGGGGCTCTAGTTCTAGCCTGCTCCATCCTAACTGCGGCCTCCCTGAGAGCTTACTGGTCATTGGTGCCCGTCCTGACGGCTGATTCCACAAAAGCACGCACACATACACAGACACTTCTCCAGGCAAGGCAAAGAGGTGTGGGTGGTTCCGTGCGAAGCCTTTAGCACTGGCGGGAAAAAGTCCTTCCCTCAGACGACACTGGTTCACCAATCTAGCCTCTTGCTGATGACACTCTGGGTATGGCCTCTCCCCACACCCAGCCCTCTCCAGAGTTGTGCTTTCTCCTCTACCAAAAAAAAAAAAAAAAAAAAAAAAATGGGTTAAGTCCGAGCATCTGGAACGGTGCCTCCCCAAACCTGGGTTCTGTGTTCTCTGTAGTCCCTCTCCTTTGAGGCTCTCAGTCGTCTGACATCTGATGCCTGCCCCCACCTGCCGCCCCCTGCAGCTCTGTAGCAGGACAGGGGCTATCCCAACAGTGACACTTACTGCTAATGATAGTGACAGCTGCGGTGAGGGGACTTCAGGACAGGGGAGGGGTCGGCGTGGGAGGAGGGCGAGGGGATAATCTGACACCTTCTTCCACTCTCCAGAGGAGATAAAGATCCAGGAGGGAGGGACTTGCCTCGCAGCAGACCTCAGATCTTCCTTTCCCCCAACATGACCTCTCCCATCAGCAGAAGGGTGTTACTTAGGGCGCAGTACTTAGGCCCAGCACAGGAGTTCAGGGGGAGTGTGCCCACTGCAGCGACAACCCGCAAGAGCTGCCATGCCAGGCGACCGCGTGACCTGACAGGGTAGGAGCAGGTTCTAGGCACAGAGCGCCATCCTGACACAGCCGTGCTTCAGCCCCAGGTGCGGGAGCGAGCCGCACAGAACTGTTCCCACTCCCTGAGCCCGGGTTCCCGTTTCCCCACCACAGTTGAAAACGAAGGCCAGTGCCCCGGCTCTGAGATGCCCAGCCCAGGAGATCCAGGGGCGTCATCAGCATCTCATTTCCTCTTACTTCCCAGGCTGCCCCTTACCCTGCCCTGCCGTAGTGGTCCGCCTCAGCTTGGTCCTTAGAAGACTGGGAGCTCAGCTGTACTCAGAATCCTTTCCTGAACCCTTAGCCCGGTCCCTCCCCCACCCAAAGCCTGCACGCGGAGTAGTCCAGCCCCCGAAACTCAGGTCCCAAGAAGCCTCAGAAAAGGCTAGAGAGACTATGTTTCTTCCCTCTCTACCTTTGTGGTTCTCTTTCTGGCTTCTACCCACCAACCGGTCGTGAGGACCAACAGCATCCATGCTCGTGGCCTCCTCAGGCATAGCCCAGGCCACTGCTCTGCCTTCAGCTCACAGCCAGCACAGCAGAGTGTGTAAGAGGAAGGAGAAAGGCAGTGTGGACAGGCCATAGCCCTGGCTGTCCATTAGAACTCCTGGGACATTGCCGCTGCCTTGGTCTACCCGGTGTCTCTGGGGCAAGGCGTCCTAAGTGTCTCTTCTAGAGAACTTCTAGAGAACCTCTGACTGATGTAACAGTAAAATAGAACCAGAACCAATCTGTGTTGGTTTGGGGATCCTCCCATAAGCTTCTTTGTCATAAAAGTATCAAGGTGTGCCCTGGAATGTTTCCAGGTACAGGAACCAGGGTCATGATCGGCGGAGGGGCAGACGCTTCCACTGTATTTGTGATGTTTCATTTCTTCAGCAGAGTGGTGGGGACAGGGTATTATGTTATATTTTTCGATTTGGTTGAAATAAGTCCATAAGGGAAAAAAAAAGTGTGGATTTTGCAGTCAGACAGACCTGGGTTTTAAGTTCACTTCTGCCACTTACTAGCTGTGTAACCTGGGGCAAGTACTTAACCTCTCTGTTCAAGAGAGGCCATTTAGTCTCTCCATTTAATCACCTGTAACATGGGGCTCCGAGGGCTGCAGGAGGACTACTCGAGTTCTAATACTCCTTCCCCTGTCCCTGCTAGACTATGCCTGGCCCTCAGGCCGGGGCAGGTTGCTAACTTCCCCCTGGGTCTCCAACTTCTCCACCACAGAAGAAGGATGGCATCATCTCCCTAGGCAAAGTGCCCCCAGACGGGCATGAGGGCAGGAAACACCTGTTCCTTATAGGTTTCTTTGTTGGGAGTAGGAGGAGGGGTGACTCCAGGGAAAGGCCGTGTAACTCCAGCCCAGAACTCTTTCCAGATTCTTCTGTGGTCTCTCAGCCAATGGGTGGAGCAGAGCAGAGGGGAGGGCAGGGCACAGCTCTGAGAAGGTAATGTGCAAGGAGATGGATCTTCTTCGAAGGACTTCAGGAAGGTAATGAGGGAGGGAGGATACGGGTCCCCACGCTGAGGGAACGTCTAGGGCTGCAGGGGTCAGCAGCCTCTGGAGGGATGGCAGTCAGGGGAAAGGCCCTCCCCTCCCATAGGCCCCTCTCAGGGACACAGGACGTGGCGCTGTTCATGAGTATTTAGAATCCAGTGCAACCAGGCAGCCTGTCCCCTCAAAGGGTGTGAGCCTGAGGAGGCTTCCCCGGGCAAGCAAAGTGTCTATCTGTCTGCACATATGCTCACACTCTCGCACGTGCAACACACACCTATATATGTGTGCCAGGCCTGTCTGTGGAGTAGGGAAAGGAACTCAGACACCGTTCTCATTGGACAAGCTTAAAACACAACATGGCTCATTTTTATTTTATCAGAAAAACAAAAAAAAAAAACAAAAAAACATTCCCTTCAGAAGGAAAGGCAGTTAGATAGGGCCTCTCCTGAGGCACCCAGGCCCGCCCCCTGGCCGGCCAGCCCCAACTTCCTCTCTTAAGCCATACTCCGGCGCCGCTCCGATACGGCTCCGCGCATCCTCGAGCCCAGCTTCGTCACCCAAGAGATGGCCCGAGGACCGATGATGTAAGAAGCACACGGCAGCTCACAGCAGCAGGAGAGGGCTGCCTGAGACTCCCTGGGCCAACTCCTGGTGCCAGGACAACAGACCCTGCATCCAGTGGGTGGAGGAAATAATAAAATAAAGAGGACGTCCTCACACTTATGTTTTCTCCTAGAAAACATAAACGCCACCTCCGGGCACAGCAGCTCCTGAACTCTTAGAAAGTCTGGGGAGGGTGGTGTGTGTGGGGCTCTCCCCAGCCTCAGGGCCAGCCAGCCTGCTCTGCTACAGCTGCTCTGTGAAGACCAGGTGGCACTTCTAGATGCTTCTGGAGTAGGGACTGGGCCCTGCCCAGTCAAGGTGCTCTGGTGCTGTGGCCTTGGCCTGATGCAGCGTCTCCCAGGATGAAATGTCCGCTTCCTCGGACTCCAAACCCTTCCTGCCGGGCCTCATGCTGTGCCAGCCAAGGCTCCCTCCTCAGTCCAAAGTGGGAACCAGCCACAGGAAGGGTTCCCCAGCACATTCGCTCTTCTCCCAACGTGACTGGTCCCGTCGACTAGAAAGAAAGATTTCCTTCCTTTAGGGAGGGGCAAACTCCATGGCTCGTCAGGACACTCCTGCTCCATCCTGGGCCAGGGGGCCGTCAAAGCCAGGGGATTCTGGGCTCGCTCCCCTGAGCTCGTGGCTGAGGAGCTCCATGTCTGGGAGGACTGTGTCCCCATGGGACTCGCGGGCACCCCCTCCACTCACCAGCCCCAGGGCATAGCCATTGGGCCGCCGTTCGGGATTGGGGGCGCTGCCGTTGGCCCACACCCCAGAAGGGTGGCCATTGAGGCGGAGGCTGATCTGCTCTCCATCACTGCCATGAGCTGCCAAGGCCCGGGCACTCGTGCCACCTGCCTTGAAGGGCTCATGCTGCCTCAGGATGTGGCTGCGAATGATCTTGCGGAAGGTCTGGCGGAACTCGCGAATGCGGTAGGCGTAGATGAAGGGATTCACAACAGAATTGGAGTGGGAGAGGACGATGGCCAGGTACATGAGCCAGTGGGGGGCATGGCTGCACTCCGGGCAGAAGAAGGTGAAGGAGTTGATGATGTGCAGGGGCAGCCAGCAGAGGGCGAAGAGCCCCACGATGATGGCCAGCGACTTGGCCGCGTGGACCTCCTTCTGCAGCGTGGACCGAGCCCGCTCCCCTGGCAGAGGCTGGCTCTCCATCTGCTTTAGCTGCCGCCGGGCTGCCAAGAAGATGCGCAAGTAGACACCCAGCATGAGCAGTAGGGGCACCAGGACACAAGCAAAGAAGTTGTAGTACACCATGTAGTTCATGGGGACCACGTCCTCAAAGAGACAGGCCACCTGGCCTTCCTCGCATTCCTGCGAGTGGTTCCTGTCCTTCAGTTGACTGCAGTTGTTCCAACCCAGCATGGGCGTCAGGCCGATGGCAAAGGACAGCACCCAGCAGATAGCAATGATGCCCTTGGCCCTCGCGCCGGTCACCAAGCCATTGTACCTGGGGAGAGAAGCCCAGCGTCAGAGGCCTGAGAAACGAGGGTAGGCAGGGCCAAGAGTCAGAAACCCACGTCCTGCTTCCTGCTCCTGGCCTCAGTATCCTCTTTTGTTCAGGGGAGGGTCAGGCCTTGCTTTGGACCTTACAGGAGATAAGAGGACAGCAGGCGCCCAGGAAAGGAAACCACTGCTCAGACATTCAGAGAGTTACTGAACAGCATTACAAGTAGCCCTGCGACTTGATTAGTTTGGTTTGAGGGAATGAATAAGTGATTTTTTGGAGGGGGAGAAGATGTCACCTCCACGTTGGTCTTAGACGAGGCTTCCCTTCAGCGTGGGAATGGTTCAGGAGGGTGGACTCCTTGGCTGGGGGCAGAACCAGCCAGATCAGGCCTGTCGGGATTCACATCTCCGATACTCTATGCTCTTCCTTCCCCACTTAGGGTCTTCAGAAGTGGCACAGGGTGGGTAAGTAAGGGGTGGAAGTCCCAGGCCAAATGAGATAGCCCTTTTCCCCTCCAAATTCACCCACGGTCCTCTGGAGAGAGATGAGATCAGTGTGTTTTAACCTTTCAATAACAGTCTTAACTTTGAGGAGGAAAGAGTTGCATGAGGTACTGAGGTCCAGAGAGGAAAGGTAACCTGCCTGAAACCCCTCAGCACTCTAGAGAGCCAGACTCAGTCCCAGGCTTAGAGAGTGGCCTGATCTCCTGGCTAGGAAGCTGACCCAGCCCACAGAAAAGGTGGCATAGGTTTTACTAAAAGAACCAAAAAATCCTCTCCCTGATGGAGGAAGGGGACCTCTGTGATCTCTGAGGGATCGATCACCTTTTGTTACCGGTTCTGATTCTGCTGACACCAGACTGCCCTCCCCTCTACCTAGTAAACTCTACCCACCCTCCAGGTTCAGGCTAGATAGCTTCTTGAAGAGGTTTCCTGCCCAAGCACAACAAATCCCTACCCCACCTGGGCCCCCGAGGCTGGGGCCCTGGGGCGCAGGGCTTTCCTGCATCCAGCTCCGCATTGCCAGCATGGAGACGAGGATACAGTAGGTGCCGAGGAAAATGTGCTTTAACTTAATTCCAGAATTGGAAGCATCCATAGCAGTGATGCAGTGGAGGGCAAACACGGGGGCTTACAGGCAACAAACCCATGAGACAGGCTGGCAGGTGTCTACTCTGTGTGCAGGAGGCAGATAACACCGCCCCGCCCCTCGCCGCCATGCAGAATGCGTGCCCAGTGCCTCCAGGTCTCAGGGGGGGTTGGGCAACCGATTTCCTGGGCAAAATCTCCCATGCCAACTAATTCAAATTAACAAAAACCTGGCAGCTCTGACCTCTTCTCTAGCCCAACCCCCTCATTTTATAGTTGGGGAAACCGAGGCCCAAGGAGAGGAATGGACTTCTCATAGATGTTCCAGGAGCCCAAAGGCAACTCGGGCTAAGTTTGTTGATTCTGAAACTTTCAATTCTGAATGCAAACAGTAAGCAGGCAGGACCATTCCCAGGAGCTCCACGGCCCCACTCAGAGGGGGCTTGGTACCTGCAACAGAGTTGGGCAAGAAGAGGGCCAGGGACTCGCCCATTTCTACCGAAAGCCTGCACTGCCCTGCTCAACTCTGGAACCTCAAATGCAAAGTCATGGGCTTTATTTTGTTTTATTTTTTTTTTGCACTTAATATTTACTTACATAGCACTTGCTCTATGCCACCCACTGTTTTTAGTACTCTACAAATACTAAATACAAATACTGTCACTCTGCTTCTCTGACCTTCAGTTTCCTCATTTGTAAAATGGGACGAAGAATCCAGGGCCTGTGAGCACTGGTCCATAAGGCAGAACGTAAAACCAGTAGGTGGAAATTACAGAAAGGCAGATTGTAGCTCAGAGTAAGTAAGAGCTTCTCAGCTGAGCTGTTCACAGGAGAGATGGGCTGCCTCAGGCAGCAGTGAGCTTCTTGTCATTCAAGGCAAACAAGCAGAAATAAGCAGTTTTAGGGATAGTGTACAGCAGCAGTGCCCAACTTTTTAGACAGCAAGGACTGGTGCTCCTATGAGAATCTAATGCTTGATGATCTGAGGTGGAGCTGAGGCAGTGATGCTAGCTCTGGGGAGCGGCTGCAAATACAGACGAAGCTTCACTCGCCTGCCACTCACCTCCTGCTGTGTGGCCCTGGTCACATAACAGGCCACGGACTGGTAGATATCTGTGGCCTGAGGGTTGGGGACCCCTGGTGTAAAGGACCCTGGAGGCTACCTGCCTTGAGGACTTTCAAGTCGTCCTCCAGCACCAGACCTTCTCGCCCTCATTCTCAGGCAATTACAGAAGTGGAGCTGCTGGGGAAGAGAGGAAGCTTAATAATGTTCACTGAATGAGTGGTGGGGATTCCAAGGCCTGGAGCAAAGGCTTCCGGGGAAACGGTCTGAAAATCCCTGGTCTGCCCAGTTGTCGAGGGGAAGCTTGCCACTGCGTCTGGAAAGAAAGCCCCTTGTGGGGACAGAAACACACACCAACAGCACTTGCCTATATGGCAAGAAGGTCTCTGGAAGGGTTCCAACACTGCCTTCCAGGGAAAGGAGTGGAGCTGGGGCAGGAGGCAAGAGAGCATATTTTTCACCACATACCCTTTTGCTCTTTTTTGATGTGTTGGTACATGAAGAAATTAGTCATTTTTTTAAAAACAGATTAATTTTGTTATTCAAAGAAAAGATTAATTTTATTTTTCAAAGGAAAGCCCTTAGGCTTAAGGCCCTGGACTCAGGCCCCAAGGGAGCTGGAACAGCATTAGGGCCCAAATGGAACAACGGCTAAGCCACAGCCTGGCCCAGCAGTGTCTCCTGGGATACATCTGCGATTTAGAGTCATCACATCTTAGCCTCTTGGGCTCCAGACATAGACCATCTGGTGGAAGAGGTGACATGGCCATCCGGCATGTTCTGGGGAGCACACAGGTGTCATAGGAAGAGGATGCCAGAGCCACTGCCCACACTTGGAGGTACCTCTACTGCTCTGTGTCCTCCAGCTCTCAGGCTGCCCTTTCCTGGGGGCTCCCTGTTATCCACATTGAAGAGTCACTCCATGATCCAAGAATCCCCCTCATGATTCCAAGTGGGGCGTCGGGTGCATTTGCCCTACACAGAGGAGAAGGGGAGTTTCCCTAAGCTGTCCCAAGGAGCCAGTGATCCAAGATTGAAGAGTTACTGAGTCTGGGTGAAGTCCAAACTCCATCCTGGGCACCAGCGATCCTGAGCTGGCCTCACTCCTTCCTACCTGCCTGTTCTTCTGTCTCTATCACCTCTCCTCAGCCCAGAGCCCCAGGCTCATTCCTTCCTAGGGCCTTTGCCCAGGCTTGGTCCCCTTCCTGTGGCACCTGTGTCCCCCCACCTATCGTGCAAGACCCATCAGTGTCACCTCCTCCAGGGAGCCCTCTCTCCTGATCCTGCCCTCCTTAGATGCCAGGGCATTCAGGTTTTGTCCCCATGGGAGTGATCCATCATATAAGACTCATCAACTGCTGCTCAGCACTTGGCCTGTTTCCCAAGGAGAGAGAGTGCTCACCTGAGAGACAGTAGCCAATGGGTACAAAAGTCCCCTGGGCAAAGAAAGCCTCTGTCTCTCACCCTGGCCTCTCCATCCTGGGGGCTCCCATCTCTGCCTCTGGCCAGGCTTCTTTCTCACCGACTTCCTGAGGAGGCCCTGCCCTAGCCCACCAGGATCCCTGCACTTGGAAAGAAGCACATAGGTTTTTCTGAAACTGAATTCTTCAAAAAAAAGGTGGGGGGGGGAGGGCGCTGAGCAGCAGCAACATCCTCACCCCCATCAGCTCCCAGATCCAGGAGACCCAGGCTAATCCTTCCAAAGGTTTATCAAGCGGAGCTCAAATGGCCAGGGTCTGAGTACAACTAGGTCCCATTCCAGAGGATCATGGGAGTCAGGGATGCGGTGGAGGGCAGGCCCATGACTCCATCCAGGGGTCCAGCTCTGAGCCTCCGACAGCTCAAGGAAGAGCTGAATCCCTACCCACCCCACCCACCGACCTCCCTCAGGGCCTTGTCATTCCCATCCACTCACTGGACCCTCATAACACAACACCTTTGTGAGCTCAGAGAGGTTTGTTCCTCTTACAGACCAGAGAGGGACAGCTGACTTTCCACGGTCACACAGCATGTTCCATCCTCCTACATCGAGGAGTCATTCTTTTGACTCTCAGAAAACAAAAACAAGAAAAAGAAGCTGAGGCCATTTCAGTCAAGAGCAGCGGCCTTGATCTCTCCCTAGAATGCTGTTGCCCTCTGAGTCAGGGGAGAAAGTGAAAGCAAGGCCCCTGCTTCCCCAGAGAAAGCAAGGCCCCTGTTCCCATCAGGGCTGGCCCAGCCCCAGCCCAAGCTCAGCCTGGTCTACCTGGAAACCCACAGACAGGCCTCCATATTCACAGCCATCCCTCGACGAGCCTGGCCTCTGGACTCAGCTCTGCCCACTGAGGCTGGCCTTCTATTCTGACAAGGGTCCTAGGCTCTCCTGAGACGCAGAACATCCTGTAGGGCCACATGGGGCCCAGGCTCTTTTCCTCATTTGAGCAACATGACGCGGGTGCCCGCTTCCCTCTTAGAGCCCTTGCGACAAGAAATGGTCACTTGGTGCAGGTTCTGGGAGACTAGGGCCACCCTGTGACCCAGCTCCCCAAAGACTGAAGGCGCAGTGGGTGGCAGGCCACATTTCTTCCCAGACCCAGTCCCAGCTGTGCTACCAACTCGCTGTGTGGCCCTGAGGGCTGGCTCCCTTCTCTGGGCCTTGTTTTTCCATCCAGAAGATGAGAGGAAATGACCTCTATGGGCCCCCTTGGGCTTGACACTCTAAATTTCCATTTGCTCATTAAGCCTGCTCTTCCTCCCGGCTGGGGTGCCCTTGGCCCTGCATGGGGTGGCTGGGGTCTGCTCCACAGGTAGGCACCACACCTGTTTGGGAGAATTCACCAAAGGGAATGGGGTACCCCAGTCCTTTGAGACCACCCCCAAAGGCTGGCTGGAGGGGCCCCAGCTCCCACCCCTCCCCCTACCTCCAGCAGGATATATCCTGGTCTAGGATATATCCCTGGCCAGGTAGGTGGAGGCCACAAACTCAGCTTTGGGGAAAGTCTTCGCTTACACAATAAGTGACTGAAGTCACTTCACAAAAGATTCAACATAAAAATCCCCTCCACCAGCCCGCCCTCCTCTCCCCTAGTGCACAGGCTGTCTCCAAGACCATGAGTACTTGGTGACCTAAACAGCACAGAATTTGCATATAGGTTCAAATGACTCACTGTGGCATTTGGCCAAGTCACTTCCCTTCTCCTCTCTGGGTCATTTTCCTAATGTGCAAACCGTGAGGCCAGCCCAGAGGAGCTGGAGGAGGGCAGACAGGCTTCTAGCTAGCCCCAAGGTCCTGTGGTTTCCCATGGCGCCCCGCCCCACCCCAGCATCATGCCGTGGGAGGAATGGGCCAGACTCACAACCCAGGCCCGGGCCACACGCATCTACCAGAGTATGGCAGCCTCCACCACGTAGCCCACGGGAGTCTGGGAAGGGCTGAGGTGCCGTGTGCCCACAAGGACAGCTAGATTGGTACGATTGCTGGCCATGTGACAAGCCCTGGGCAGCCCCAGACTGAGCTCCGTGGCCTTGTCACATCAACACTCTGACACCACAGACCTCACCCTGACCCTGGGTTCACCCTCACCATGAGCACAGACCAGACCCTGGCACAGGCAGCCTTTGCACAAACGTGAACCCAGCACGAGCTGTGCCGTGGAAGAGAACACGGGGCAGCACCCCCCTGGGGCCCCCAGCTCACCGGAGTGGGATGCGGATGGCAATGTAGCGGTCAATGGCGATGGCCAGGAGGCTGAAGATGGAGCTCTGTGTGAGGACCACGACAAAGCAGGCGAAGAAGAGGCAGCTGTGGCAGGCGGCACAGAACCCTATGCTGATGGTGATGGCAAAGGGGATGGCAAGGACTCCCACCGCAATGTCGGCTGCCGCCAGTGACACCACAAAGTAGTTGGTGACATTCTGCAGGTTGCTGTTTAGCCACACAGCCCAGCACACCAGCACATTGCCCAAAACGGCCAGCACAGCAATGGCCAGCTCCACCACGATGTACACTGAGGAGCCCATGGTGGGCATGGCCGCAGACAGACAGAGTCGGCAAGGACGCGGGCCAGGCCAGCTCACGGTCCATAGCTGCAGTGCAGCCAGCCCTGCTCAGGCCCCTGAGCCCCTTCCTCACAGGAGCCAAGAGCGTCCCTGCTGTTGGAGGGGACGCTCCCTAAGGGCTTCTGTTGGAGGGGACGCTCCCTAAGGGCTTCTCCACGGCTGCCTTGGAGTCTCCAGAAAGCAGACCCCCTCCAGGGGCTCCGCTGGCATCTTGGATCAGCTCAGCATCAGTTCCCAAGGTACCTGTCAAAGGAGAAGCCACATGAGGAGCTGGACCGCTGCAGAGCGGGCAGCACAGCGGAAGAAGGTTCCCGGGAGTGGCCCGCAGCCACAGGTTCCGTTTATTTTCTAGGAGAGCCGAAAATCTTTCCAAGTTAAGTCACTCGTGTTAGCCCCCCATGCTCAGTTTCTCAAGCCTTCGGTGGCAGCCCTGCCAGTCTCCTGGTCCCTGAGCTCACTGCCAGGACCCTCCAGCTCTCCCAGGCCCACCCACCTTTTCTCTCAGGCAGCCTCGGTCAGCTCCATCCCCCGCGAGCACTCCCTGGAAACTACCAGCACCTCCCCACACTGCCCAGGTCAGGAGCAGGACCGACGATCCCTAGAGCTCCCATCTGGAAGGACCTGGGGATCCGTCTGGGCCCGTCTCCCACGGCCAGCTGGTAAGTCCTCTTGCCTCACCAGCAGCGCTGCACAAGGTGGTAGAGCAGGCACAAAGGGAGCCCGCCCCTTAGCAGCCCCCGCCAGCTGACTGCACACCTGGGCGGGGCAGCGGCCCGCCTCCCTCCTCCCTCACCCACTCCCCAACCTTCTCCTCTGCCTGGCTGACACTGGGACAGACTGAATTCAGTTTGGCAGCAGGCAGAAAGTGGGGCGCTCAGCCAGGACTTGCTGGGAGACCGTGGACAAGGATGTTTTTCCTTTCTGGGTCTCAGTTTCCCCATTAACACAGTGAGGAGATTGGACCCCCACATAGCCTCTGGGGGCCATTTCAGCTCTCAACCATGAGAAGGAAATAAACAGATTTGAAAGGGCTTCTCCAGAGTCAAAATGTCACAGAAATGTAAGGAATTACTGAGACCCCTCACAAGAAACGGCCAACGATCTTGATCTCCCCAGCCCAAACCCCCAGTGTATCCCCTTGAACTTTTTAAATGGTCTCCATTCCCCTGCCAGCCCCAGGGGCCTCTCCCCACTGCCTATGCCTCCACCTGTCACACTCACGTATGCTCACAGTGTCCCCCCATGCCAAATCCACCTCCCTCTCCAGTCCCTCATGGGGCCCTAAGTGTGCATAGGCAGTAGCTGCCGCCTGGCCGGGGACAAGAGGCCCAATGCTTCCTTTCAGCCACCTGCACAGCGGGCTCTGGGGGCTACATCTTCCCTCTTTCCTCCAGGAAACAAGGATCAGGTGGGATGGCCGACCTTGGGAGAAGGTCACTTGCCATGTTCCAAGGGCCAGACTCCTCCTGCCCTGTCAGGGAGGTGACATAGGGTTGCAATAGATGTGCCCCAAGTTTCCTTCTAACTCCAATGTGCCTCAGGTGGCTCGAACTGGGCTGGCATGGGCTGCAGCCACACCCAGGGGGGCGTTCCTTGTGCCCACTAGGAGGCTCAGAGTGGAGCATCCAACACCAGAAAGCAGGAGGAGAGAAGAGGAGGCCAAGCTCCTGAGAAACCATGAGGTTCCTACAGCCTGTGGCTTCTCCCAGGCCTGGCAGGGGTCCACTGCCAAGGAGCACGAACGAGCCCTGCTGAACTCCCACTACACATTGGGCACTTGCCGGCCAGCTGCTCTCAAGTGAGTCATTGGCAGAGGTAGGCCACACCAGATCTCCTGGAGCCATCCCTGGCCACACAGGGCATCCCTCAGTGTTCCCAGCCTGCAGCCCAGAGCAGCATTCACCACCCCCCCCCCCCCACTCAAATGCAGAGGCTGTGTGTCCAGGGTTGTCTCATCCTCGTTCTGTGGAAGGGAAGTGACAGGCTCAGGCCTGCCTCCCACCGGGGCCCTCCTGGGCCCAGCCACCGCAGCAGCAGCAGTATCAGCGCCCTGTCTGATCAGGCCCAGCCAGGCCAGGCAAGCCCCAGGGAGCCTCCCACCACCAGCGAGTCACCCACCCTCCTAGCGCCTCACAGCCACCTGCGTCCTTCTGACACCAGCTCCAGCCCCCAGGGTAATCTGCACTGAGAGGTGTGACAACCTCCACCCATTCAACCAGTCCAGGCTAGAAGCCTGATTTGAGCGCAGACCATCATCCAGATTCAGTTGGGCCCTGCCAGGTGGGGGGCCCAGTGAGGTGAGCCCAGCAGTGATACCCTTGACCAAAACATGTACCACATGTCTGTGGAGCAGTGGCCGGGCTGGCCTGGTGCACTGTCCAGAGCCCTGCTAATGGGGTCACACCATTTGCACCCACCCTGAATGCTGAGCCGATTCCATGTGAGCCGGATGCCTGGTGTGGAAGGGCCTTCAAGGGGCCTAATCCAGCCCTCTGCTCCGTGAGGCTCTCCCAGCAGCCTCAGGGGCCGGCTACCTTCTGCGCTCTGGGCTGCCATGTTGAAAAGCACCTGGTACCAACACTGTTCCTGACTACACTGAAATTGCCTTCCTGATATCCACTAGGCCTGGAATGCCTTGCCAGACCCTGGACACAACTGCCCAGATCCTCCTGCCCAGGTCAAGCCTGCAAGGAGCTAAAGACACACCCAAGGCCCCTGCCAGCCAGGCCCTAAAAGGCTGCCTCCTTGCATGTCCCGCTCCCCATCCCCTCTTCCTGCAGGCTCTGCTAATTGCTAGCAGCACATCCTCAGGTGAGGCTGGCCTGGCCCCACAGGCAACTTGGGCATCTGCCTGACCAGAATCTCCCAGCCGTGAGCAGAGCAGAGTACATCGGCGGAGCCCGAGGCACTGCGGGCAGGCAGGGCAGGGAGGAGCTGGGAACCGCTGTTCCCACCCTTCTATGGGAAGCTGAGGAGCTTCTCAGCATTAGGCTGGCAAATCAGCCTGGAGTGGGGGCGCCATGATTTCTGGCCTTTGCCAGGCTTTTATGGTGTAAATGCTCCCATTATGGTCAGTTTCAAGGTACCAGTGTGTCACTGACAGAAACTGAGAATTAATGCACACCATCAGTCAGCTCGAGAGAGCCTGCGCCTTTGGTCTCCAGCAACTACAGAGCCACCAAACCCTGTGCTCTCCCAGGGCCTACCTGCCTGGACACAAAGACTGTAGTCTAGACCCTCTTAAATCACTTGTCTTAAATCAGCAGCCTGATGAGGGCATCAGGAGCCATGAACTCCATTTTACAGATGAGGACGCTAAGGCCCAAAGAGGTTAATGAGCTCTCCCAGCCTTGTCATGAGCATAAATTCCACATAAACGGTGGAATTAAGCTGGGGGAATGCCCATGGAAAACACTGCAGCAGGAAGACTTCCTGGGGCCTCCCGGCCCCTCTCCATTTTCCTCCCTTCAGAGGCCTCCAACAGCGACAGGAAGGTCGTGAGGCTCATGGGGAGGGGAGCAGGGGGTGAGACCAGGATCTGGCAATTTTCTAATCCTTTCTGTTGGCTCTGTCCATTTAATTAATCCTTGAGTCTTCTGTTGCTAGCCAGGAGGGGAAATTAAATATTAATCATGTAATATTTCCTTGTGATTGTCCTTTGCTGGGGACAGGGCAGAGGTCAGAAGTTGTCCCATACAAACTAGAGACACATGCTGGGGAACGTGCATGAGTCTTGAAAAGACAACCACATGGGATTCCCAGCAGTCAGACTCCAAACGCTGCTTCTTCCTGCCTCCTTCCTCACCCCCACGGGCCTGGCCACTTTAATTAAAACTCCATTTAATCAAAACCCACGTATCTCCTAGCACACTTCTGTCTCCTTCTATGTCAGACTAGCGAGGCTTTCTGCACACATGCCCAGATGGTGGCTGTACCCCCAGAGCCTGCTGGATGAAGGTCCTTGCTAGCTTCCAAGCAGGATCTTGAATACCTGTTTCTGGGTGCAGCTAAAAGCCACGTACCGAGCCCAGCGTAGGGACTTGGACTTGTCGCAGCCACACCGGACCCATTCCTGGGCTTCAGAGTCCTTGCCTGAGAATCCTTCACTACTTTCTCACAGCAAATGTTTCCAAATACCTACTCAGTGCCAGGCAGCATCCCAGCTGTTGAACCACAGAGAACTCTGTGCCATCTGCTGCTGAGCCTGGCCCCAGCAAAGCCTTGAGCCAACAGCAGGGGACCCTGAAGAAGGACGTGTCCCATGAAACTGTCCTGAGAGCCAGTGGCTACCCTGGTGTGCAGGTCATTCCCTGCCTCCAGGACCTCAGCTCATACTTAAGATGAGCCTATAAACCACAATTTCAAAGCACAGGAGGAAAATTCAGACTCAGAAAGATAAGTGACAGCATCCGGAGTATGGAGATTAATTCATTCCAGAAGAGATGAAGGTAACAGTTAACTAACAGCGATTTACAAATACATTTAGGAACTTTAAAGAGATAAAGAAAGGAATAGCATCCATAAACGAGAATGAAGACTTATGATTCCATTGGCAGAAACGAAATAAGAACAGGCAAATACGAACAAGAAATAATGTAAAATCCCAGAAATTAAAAATAGAGAATTGAGATAGAGAACACACTTGACATGATTGTGCTTCAGGAGTGCAGGTTGGGATCTGAAGACCACGCTGAGGAATTCTCACAGAAACTTCAGAAAGAGACAAAGTCTACGAGAAGATAGATGAGAGAGATGGAAGGTGGATTAAGAAGCACCAATATCTTGGCTTACGGGAGCTCAGTCGGAGAGTAGAGAAGGCAATAAGAAGAAAGAGCTGGACAGGTAGCTCGGCTCCTGCTCCCAATCACGGGTCAGGACCCACTGAGCCCCTTTTGTCTTGGCAGGTGGCTTCCTGTGTTGCCTAGAGGTAAGCAACCACCAAGTACTACCGCCTCTTCCCTCCCGCCCTTCAGGGCTGCCAGCAGCTTCAGCTCCAGAAACTTGGTGCAGGCTGGGCCTGAGGTGCCCATGCAGGCACCCAGTGGGGCCCCCACCCCCACTGCCTCTGGGGTGTGTGGCTGTTGATTTCAGCTCCTGGGGACAGGATGTGGGCAGGAATGGGGTGGAGAGCAAGCTCCCTGCACTGAGCCCGGCCCCCAGAGCAGCCTCCACACCACCGGCCTCCAGGGCTCCAGGGCTCCCTTCTCCCACTGGGGGCCCAGAATCCCCTCCAATCCCCAAGTGTCCTGGCCAGATGCCAGAGAGGCTGAAGGCCCGCCTTGCCTCAGCCTGACGAGGTCACTCACCCCCCCCCCCACAGGCCACCTCACCTGACACCACCCTCCAAGGGACCGCTCCTCAACACAGGGTGCCAGGGGGCCCACGCTGTGGCGGGTGAGGCTGCTCTGTTCCACACTCCCTGGGACTCTGCACAAGCGGCTTCCCCCCTGTGCGGAGGCTCCTCCCATGTGTACAGCAGGCTGGAGAGTGCTCTGCAACCGAACAGCCCTCAGGCGATCCCTCTAATGGTAGGATGAGAGGCACTCCGATGCCTAAAGAGGCGACATTGCGGGGGGCAGGGGAGGGGAGGGCAGGGGGCTTCCAGATGGCCCTGGGAACAAAGATCCGAGCGGGCCCGGGGTAGGTTCCTGATAGAGCCCGGGCTGTTGAAGGGAGCGATGCCAGGAGCACGCTGCAGGGACTTCCCAGAGGACAGGACAGCTACTTTGAGGACAGGAGGGAGGTGGGCCACTCCTGGGGTCCCTGGGATGAAGGTGCGATGATGTGGCCCCGGAAGCTGAAGGGAGAAGGCGGGAGGGATAGCAAGACCAACTGGAGGACGGCCTCGCCACTGTTCCTTGGCCCACCCACTTCAGACACCCCTTGGACCCTGCCCCCAGTTTGCAGAGGCCACTGAGGGGTCAGAGGTGAATGCGCCTGTGACAAATGGGCAGACAGATACCAGCCGTGGGGGCCTCTGGGCAGAGACCACCAGCCCAGACACCAAGGGAAGAGCCAGAGCAATGCCGGCCCCTTCTCCACGGTGCACTGAGGCAGCCTTTCCCACGGGCTACAGCCGCGCTGACTGGAGCAGCAGCAGAGGTGGGAGCTACAGAAAGACAGTTCTAGCCCCTGCCCAGTGACCCCTGAAACAGGCCTGTACTGCAGAAGCGGATGAGGGCCTGGAGGAATCTGGATGGCTCCTCAGAGTACGGGCCATTTGGCTTGGACTTGGAGGACAGGGAAATGAGGGGACAGAGAGGGAGTGACTCCAGGCAAAGGTAACAGCCAGCACGAGGTTCAGAGGCATGTCAGAGAGGGCCTGAGGAGGTCCTAGAAAGCTAGAGCATCCCGCCTTCCCGAGGCGCCCCCACTTCCCCAGGGCTGGAGTGAGGGGCAGCTGCTCTCCCCTCCACCCAGACCCTGCTGTCCGCAGCACAATCTTATGGCCTCCATACCACAGGGGCCCCTTCCATGATTCTGTGGGTGGGCTGGGGGATCTCTGAAACTAAACTACCCCTTATCCCCACCCAGAGCTCCCAGGCCCTGCCCAAAAGGGGAGCAGTCTCCCAGGGGCTCCTCTCTGCAGCCCGGCTCCAAGCTCCTAGCCATTCCCCACTGCACTTCCCGACCTGGGCCCAGCACAGACCTCTAGGGTCCCACGGTCAGGCACCACACCCCGCTGCTCCCTCCAACCTCCAGGCCACAGGGCGACCCTTCCCTTCTGTGTTCTCCAGGGCTTCCCCGGGCCCAGACCCCTTACCTGGGGGTCAGGACACGTCCCTTTTGTCAACTCAGCACCTGATTCCCGTGGTCTCCTCAGCATCCTGACACACACACACACACACACACACCAAAACCCTTTCTCCGCCCACCCTTCGTGCCTTTGCTGTCCGTCTGGCCATCCTTCCGTAGGATCTCACGTGTGTGCACCTTTCAGCACCCAGTTTGAGTTGCAGCAGACAAGGCAGACGCCATAAGATGGTTGGGGTAGCCTTTCCAGCTTATCCACGATAAGGTTGCTCAGGAATTAGGCAAATTAAATGGTAGCAAGAGCTGCTAAGGGACTTCAGGTCTCTGCAGAGAGCCACTACAGGCTGTGGTCCTACACTGCAGGCACTGCCCAGGGCCACCCAGAGGCCCTGAATTTTGTGGGATGTGATGCCTTAAAGCCAAGTGCTTGCTCCCAAGTCAAGTACAGTCCACATGTCCCTCTGCTGACAGCAATCTTTGTGGTGTTCCCTGACCCCGCAAGGCTAACAGACCCCCTCCACAGTTCCCCAGCTCAACACAAACCCTGAGCTGTCCTCTTCTGGTCCGCCCTGCCTCCCCGCACCTCCCACAGCCAATGCCCGGTTCTCATTTACCCTGCACCACAGCTCTGTACCACAAGCATTGCTTGAATCATTCTTGTGTTGCAGGTGAGAATGATTCCAGGGACAGTGACTTGCTCAAGGCCGCCCAGTGAGTGAGTGAAGACCAGAAGCCAGGTTTGGGCATCAAAATCTCCAGTTCATTGAGTTGTCCTTGAAGCCAGTTATTGAGCTCTTAGGCAGTGGGCTCCTGGTCGGGGCGGTGGTGGGGGTGGGGAGGCCAGGACCAGGGTATGGTCTGGAACCTGCACTTCACAGGCCAACATGAGTGAAGCAACATGCAAGCCCTCAAAGGCCACCCAGGACCAGCCTGGCCCAAAGCCTGTCTCCTGCCAGCCACCTGGGCTGCCCTCCACCTCCCTGAGGCTATGAACAGGGAAGCCAGCTTTGCCCAGAACCTGATCTGCATGAGGGGATGGGGATGGAGGGGCAGTGGCCTCAGGGATACTAAGACCTGGGAGAGCTAGGGAGACCCCAAAAGCAGGGGCAGAACAAGGAGGTGTTGACATCACTGCCAGTGAACAAGCCTCAGTGAGGAGCTCCTGCCATGGACCTGCCAAGACCAGGGACAGGGGACTGGCCGGGAGGCCAGAGCCTTCCCAGCACAGCAGGACTAATGAGGCAGCCCCTGGACCCACAACATCCTCTCTGACCCGCTGTGCTCCCAAGAGCTCCCTATCATGGTCCCCGGGGGCTGGGACACCAGGGGCAGCTCTGGCTGAGCATGGAGGTGACATGGAGAGTCTTCCGGAGCTTTCAGAGGCTAGGAGTCCACAGCAGCTGGAGAGCAGAGGCGGAGGGGAGAGCAGCCTGAACTCCAGGCCAGAGGGGAGCACAAGGCCCTGTGGGTGGAGACGGGTCTGGGTGCTGCCTATGATGGGGAGGGAGAGCTGGCTACAGAGGGCAGGCAGCCTAATCCTCCTCCAGGAACCAGCCACTAATTCCAGTTCCAGGGAAAGGGAGGTGGGGAGACCCGCCCTCCGGCTTCTTACTTCCCACACCCCCTTCCGCAGAGCCCTCAACTTCCCATTGTACTGTCAGGAAATTAAAGTCTAAAGCGGGGTGGCTGTGCAGGAACGCATAAGTGTCTGCTCTGCGACCCTCCTTGGTGCCTCGGGCCGTCCAGCACCGAATCCCTCGAGGGCCGCCACCATTCCCGCCATTCCTACCTCGGCTCAGGGCAGCGCGGCAGCCGGCCAGGACCCGTCCGAGGCGCGCACCCACCCCCGCCCGTCCTCCGGCCTCTCCTGGGTCCCCTAAGTCCCGTTCCCGCCACAGCTGTCTGTAGGACACGCCCGCGCTCGGCCGGCCTTCCCTGACTCCCGTTTCTTGCCGCGCCCCGGGCGTGCGGGGTGCCGAGCGTGTGCTCACTGTGCCCCCCGCTCCCCGACACCAGCCCCGCCCCGGGCCGCGCCAGCTACCGAAGCCCCCTCTCGTCTCCAGGCCCCACCCGCCCACCCTCAGGCCGCTCCTTTGCACCCTCAGCCCAGCCCCCCGCTGGGTGCGCCCGGAAGGTTCCCCAAGCGCCCAGGGGCCGGCCCGTGGCGCCCAGACGGACCGACGGACTGACGGTCCCTGCCCGTCACCTGCGGTCCGGACGCCTGCCCCCCAATCCCCGCTGCCGTGGCTGCTGCGCTCTCGCGCTCCTGCCCCTCCCCGTCTACCCCTGCGCACCTTCCGGGCCAGTTTGGGGCCACTCTGAGGGTCCGCACGTCGCCCCCGACCGGGCCCAGGATGTGCGACCGCGCCTGGGCCGCCCTGCACGCGCCATTCCCGTCGCCGCCGCCGGGCAAGGCTCGGACCCCGGCCCTGTGAACTCGCTCTCAGGCGGCGGGCAGGGAGGGTCGGAGCGGCGGGCACCCTGACTGGAAGGGGACCCGAGACATCCAGCCTCCCACCCCCACTCCGTCCCGGCAGCCCCCGACGACTACACGCCGCCCGCCCATCCCGACCCTCCGACCCAGTGCTCGGGACCCCGGCTGACCTGCGGCTCGCGCGCCGGCTCCCGCTGTCTCGGCTGCCGCTTGGGCTCCGACTCCAGCCGCGCCGCTCACGGGCGCCCCCTGCAGGCGGCTCCGAGACCTACGCTGTCCCCACCCCGCCCCGCGGCGCGGGGAAACCGATGTCTCGAGTGCCCGGTGCTCGGGAGAGGCCGCAGGGAACCGGAGGAGCCGGCCCGAGAGCACGGCGATACCCCCAGTAGGGCCTGGGCCGCATCGAAGCCCCCGCCCGCAGCCCCGACTTGCTCTCCCAGGCTACGTCGGTTCTGTCACTTCCTCCTGCACCACATCCCCTCCCCCTTCAACGAATCTTCGGCCCCGGAGGCCCCCACCCCACCCAGTGAAGTCTGCTGGGCCTGGGACTACAAACTCTGCTCTCCAAGAAGGCTGCCCCTACCACTCTAGTCCCCCCGAAATTCTGCTCTCTCTTATCCTAGGTGCTGGTTTAGGTCAATGCCCTTATGTCATCCCCTCCCCAATATCCAGCTGTGACTCAAGAAGTGCCCTGTGCCCACTCCTCTGAAACTCCTCCCATGGCTCCCTATCCACCTTACCACAACCCAGGGCACTCAGGGGACCTTGACCTTCCTGGTCCCCAGCCTTGCCCTCGCTCCCAGAGTCTTGCTTTGGGCTGTGGGGAGATTAGGATGCCTCTAAGAAGCTGGTCCCAGTTTCCAATGACCCCTCAGCCTCTTACGGCTCACATTCTGGGCCAGGGCCCCTCCTGTTCTAAAAGCCTCTGGTACCCAGTCAGGTCCTGTAGCCCATCCCCCATTTTTTTGGCAAAGGAAGGGGGAGTCACTTTCCGCACCACAGAGTAACCTGGCACCTCAGACCCTTGGGTGGGGAGTCATTCACTGCTCCTGCCCTCCCCCCAATCACCCCCCACACACACACACTCCAGGCCCATGTTCTGGAGACTTTAAATTGGGACCAACCTCACATCCAGCCCCAGCCCAGCCATATAAAGGGATCTGTCTTTGACCCTTGCATCTGGACAGACTTGGAGTAACCTCAGTTCTGAGCCTAATAGACAGCCGGAGATTTGTGGGGACCCTTGCATTCTTGAACCTCCTGGGGCCTGCAGCATTTCCATGAGAGGCCCAGGGCAGAGGGGCTTGCCCAGGGCCTCACTGGACCCAGCATTGAGTCAGGAGCACAATGTCTCCTGCACTGTTGGCCATAGGAGCTGGCAGGGGGGAGTGGGAGTCCAGGCACTTGGCCAACACATCTGAGAAGCCAGAGCCTGTGACTGAGCCCATCGCTTGCCCTGACTCAGCCTTGATCGTCTCCCTGGGTCACTCTCAGGGCTTAAGCCTGGGCTTCTGTCCCCATTTGGCCAGCTTGGCTCCCTTCATCTCCTTCTCCCTTAATGTCCAGTGGGGCCCCCAAGGCCAAGCGGTGCTGAGGAGGGCAAGCTGGAAGGAGTCAGGGCTCCCATGCAACTGGAGAAAAACTCAAGACCTCATGGGGCAAGGTACGCTTGACAACCTTCAAACTGGGAATGTCCTAGTCCCAGATGCCTTTCCAATCTCCAACCTGGCTCTGTTCCAACCTCACTTCCACTTCTCCCCAGTCCAAGCCTTTGTGGAGCCCCAGCTGGCTAAGGCATCCCCCTCAACTCCATTAAGGGAGACTGAGGAACTGAAGGAGCCTATCCCCATCCTTCCACGCTCTTGCTTGCCTAGTGAAGGAGCTTCCACACCAGGGAGGAACACTGCCCTTGTTCCTGTGGCTTTCCTGTGGTCCTTGCCTCACCTATAAAATGAGATGATATTGTTTCTGCCCTGCTACCTCCAGAGCTGGGCCAGAGTCAGACCATGTGGTACCAGCTGGGGCACTACCCAGCCAGGGGACCCACCCCCAGGCCTTCGGCTCTCTGTCCTTGTTTCTGGGCCATTGCACAGGGTAAACTTCTACGAGGGGTACAAAACCCTCCTGCCCACACTTGTTGGATTCATATTCATTCAAGTCCTTACTCAACAAAAAGGCAAGACACAACTTGTCTCGAGAGTCACCTGGGACCCAGGAGGAACTACAGGGGTTCATGGGGGCAGAGATCAACAGTCAATTGCAGGGGTCACTCTTGTCCCCTACTCCTCAGCATGGGCCGCAATAATTCTCTCACCTGCCATTTCCATTCTGGGGCCCAGCATCCTTCCTGCCCAGACCTCCTGGTCATGCCCCATGCCCAGAAATGGAAGGCTCCATTTCTGCAGCTGGTGCTCAGGGCCAGAAACAAAGTCATCAGAGTTCATCACCCCTGGGGCCCAGTGGGCAGCCCTCCACACCTCAGTGTGGGTATGTGGGTACCACAGGATTGGGGTAGCTGTGTCCTCAAGCGAGGGGTGGTCAGGCAGGGCCTGACTCAGCTCCAGCCCCAGAGCCAGTGCCCTAGGCCCTCAGGTCCCCAGCCTTCCCCTACAGCAGAGCCTGCTAGTGAAGGGAGCTGTTCCAATGGTCCTGTATCATCTATGTGCTTCTGTCCCCGTCTCCAGTGTAGCCATTGCACAATGACAGCACATGCCGGGGACCCTCCAATTCAGCAACGACAGGAAGCAGGCACATGACAGGGCTATTCACAAACTCTGCCTCCCCAGTGGAGTGGACATGCTCGCGATTGATCCACATCATCACCTCCAGGCTCTCCTGGGAGACACTCTTGCCACATCCCTCACATCTCAAGAGGCCTGCACCCTGGCACCAGGAGCCTAAAGACACTTTCTTGTTTTTGGCCTTGGCTTTGCTGCACTCTCTCCAGTTCTGTGCCCTCCTGAGCCTTGAGAGGCTGAAGGAGGCTCCTGTGCAGGAACCTGCACCTGGGCCAGCCCTCCCGGTCTAAGGGAGCTCTGAGGGTGGGGACACAGGCCTGCTGCTCCTTGGTGGGCACAGGGATGCCCCTGGCAGGCCCCATTTTTTACCTCTGGGCCTTGGTTTCCCTACCCATCCCCAGGCCAGGCTTTGAAGGCTGTGGGCACCCGCCCTTCCTTCCATCCAGGCCCATGCTTCTCAGACCAGGCAGTGGGCCCAGCTGGGCTCTCGTGCTCCAGAATTCCGTTCTCAGACTCTCCACCCCCTCCCCATCCCACCGGCTCTTTGTTCCTGTCCAGGATGCACCTGGATAGCCTCTGGCCCCTGATTGTTTTCTGTGGAGCCAGCTGGGCAACATCAGGGAAAGTGCCAGAACCAGGATGAAGTACCAGTGAGTGCTGGGGCTACATCCTTGGGAACCAACCAGGCCACCCTGAGGTAAACACCTGCTTCTCCTCCAAAGGGGAGGGGCACTACACATTTCATGGGGTTCTAGAATAGAGAAAGTGGGGGAATCTCACAGAGCTTCAGGTTATACTAAGACTAAGGCAGCCCAGAGGAGGCAGAATAATGCCTGAGGAAGCTCCCCGGCCACCCACAGCCACGGCATTAGCAGGGGAACCCCATCCTCTAGCCCTTGAGGATGCTTCAGCCCACATTGGCTTCTGGGGATCAAATAGCAACCCTGTGAAGAATCCCGTGTCTCTGAGCTGATCTGGGTGTATTTGTGTATCTATGGAAACAGAGACCCAGATGGGGATGAGGCCTCATCCTGGCTATACGGTGGGCAGGGACAGCCCTATGCATGCCAGGGCTTGTCACTCACTCCCCTAAGGATGGCCCTAAGCCAGCCCAGGCACTGGCCAGTAGCAACTGCCGGATCATCAAACCGTTCACCCCTTCCCCACTCTCCCTGTACCAGCCCCAACCCAAGCCTCACCAAGTAACACCCTAGCCCACTTTACAGAGCAGCTGGGGCCGGGATGGGGCCACTTCTTAGGGTCACCATATTGCAGAAGTGGGAACAGCCTCAACCTGTCACGAATATTGGTGGCAGACCTGGTGGGGCGGGGGTGAGGTGGGGTGATGACCCAGGTGTACAGACTCCTGCTTGGAGCAACCTGCTTCCTGCAGGTAACGTGCCTGTCTTGTGCTCTTCTCTGGCCCTTCCGGTTCTGCCTCCTCCTAGGACCGCAGACATCCTCCTCGGAACTGACTCACACACACACTAGATACTGGAGACATCCTCCAGGGGGTCCTGGGGTCTTCCCTTGCTCAGAGCCTGGCATGGGTCAGGTGGCACAGATAACAGGCTATGCCCCGTTGCTCTCCACCTCTGACCCACCCTCATGGTTACCCCTGCTCCGGGCCCTTTTCTCACATCCAGCATGCTCCCCAGGTGGTCAGCAGGCAGGGCCCTGCCCAAGGAGAGTGGAGGCCCATCCTCCCGAGCCCCACCCTGCATCCTGCATAGCTGCGGTACAGCAAAGTCCTGACCTGTCAGGAACAGAGCTCAAACCAGAGCTTTCCCAGCAACTTGGGTCCCTGACTGGAATTCACCCCTCAACCACCTGACGCAAAAAGCATGGTGCCTGCAAACACAAGGCCCCTATGTCTGTCCTTGTCCTCCACTTTAGAGACAACCTCGAACGGAACCCAGGCCAACCCACGGCTGCGGGCAGTGTGGCCCTGTAAAGGTGGAACTGGAGAGCTGGCCACTGTGCCATTAGGTTATTATGCTCTGGACACCAGCCTCAAGTCACTGTGAATGGAGGGGTGTGGGATCCTTTCTGGTTTTCTCCCCTCCCTGAAGAACCTGTTTTCCTGCTCCTGTCCATCAAAGCTGTGGCCCTGAAAGGTTCTAGAACCTTCCCCAAAGCAGAAATGATACCCTTCCCACAGTTGCTGCCCTGGGACAGAAAGACCAAATGCCGGTTGAAGGAAGTAGAGCCCTTGGGCTGGCTCCACTGGGGGCCAGCTGTCCCCAGTTGCCAGAGGTCCAGTTGGGTGGAGAAGCCCCCATGAGTTCTTAGTTTGAGGTCAGGAAGTCACACTACAAAAGGACCTCCTCACCATCTGCTCCTGAGACAGCACAACAGGCAAATGTTTTGGAGAGGGCACCCCTACCTGAGGGGCATCAGCTAACACAGCCAGTGCTGCCCCCAACTGCCCAGGGCTCCAGAGAGAGGTCACCCCACCTACCACTGTGATCAGTGTCCACTGTGTGCAGGGCCTGACATACCATCTCACAGAGAACATGAGCTCAGTGTCTGAATGACATCCCCAGGCCCTGGGCTGGTGAGTGGGGAGAAGCAGGAGCCACATGTGGTCCTAGATCAGTCCTTCCTATGCCTACCCCTGCAACCTAAGGACTGGGGCGCTGAGCATTGCAAGTCAGGCCATAATAAGTGCCTGCAGCCATCAGCACCATTTGGGGGGCTTGAGAGCACTCATAGGACACACCTCAACTCAGGTGCTGGGCCCTGGTTCTTCTGGAAGCAAGTCACTTACTGGATGGAACCATGACAATGGGGAGGGGGCTGTAGGCCCAGGAAGGGTGCCCCCATGTCACTCAGTGTGAAGTAGGAGGCAGCCACAAAGGCTCCTTTGCATGTGACATGTGATATGTGCAACGTGACAAGATGCAGTCCTGTTCCAGGCTGTACTTGTAGATTCATAATCGTTCCACACAAGATGCATAGCAGAAAAACTCTTGACTGGTTGGCTGCCTCTGAGTGGTACAATTATAATTCTTTTTGGTTTCTCTATAATTTTATTATATACTTTGAAAATTATCTCCAAGATACATTTCTTAAGAAACCAAAAAACCTCAAGACACTGCCCCCTCTCCAGAACGGCACGTCTGGGCTACAGCTGGGGAACGCCAGGCCTGCCATCCTTGTAGGGCAGCTTGGACAGTGCTGCCATGGTGTCAGCACCTGCTGCAGAACCTCTGGGCTCACCTGAGCCATCCCCTATCTCAGGCCAGGCATCTGGCCAAGGCCATGGCTGTGCCTGAAGCCCAGGGTGGGACCACTCCCAACCCTGTCAGGCCCTCCCCCCGGAGCCCAAGGGGATGGAGGTTGGTTTTGGGTGCCCTCCTGGTCACAGCCAGCCCCAGGAAGTGGCCAGGGCCCTGTCCACATGAAGTCAGAAAGGCAGCAGAGTGTAATGAACTAGGAAAGCCCAAACCTGATGTTTCAAAAATTTTAATACATTCAAGAATATTTAATAGAACAAAATAAAAAAGTATCATCAGCAGAAGCCCGTGGGTGAGAGAATGAGAAACATAACTGGCCCTTTTGCAATAAAGTTTGTGCTTGAAGGGAAGAGGCAAAATGACTTCCTGGAGGCTTCGCATCAAATGTCACTGGACTAAAAGCACCTCAGAGCATCACTGTTAGGTATGTGTAATCATCTAGAATCATTCCGTAAAGCCAAGTGTTATAAGGATCCTATTAAAAAAAGTAAAAACTCACGCTTCTGGAATCTTCTCACCTGTGGACCCACATGCAAATGAGGTGGGTCCCCAGACAGGTTGGGCCTGGGCCAGGACTTCCCCGCAGCCACCCTCTAACCTATCACCAACCCCAGGGCGCAATGCTGGGTAATGCCAGCCACACAGACACAGCCCACCAGCAGCAGCTGCATTCCTCCAAAAGACGCCAGCAACATTCCCCCTAACCCCCACCCCCAGCACGGGCCACCAGAGTTGGCTCACTCAGCTAGAAAGGGACAAAGGTGTGAACTGCAGACCCAAGATGTCTTCTCCCTCATAGAACAAGACAGTGCCTCCCACATAATAAATAAAAACATGACTGTAGATTAGACACATTGGGTCCAGACAGATTTGTGAGGGCAAATGGGAACAAAAGGGGGACTCAAAGAACCAAGTGGAGAGACAGTAAAGACTGTTAACAGTCCCTCAGCTGACAGCACAGGCACCTGTCAATGGAGCAATAGAAATGAAAGAACCCGGGCTGTGAAGATGGGGACAGGTCTTCTAGTGTACTCAGAGGCTAGGCTCTGCTCACCAGCCTCTCCTTCCTTAGCTGGAATTAGGCATTTCACAAAAAGCCTCCAGTTGGAGCAGCAGCTGGAGCTGCCAGGTTAGGACTTCTGGACAAGCAGACGGGCATTTACCAGCCACCTGGTGACCGTCGGTCAGCACGCTGCACAGCCCGTTCATAATAATCACATTCTTTTCTAGGCTATAGACATGTCAAACTCCTAGTCTAGAACATCATGCTTGAATGCAGCACCCTCAGCCCACACGCTGGCTGGCAGCCTTCTGTGAGTCCCCTCCTTGCACCATGTGGTTGGGGCAGCGATTCTGATTCCATTGGTAGCAGCTCTTCCTCACGCTACTTTGCAGGCGTCAAATGTAGTTGTATTTTGGAAGCAATAGGTCTTGACATTGTTCAAACCAACATGGGGTGTGGGCTCCCTGTTTCCAAGAAGGGCTGAGTCCCAGTCTGAGAGTCATCTCAACAGAACACCTTGTAATAAGGCTTTGGTTCAAACTGTGCAGGGGTTTGTGGCGCAGTTGCCTGTTGCTCCAAACGTGGAGAGGGTGTACGGCAGGGACCAACTCCATTACTGGGTTGCGGCGGCCTCTGCGATCCTCTTGTGGCTGCCTTTGCAAGGAACGTTAAGGCACTTCCTTAAATTCTTGCCTAGGAGGATTATATCTGAGTGACTCAGAGTGACTTTAAATTATACTGTCTGGGCTCCCTAAAGTTTAGCTGTTTCTCCTGCTACTGCCAACTTCATGCCTGGCTTTCACCATGCTAATGTTCAGGTTTTGTGTTGTATCTTTATGCTTACTAAAACAATTTAACTTTGGTACTATCACAACAGGAGCTCTTTTCCCCCAATGTTGTTAATGAGGAAAAAATTTTTTTATTCTTTAAACTAGAGAATTTCTAATGACCAATTCTTTTGTCCAAAAACCTAAAGTCAGAGCTGGGTTTTCAAGCCCCTTCAAGGCTGGAGGACAGGCTAGCAGAGCAGTGGCGAGGGGCCTGATGACAGAGGCCCAGCCTAGCAAACTGTTCAAGGGCAGCAGAGAGCCGGGAATACATACCAAGTCTTCATCACCTATTAGTTCAAGCTGAAAACATATAAATTGTGTTGGCTAGGAAGCCCTGTCACATGAAAGGAGTGGCTGTCCCACTGCTATAGTGACACACTCCTTTAAATCAAGCCCACAGAAAGGGTCGAGGCCCAACTGCCTGGTACCAGGATGTAGGAACCTCTGTCAGGCACTGAGTCCCCTACTTGGTTCACATAGCAACGGAACGCGCACTGGCGCGCAGTCAAGGAATGCCACGGCTAAAAGCTTTCACTAACTCCTGTGAGCTACCCACATAAATTTAATCCCCTTTCCCAAGTTTAGCTGTGCACGAGCCCTTTTTTCACTACCCCACAGCACTAACAAAGTTCAATATTCTCTTCAGAAGAAAAACTCCAGCAGCAAACTAGCATGTGTGATGTGTGTTGAGCCCACGCTGACCTCTTCTGGACAGGTCACGTGGGAGGAGCCTGGTCTGAGCTGTGGGTCACACAGGTCCGAGTTCTCACAACTCAGAGGCCCTGGGCTGAAGGCTCACACGCTTAGGGGCAGCCTAAAAAGTTACTGAAAGTTTTACGGGGCGCGTAGCTAACAGTGTTGGTGTCGCCTGGTAAATGTGGAGGGTCCTCCAAGTGTGCTCAGGTTTCAAAGTACTTGTAGATTGCCGTCACGTACAGCATCACGTTTTGCCAATCAGGCCGTTCAGTTCGCACCATTTCATTAATGTCCTGGCAAAGAAGAAAGAGGCCTGGTTAGAATTCCATGTCACCTCCTGGCCTGTCCCAATAGCCTCTTAGACACAGCAATAGGGCCCCTGGGGCTGGAGAGGGGCCCTGAAGGACTTTTCTGGTCTAAGCCCAATCAAAAACATCACAGGCTTGATCAAGACACCTGTTCAACTCTACCAAGTGCCCCAGGAAGCACCTCCTCCCTAGGTGTCAGTGTCACCTCTAAGCCACCTGTCCCTGCTCAAGTCCCATACCAGGGTCACCCTGTTGCCCCCCAAGGCTGGGAGGGTTTCATCTACCCCTGGGACTTGTTCCTCTACCTGCCTTTCTTCTTAAACTCTCCTTGTGGTCACTTCTGAGAATGCTTCTCACTTCAGTCACCATTCTGGGAAAGCCTACATGCTGGAGGCTCCCAGAACTCAACATTCTAATATCCTTCACTATGGTGATTATCTGAAATCATCATTGGTACTGTTTTCTAACTGTATGCTGCAGAATACCAGTGACATGTAAGATGTTAACTGATGCAGGAGAACGAACATGGGAAACCCTGGATGTTGATATATGACCAGAGGCCTTCAAAAGAGACCCACTGTTGCTGAAGATCTGTGACTTTCCGAGGGAGCTGGTCTTATGAGCACTGCTCTGAGAGGTTCCTGGGGGCAGGGATGCAGAACGTGCACCAGCGCCCACAGGATAGGAAGGGACACCCACCGCTAACTTGGTATAGAGAAAAGATAATGTCTGTTCAATAAAAATCCTGACTAAAAATTTTTAAGGGTGGGAAAACTGCCCACTTTTTATGTTAGAACTTTACATGTGATCTAAAATATTCGGATAATGAAAAATATTTCAATAACTACAACTTTTCTTTCTCTACATAAAACTGAATAGAAGCTACCCTAAAAAATATATTTCTATGAATTCAGAAGATACACTTATGTAACGCAACATGGACACTCTTGTAGTGTAAATATGAGTGTAAACATTTCTTCAAAGCTATCAGTTGTTATAAGTAAGGGTGACAGGGAGTGGCACTGGGGGGCCCCGAGGGAAAACCTGGGGTCTCCGACCTGGCCCCATGGGTTCTTTACTCTGTGGAAACCCCCAAACCCCCAAGCTGTGCACTGATGATCCTATAAATACCTCAGTATATAGTTTATTTAATGACAGTGTCCCCAGGTGTGAAAGGTCTGGCTTTGCATTTGGATGTAGTATTTTCTCCCAGCAATCAGAACTTGTGACAGAGCAAAAGCCTAATAGAACATGAGCTGCTGCAGACACTGAGCAGAGGTCTAAACAAGACCCTGAAACATGTGGGTTTTCGACAACTCATTTCTCGTATTGCGAATAGCAGTTTCCCATGACCCCTGTGAAGTGCAGGAACCATTTGTTCAGCCTCTAAAGCTGCCATCCAAGACTCAGGACTCACTCTACCCTCTCCCTCTAGTTTGACAAATTCAGACTATTGGAACGTGCCTTTGACACTGACATTTATAAACTTGCTACCATTTTCCTTCTGACTCCAATGATTCAGTTAAGGAAGAAGGTGACTCTAAGGAAGAATGTGGCTCAAGGTCCCCAGGGCTGAGGTCAAGACTACCCCATCCAATTCAGGAAATTTCCTTGAGACACTTCCTGTGAGGCATAAAGCACCCATGGGACAGAGGTGAAATCCCGTCTGCTCCCTCACCTAACCGGGCACTTACTTCTCTGGCGCAGGGCCTGCATTGCCTCCTTGTTATCACACTGCCACACGACCTGGGGACTTCCCTTAGTACGAATCAAGCAGTTCCTAATAAAAAGTAAGGCCCTGCCAGTGACTCCTAAGGGTAGATGGGGGCTTACCAGCGTGGATTTGATGCCGACACTCTCAGCTGCCTGGAAGGCCAGGGTGAAGTTCCTTCTCTGTAAAAAAAAAACTGTGTGACTGGAGTGAACAGGCAAGGCCAGAGAAAAGCAACTTGGACTATACAAGCTGCTGGGAAAGATGGATGCCCACTTCCACTTGGTACTAAAGTAAACTACACGAGAGCCTTCAGATCTCCTACCTAACACCAAGGGCCTGGCCACATGCTCACCACCCCATCGCAGCGCCTGGCCTGCTCTGCTTGTAACTAACTATGGAACGATCCCCAAACACCATTCCTTCTTCATTACAGAAAAGGGTCACTTTTGACACATTAGCCCTAAGCTGCCTGGACATGGACCCTGAAATCTAATAAATACCTGTCAAGTGAGTTTTTTCCCTGTGGGAACCTTTGAAGGCTGTCTGAAGGGCAAGAGGGGGCTGATGTGGAGGTACACTGAGAACCAGAGGAGGGTTCGGGCCTGGGTCCTCTCCCAGTGCCCTGGCCAGGGGTCCTGTCCTTGAGCAGCTCCCTAAATGTAATGTCAGATCACAGCCTGGACTGCACGGAGTTATGCTTTTAGCCAGTCCTGGGCCAGGAGGCTGTCGTTGGTGCTGCCAGACCACTCATGTCTTGAGCAGCTCTCCATGGCCAATTCTTGGTGAAGCCCTTGATCCTAAATGTTGTCACCAGGAAGGACTGATGGCTCCCGCTGAGAATGTCATTACCTGGGGAATTCTGGACCAGGCAAACATCCCACACAAGGTGGGTCAGGGACTGGCTGGCTCAGCACAGATAAGCCAGACCCAGAATAAGACAAAGCCAGAACGGGGGCCATTTTGAGCCAATATTGTGGTGTATGAAACACCAACAGTGTGGTCCCCCTCAATGGAAGGCTCTGCCTCTATTTCTCACCCTGTCAGGAGCCAGGCTGTTTCGTAACCTGCCTTACCTTATCTTGGCTGTTCAGTTCCTGATATGGAATGTGGGCTGGAAGGTATGTATGCAGGAGAGCACAGAAGGCGAGCCCATCGTTCCAGCTGCTGCTAAAGTTTGTAATGTCAATATTCTGAAGGAAAAGAAGAAAAATACATAACCAACACACACTGTGATCTTCTCAGGAGAACAGAGGAGGGTGGAGGAAGCCTGAGGTGCCACATGACCTCCAAATCCTGGGCAGCACCAGCCTCTGAAGCAAGCACAGCGTGCTGGGGGCCCATGTCCCAAGACCTGGCTGGTGTCAGTGATTAGCCCTTTCATCCATTCCCAGACTCATCCTAACCACCACCTGCAGATTGATGCTACTGCAGTGGCAAAAGTTTGAGTCGACCTACCCTCACCTAGAAGAACCACAGGCACAAAAAGATGGTCCCACAGTTTCACAAGTTCTCAGGGCATTGGGGAGTACAAGTTCTAAGTTAAGAAGAGTTAGGATTCATTCTGATCTCCCCTATTAGGAACTCTAAGCTAAGATTTACAAAGATTAGGAACTCTGTATCCTGAAGACATCAACAGTCACCATCTTCAATAGGAGACATTAGGAGTTGAGAACCACCTTGACTTTTAAGCGGCACCTTAATTCCATATTTAAATGAAATTATTTGCGACTATAAAAGTAACATATCATTCAGAATATCTGGTTATATGATAATGCAATTCAGCTAGCAGGTAGCCTTTACCCTTATTTGCAAGAATCCTTTTGAAGATAAAACTCCACCATTATATTTGGGAAATGCATACACTTTATTAAAGTGCCACAAACTGAAAAAGAGAGCACTTCCCAAGCACCTCATTTTATGTTTCATTGCTGATTTCATGCCATCTTCAACTTACTGAGGCCAAACCACCAGCTCCTGGGTAACAGTTCTACAGAACAATACTAATGTTATTCCTATTTGTAGTTTTACAAAGTCTGCCGTTCCTTACTCCGTTTACAAACTGTAAGGTCTGACATCAAGTATGTGGACTGTGGCTCATGGACCAAGGGGCAGGTGTTGGGGCTGGGGACCAGGACAGGAGACCAGCCTTTCACTGGAGACTTCATAAGTTTTGCCATCAAAATGATTGTCTGGCCCCTCCCTACGGTTGCCCAGAATACTGCCCTCTGAGGTCTCCCACTCAAACAGGAGCGTTCTGAAAGGCATCAGCTCTATGGGCAGTTACTCCAGAGATCACGTCCCCTCAGTAACCCGATTATCTGCTCCTGACAGCTCAAAGATCTAACCTGGAGGCACGGTGCATAAACTGCTATGAGGAAAGTTATCACAAATAAATGCAAACCTGCAAAGAGCCACAGGAAATGTCGCAGTAAACCTGTGGTGAGCGTCCTGCCTAAGAGTGCACCTGCCATCAGTCCAGTGACACTAAGCAATGGAGCCTGGGCAGATCCCCCCTGCCTCAGTGCTGAGGTGCTCATACTTCCTGGCCATGAAGATACAGCCCTGCTACATTCCTGACAGGCTTAGGCTACCCTTCAAGGGGGCTCTGCTTTGGCAGACAATAACACTCATGGCCTCTTATGACAGTGCAACAACTGGTGCCTGGCAGTTATCGCTGGTAACTGCAGCAGCAAACTTGCCTCTTTATCTCATCTGAATCTCAGGAAGCAGCCAGTCCGGGCCTCAGCTCCATCGAGGAGACCAGGGAAGGGAAGTGACCTCTCCAAGGTGCTGGGCTGGCAACAGAGAGGACAGGGAAGGGAACCTCTGTCCCAAGCATCCTACAGGTGACATGTCATTTAGTTCTCACAATCACCCAGGAGTGTTTTTAAATAAATGAAGCTGGGGCTCAGGCCCCAGTCACATATCTAGTCTGGGTGATTATTCAAAGTCAGATGTATGTCCCAAGTCTGTCAGTGCTCTCCTAGTCCTCATGACTAAGGGCCCTAATGAAAGGGCCAAGGATGCTGGGCATCACTGCATGAACAGTGGGGCAAAATCTTCTCAATGATGTGTCTTCACTCTGTGCAAGGTCAATGGCAGCTTATGCTGCTGAGGACTCCCAACCCTTGCTCCCACAGTTCATATTCACTTCTGGAGGAAACTAAATCTCCACTTCCTGTCACTGTGGCCCCTTCTCCAGCTCCCTGAAAGGCAGGTGTCTCTGGAAGAGTCGCCTACGTGTCTGGCCTCACCGCACCTCGTGCCAAAGACTCCTGCACAAGAGGAAACCACTGCACCCCAGCTCCCCAGCTGTGGGAGCCCCAGCCTTTCCCAGCTTCCTCAAGACAAACCCAACCTCAAACCTGGACTCTCCAGTCAGAGCTGCAACTTCATTTACAAAACAAGCTAAAGTGGATTTAAACAATGAGGAAACAATGGCTCCTTGAGTTCCAGGATAGGGGGAGTTAATTTTTAAGGACCTGACAACCAAACTTCCAAATCAAAACAACTCAAGCCCGAACCCAGGCATGCTGGCTTGGGTGACCACCTCCCTTACCCTCTGGGAGCTGGAGGGAGGGCAGACCCAGTGTCCTACCTGGCAGAGGACAACAAGGCCAACAAGCGCCAAACCCAAGTGAGACCTCTGAGCTCCCTCCCTCACCCCTTCATCCCCGAACCAGGTCCAGAGAATGAGCCAGGCCTTGAAATCAGTGTGTTTCAAGGGAATTGAGGAAAAGCCTTCAGTCTAAGAGACTAGGCCTGCACCCTCTGTTCCCCATCTCATTATGTGTTTTTAATGTTTAGGGCTGAAAAATCAAACTATTATGAATTTATGCAGACCAAATATAGAAAAGTGCACTAACAACAAATCTGGTTCTTTGAGGTTGAAATACACAGTGAAGACAGCTCCTTTCTGGAGCTCTTAATTTCATAGCTATCACAGCCTGTTAATGTATTGACAAGATTAATAGGAATGTACAGAAGGCAAAAAATTGTATTAAATCACCAGAGAATAGCTGTTCCCACAGGAGGCAGCTCCTTACCCTGCTCCATTAAGATCACTTGTCCCAAAGCTGTGACCAGTGCCTAGCTAGGCCCCCTACTCACTCCCTGTCCCCCAGGCAGTGCCATGCACACATGGAGCCGCATCCCAATAGCTGTGCCTGAACCAGGACCACAAGTGGGCTCCAGACACCAAGGGGAGAAGATCCTGGGGCCCTAACTAGGTTTCCTTGGTGATGAAGACCAGAGGGGCAGATGTGTTCACAGGTTATCACTAGCACTGGCCTCTAGCCATCTCCTTTCTTCACTCCTCTGCTCTCCTAGACTCTGCAGAAGGGCTTTGAGTAGAGTGACGACAATAAGCACAGGTAGTTCAACCTGCCTGTTGCTTCCTGGTCCTTATAATTTGTGATTGATTTACTTGCCCACGAGGGCCAGATTAACAGTGCTGACCCTGGATTTTCTTAACAACTAGGAGAAAAAGCTGAGTTTTTGTGCTTTGGATAAAAATAACTAAACACTACCTGTATAAAGCCTTCAGTTGGGGTCTGAGCCAGGCCTGGCACTTGCTGGGTACTTGTGTGAGGTCCCCCCAGTTAGCAGCTTCTCTCCTATAAACTAGATAACCCTCAGCTCATTTAGGATGACAAGTCATTAACATACTTTGAAACCATGAGGTATTATTCTACACACAGTAATGGATTTTTATGGTTTCTCACTTGTTTTAGAAGAGATAGATACTTTGTAGCAGATGGTATCAATACCATTCAGGACACCAAGAGGCAACAGAACACCAAGAATATCCTCAGGCTGCTCCTGTCGCACTGAAGCCCTTACTCCTGGCCACATGGTTATAATTTCACTGACTCTCCCTGTATTCAGGTAACTGATAAACCTCTGCCACCTAAAAGGGCCTTCAAAATCCCAATTTTTAAGTATGCATTCAAAACACACTGGTAGAAAATGTGATCTATAATTGCTTGTTCCAAAGTGATTCAAAATGAGGCACTGTGCCTTTCTAGCAGGCATGGCCTCCAAGTGTGGCTCTGTCTTCCATAGGTCTACAAAGAAAACAAAGTGTTGTGCCTAGAGTTGTGGCTTCCACTGGTGGTAAAGGAGACCTTCCCCTGGAGAGAAGGGGCAAGGAGCTGAAGGACCCAAGGCAACACCCTCAGATGTGCAGCTGAGCCTGTGGGAGGAGGAACTGGGGACAGAATGCTCACTGGAGGGTTCATTCACCCATTCAATGAGTCCTCATCTAGACCAGGCCCTGGATCAGGCCTCAGCTCTCCTGGAAAGGGCTGTCTTGTAGGACAGAGCCTGACAGTCAGAGCTGACATGAACCTGGGCTCAAGGCAGGGGTCAAAGATAAGTGTGGTTGAATTGGGAACAGGGAATGTTAGGAGCAGCTGGGTGGTAACTGCAGAGGCTTCTGTGAGAAGGTCTCGGGCAGTGGGTGGAGAAAGAAAATGAGGGCTACAGAGATACTTCAGAGCTAACGTGAACTGGACTTGGTAACAGACTGGATATGAGGAGTGAGAGCACATGCAGAGCCAAGGATAGCTGTGATTTCTGTTACAAGAAACGAATACCAGTGGGGACCATCAATGGACACAAAGTTCAATGTGGGTGGAGAAAACAAGTTACATTTGTGGTGCTTTTGAGACACTCACAGGGAAGCACTTGGTGGTGCTGACATGAGGGTATAGAACTTGGGAATATAAATGTGCAAGGATGGTGACTAAAGCAGCATCCAGGTGAGATCACCTAGGGATGGCCAGAATAGGCTGGGAAGGATGAAGTCCTCAGACCAAGCCCCTTGGAAATCGTACACGTAAGGGTCACTCAGAGTACAGCCTTCAGTGGGACATGGGATAGCCAGCAGGTGGGAGAAAAGCCAGAAGCCAAAGGTAGAGAGAGGTTGATAGCATCAGTATTTTTGAGAAGACAAAGAAACTTAAAAAATCTCCTAAATTTAGTAACATTTGGGTTGCCATTAATCATTGGTGAGTGATAGCAAATTATAATGGGACGAGAACTCACATTTTTAAGAAGTTACCATATCACAAAGTTAAATGATAAGTTATAGTTTTACAACTTTCACAGATAAGACTTTTTTATAACATGTTTATTTCACGAAGGTTGTCTAGAAATGGAATTTCTATTTTCAAAAGTGGCATTTCCAGGGCATAAGGAAAGGCCTTGACTGTGAAACATATCTTCCAGTGCATTTCTCTCCAGGGACAAGGGCCTTTTTATGCTCTGCAGATTAACCAAGGGGCTACAGGGTCTGGGACCCTCCACTCTGCAAGTGTCCCGACTCCCACCCACATTGACAGCCTCTGGAGTAGGCCAGCTGGTCCTTTTAAAATAAACTATTCTTAAAGCCCCGAACTAGCTGTTTTAAGGGGAACATGCACACTAATGGAAGGACTGTCTACTGTTCACCATTTACTGGCAAGGATGCCAAGCTCTCTAAGGAAACAATTTTCTTTTTAAAATAGAGACACATTGTAATTATAATGAAAGTTCCTAATTAATGAATTTAGATTTAGCATTTAGTTTTCAGGTCACTTCAGGGTTTCTCTGCTATACAAGATAAGTCTATGTTTGGATTACGGCGAAAAAAAAAAACGAGAGGGTTATGATATGCGCCAGAACAAAAGTTCAAAAAAGCCTTGAGTACAGACTCAAATGAGGCGCTCTGCCCCATTTTCTCCTAAAGACGCACATCCTTCTGTCCAGGAAATGTTGACTGAGTGATCTGAAGGGGCAGGCAGATGTGGCCTATTTCACAGGACCATCTGTTGTCTTTTTCACTCTCATAAAAACTTAGACTTAGACTTGTAACAATGCCCAACACCTTCACACCCTGTGCAGAACTGGCTGCTGAGTGTTTTCTACTCGCTGCTTCTTGAGCTGGGAAAGAACCGTCTTCTGCTCTTGTGACTTTAGATACGATGCTGTTCTCTGACTGTGGCCTTCAGGTGGGCACTGTTTCAGCATGCCTTTATACACTGAGAGTTGAGGGGTGGGGTATGAGAGCCAAAAAATTATACAAATCTCCACCAAAAAAAAAAAAATTTAAAATGTCATAAAACATCTTTAAATGTTTTAATTTGTCTGAAGTTTAGTTAAGGGTCATAAAATACACTCCCAAATACCACATGTTCTTTAAATAGTTATTAAGGAAGGGTCTGATCTATTTAAGGAAATGCCACTTTTATGGGCATAAGGCAAGAAGCCAAAAACCATGATTCATCTCTCTGCTAACACGAACAAGCACCAATTTCCTCATGCCTGGCCACAGGTCCAAACACAGTAGAGGCAGGGTCCTACTCATGACTGATATACTGGGAATGATACATGCTCAGGGGTCAAAACCTAGCCTTCAGAAGGTAGGAATGAATTACTAACAAAAGCCTTGACCGCAGTGCCTCAGCTGGGTCAGCCCCAGGCCATGAGGCAGGGTTTGGAGGGAGTTTGGGAGTTGAGAGTGAAGCAGGTGGGGTGTACCTTTTGCTGTGTGGTATGGTGGTGGTGGAGGATGTAATTTCTAAGAAGACAGGGAAAAAAAAAACATCAAGAGGCAGTTTTTACTATTCCCAGTAGTGACTGTTAAACATAGAAGGCCCTGGAAGTAATAAGTACTAAAGCCTTCCTGGTGCCAGGGTTGCCACGGTGTAAACTGGCAGACCCACTTTGGCTGCAGATCTAAGGGTGTCTCTGGGAACTTCAGCACTGTCTCCTTTTTGAAGTTTAGCCAAACTTTGCTCTAGATCAGGGAAAGGGAGGGGAGGGGATGTGTCCAGGGAGATTCTGAGGCTCACTCATCATGAGGCCCAGGTGTTCTGTGGCAAAGAGGAAGGAAGGGAGGAAGACAGGGCAGGTAGTCCAGGGTGAGCCAGCAACTCTAAAGGCAGAGTCCTGCATTACGTGCCCCCTGGGAGGGGGGCAAGTTCCAATAAGGACCCTCAATCCTCACTGTGTGTCAGAATCCCCTGCAAAGCCTTTTCAAGGTGATAAATGCTTGGCTCTACCCTAGGGAGACTGATGCAACTGGCACAAGCACCACTGTCTTTAAAGGTCCTGAGATGACATCGGTGTGCAGCTAAGAGGCAGGACCGCTCATCTGAAAACTGAAGGTGGGTAGAAGTACAATGGACAGGAAAATGTAAAAGGTTAAATCCCTGAATTCATGATGATGCTCACAGAAGTGTACCAGCCCAGCCTAGAAATCACTCATGATCCTGAGTGCTGGCAAATCAAGGGAGAGAATCAAGTACCAGATGAATTTTCCTGACCAAACTGGACAGCAATGTAATCAATCAGCTGATGAAGGAAGTCTCAGTAAAGAGGAATCTAACAAATGAAAGAGGGGTAACTGACAGAATTAGAATGGCACCATTTGGCAATAACAATTCCAGTGGCGGTGATATCACATAAAGAAAGGGTCCGTCCTACTCTACTCTTCCTGCACGGACGGATGCAACTCTGTAGTGCAGGTATTTCTCCCAAAAATATGAAATGGAACCAGATTTAACTTCTCACTCTATCTCCAGTTTATACCAGGGATGGCACCAAAGGGACGAAGTTACCAAAACCTAAAACGTAGAAGTGCTGTAGGACACATGATCCAATTCTTTCAAAAAAGACAAACTAAAAGAACAGGGGGAAGAGGGAGGGAAATTTTAAGATTAAAAAAGACTTAAAAAAGGGATATTATCCAAATGCAATGTGTGAACTTTACCTGGATCTTAATTCAAGCAAATCAACTGTAAACTAACTATGAATCAATCGAGAAGTTTGAATTCCATCTAAGTATGTGATGACTAAATGGTTGAGATTTATCTGTTTTGGAATCATTCAGGTGGGGGCAGGAGAGAGGGTCATGTGCCACTGACTTGTGGCAGGGCAATGTGTACAAGAAGGTCATTTTACAATTCTCATTACTTTAGTGTATATTTGAAAATTTCCATGAAGAACAAACAAACCTACAACTCAATAATAAAAAGAAAAACCAATCCAATTGCTCAAATGTAAAAGTGGGCAAAGGACCTGAACAGACAGTTCTCCAAAGAAAACAGACAAATGGTCAATAGCACATGAGAAGATGCTCAACTCTATTAGTCATTGCAGAAATGCAAATCAAAACTATAATGAGTTACTACTACACTCCACTAGGATGCAAATTAGTTTTAAGAATAGAAACAATGAGTGCTGGTGAGGATGTGGAGAAATTAGAAACCTCAGAAACATTGCTGGTGAGAATGTAAAATGATGCAGTCACTGTTGAAAAGTTTGGCAGTTCTTCAGTAAGTTAAACATGGAATTGTCATGTCATCTAGCAATTCCACTCCTAGGTATATACCTAAAAAAATGAAAATAAATACCTACACAGGAATGTTTATATTCAGAACAGCCAAAAGGTGGAAACCCAACTGTCTACCAATGAAGAAATATAAAAATCAAAATGTGGTATATCATGATGGATTCTTTTTGATCCATAAAAGGAATGAAGTACTGACATATGCTACAATGTGGACAGTCCTGAAACATTGTAAGTGAAAATGATTTACAAAAGCCACATATTATATGATTCCATTTATATGAAATATCCAAAATAGTGAAATCCAGATGGAAAGCAGATTAGTGGGTGTCAGGAGCTGGGGGACTGGAAATAGGGAGTGATTGCTAATGGTTATGGTTCAACAACTCTATATACCAGGTAGATCTCATAAGCAACTAACTTTTCCTAGAGCATTTACTGAGAGGTTACATGTTTAAATGCAGTGACCCATGACTGGGCTTAACAGGCATTTGTTAAGGCCTTGCTTTAATTTTTTTTTTTTAATTTCTTAAAAACAAATGAGCGACTAAAGGTAGGAGACATTATCAATCTGCTTCCTTCACCACTAGAAATAAACTGAGTAACTCTGGTAACTCAAGGAACCTGGTATATCATCCTCTGCGATCGGATGTTTTAACGTCAAGAGAGGGAAGCTGCTGGAAAATCTGTGAAAGTGGCCACATTTAACCATAATGATACTGCCCAATATGCTCAACGTGGCAAGCACACTTCTAAGATACTGCTCCAACTATACTGAAGCTTCACAAAAACAAAATCTAAGAAATAATAATACACTGGGGTTTAATGTGCTATAACTTTTTTTACTGAAATAAATCTATTTTGAAGGGAGGGTTCAGAATAAGTCAGCAAATGCCACCCTAAGAGACAGAATTAATGTTCCCATGTTTGCCTTAATCCCCTCCAAAATGTGATTTTTTTTGTGCAGGAGCACACAGGAACCATGATGTCTGCTTTTTGAAAATTTAGGAAACAGCTACCAGCAAGAGATGGTAGATGAGAGCTGCTGGCTAGGTCCCAGCCAATTCACAAACCCTGGACATACTACGAGCAGTTTTAGTAGCAGCTTAGAAATTAGTCCTGCCTTTTCCAGATTTAGTTTAGCTTTGGCTGGAGGGTGGAGGTGGGGGCGGTACTGCTCACTAAAATGCAATTTCAACTAAAGGAGACACTCACAGTAATCCTCAACAACATTTACCCTGTGCATGTTCTGGGAAAGGGTTTGGGCCAAGGAGGAAGAACAAAGTTGCGTCTCCTTGTCCTATTCCCTAAAGGCTTCCCCCAAAATAAGTGTGTTTGAGGGGGAAAAAATTCAATATTCTAAAACATCCTTGGGATGCCTTCCTTTAGTTTACCCTTAGGACAAGGTCATCAATTTTGTACTCAGGCTCTAAAACTGAAGGAGGCAGTGCAACTTGGGTGGTGTGGGCCTTGAAAGTCGCCCAAAGCAAGCCGCCACAACTCACATGAAAACCCTGCTCAAGTGCCTTCTCTGAGAAAAGGCTCTTCAGTCTATACTAGAACCTTCTGGTGATAGGAAGGAAGCTCTTTACCTCACAAGGCTGACTGCTCCACTTTAAGAAAGTCTTTATGTTGATTTGAAAGCCACCTCTCTGTTGATCATTATTTGAAGAGCAGAGGGGTATGGCAGAGGAATCCTGCATTTTAGAATCCCATGGCCCTGGGATTTGAATGTTGGGGCTACTTTTTTTTTTTACTAGCTATAGGACTGTGAGCACTGTTTAACTTGGAGTAGTCTCAACTTTCTCATATGCAAATAGAAAAAAATATGCATCTATGAGAATTTAATAAGACAGTGTCTGTAAGCTACATGGAACAGCACCTCTAGCTGGAGCTCGGAATATACTTTCTCCTTCTTCCTATTGATCCCACCTTCTAAAACACAAACAAGTATGAAACAGGAGACTGCTCCTCCCACCAGGAGAGCTGTGAGTACCAGAAGTAGCCACACTGGTTCCAAGTCCTTTCCTTTTAGTCAGTACCCAAAACTTCCAACACCTGCCATTTAGGCCAGAGATGAAGGTTTGATGGCTGTGTAAGCAGTAAGAAAGAGTTCAGTCACAGGTCTCTGATGCATCTATTGCAATGAACAGCATTTATAAAACTTTATCTCTCAGGCTGGTTCTTCACCAAGCACTGAACAGATAACCAGGAACACTGCAAAGGTTTGCTGAATAATGTGCTAGTTTAAGAAAACTCTAAGGGAAAGTAGAGAAAATCCAGGAAAAAAAAGGCAGAGGATCTGAAAGCTTTAGTATAATGATAGAGAAGGAAGAGAGAGAGGGAGAGAGAGAGGGAGGGAGAAGGGGGGAGGAGGGGAGACCTCCAATTTCTAAAAATGAGGGCTGCTAGAAGATAACACTTTATAAAGTGTGAAGGATAGACACAGAGTATATCTGTACTTGTTCAAATACTTTAAATTCAAAAAATATAATTTATACAAAAAAGTATACTACCACAGTGACTACAGTATACTATTAATTCAATATAGAGAAAAGACTAAGACCACAGCATTGGTGGTGAACCCCAAGTGGAGAAGATACCCATTTGGATGCAGCCTTATTATCTTGGTATTCACATTTCAGAGGAAGATCGCTCACCTGCCCCTCGGAGTACCTTCTGATGCATGCCAGAAGAGAATGTGAGCCTTAAGAGGACTACTGGTCTTCCCTGGCACAGCACTTCCCATTTGTGAAATCGTAGTTAATGTACTTGGTTTGACTCAAGACAACAAAGTAGGAGGCAGCCTGGATGTGAAGTGGCCCGCAGTCATGCAGTAGCTTGGGAAGGAAATGATCTCAGGAAAGAGATGCTCAATATAGCGTGCTCACCTTAAGATGAACTTATTTTACTGCTTACAGCAGGAACTGAAGTGTTCTTTTAAATCTGTCAGTGTATTAGTTTCTACACCTACAAGGTACCATTTTGGCAGAGGGAAAATGGCAAAACATCTAAAAAAGGTAACACCTTTTAGGTAACATCTGTGGTACCACCCTCTTGTACTTCTCTCCAAAGCCCCAAACTCAATGGTTAACTTATCTTTTCTGTAGTGCAATAAATAAACGGAAATGGTAAAACACTTTTCTTAGGACCAAATATAACCAGACACCACCAGTGAAGAACATGATGGTGTTGTCACAGGGCCCCAGAGCAGAGCCTGTATTCCACTGGGGCCCCCTGTGTGGCACCTTACTCCTTATCCCATACTTACTTTTTCTGTTTTATTTTACATATGCGTTGGTTACAATCTCTTTTTGTTGGTTTCCTGGCATAAAACACATTAGAATCCAGCCAGAGAGAGGGGGTTGAGAGCCAAAAAGAGGGCTACAATGGCAGCTGAAAGAAGTATAAAGGCCCCTCAAAACTGGATTCTATGTAGCATGGTAATGAATCCTTGTGATTATAAATCTGAGTTTTAAAAAAGTTAAATCATGCCCAGAAAAAGGGATATTTTTTAAAAGGCCTGTACATATAATTATGTTTCAGAAATAATTGTGAAAGTTCCTTGAGGACAAAGGTCATGCTCTAGACTGCATTATATCTCTCCTTGTATTTAATGCCCTGTTTGTGCACAGTAATTGTTAAACATATTTAATGACTGATTTAGAGCAAAAAAAAAAAAAAAGGTTTTTTAAAAATTTTCACCAGTTTAGATGCTTGAAGGAAAGAGTTTGCATTACAAAGATGCATCCACCAAGAAGCCTGCCTCCACAGAAGACACAAATCTCTGGAATCATTCTGTTACCATGGCCAAGAACGGAACCCTGTCTTGCTTGGCAACTTAAGATCTGATACCTAGCCCAATTGAGGTGGCATCCTTTGTTTCTTCCACAATTTTCTCTCCAGAGTACTGAGATAAAAAATATGGTGCATTTTATCAACAGGGATCCAAAAGTCCACTCATCTGCAATCTATCAAAATATCTCTTCAATGAAAAGATTATTCTTTTTTCTCTCTCCTTTAAAACATCCTTCCCTTGGAGGATAGATGCGTCCTCTTCCTTTCACCTCTGGCATTATGTGGCAGCTCTTAATGCCATCCATCCAAACTAAGAGTTTATAGGCCGAAAAATTAACCTTACTCCATACCTCATACCTTTCAGAAAAATTAATTCAAAATGGATCAAACACCTAAAATGTAAAACCTGAAACTATAAAAATTCCAGAAAAAGAAAGGAGAAAATCTCTGGGACCTTGGATTAGACAAAAGTTGCTTACATATAACAGTAAAAGCACACATGCTCCAAAAAAGAAAAAATAAATACAAATTAGATGCCACCAAAACATGAACTTCTGTGCTTTGAAAGATACTTTTAAGAGACTGAAAAGTCAAGTCATAGCCTGGGAGAAAATATTTGAAAATCAAGTACTTATAAAGAATTTGTGTCCAGAATATTTAAAAGCAATCTCAAAGCTCAGTAAGAAAATGGCATAAGAAAATGAGCAAAAGATCTGAATAAACACTTCACCAAGGAAGATACACAGATAACAAATAAGCACATGGATAGATGCTCAAAACCACTAATTCACAGGCAATTGCAAAATTAAAACCGTGATATCATTATTTACCTAATTAGAATGGCTAGAGGCCAACCACACAAAGTCGTGGAGAGGAGGTAAAGAACTGGAATGCTCACACACCACTGGTGGAACTATAAGAGAGTACAGTCACTCTGAAAGACAGTCTGACAGCTTCTTAAAAAGCTAAACTTACACCTACCACAAGATCCAGCAAATTCACTTTCCATATTTCTATACAAACACCTGCACATGAATGTTCACAGGAGCTTTACTTATAATAACCAATAACTGGAAACAACTCAAATGTCCATCAATAGCTAAATGAATAAACAAATTGTGGTATATCCCTAAAACGAACTATTCCTCAGAGAAAAAAGAGAAATGAACTTTTGATATATGTAACCATATAAATGAATCTCAAAATAATTATGCTACATGAAAAAAGCCAGAACCGCCCCTCCCAAATTGTATAAGCTATGATTGCATTTATACATAACTATTAAAAAATGCAAATACTATACAGTGACAGCATATCAGTGTTTGCCTGGGGATGGTGATGGTGGTGACAATGGTGGTGGAGGAGGAGGAGGCAGGATGAAAGGAGTACAAGGGGCCTGAGGAAACTTCCATGGAGATGGTGTGTTCATCACGTGTAAGCATAGTTTCACATGTCAAAAAGCCATCAAATTGTAAACTTTAAATATATGCAGTTTATTATATGTCAATTCTACCTTAATATATTTGTTAACAACAACAACAACAACAACAACAATGAAATCTCAGGGCCACAATCACATTTAGGTTTTACACAGGTTTTCTCAACTTTTAAGTTTTTTACTTAATCCCAGTGTTTCCGAGTTTGTAACTGAATGCAGTACAGGGTTAAACCATATCAGACCCAGATACAGGCCAGATACAGTCAAAGTGACTCTAACGGAAGGGTGCTGCCTAAATGGAAGACACCTCGAGTGGGCTCTGAAGGGCAGAGGGTCATGTTGAGTGTTTTAGGACGCAAGCTAAATCTAGGTGGTTTGCTACACAGAACTGCAGAGAAACACATTCAGCTTATATAAGGTAGAATTCTTCACCAGATGGTCACTAATCTACCCAGGTTCCCTCTCATCTTCAAGGCAATGTTTTTAAAATCATTGTAAGATTCTGCCACGTTAGTGTCACATTATTAGCTTCCCTACTTACTTAAAGAAGAGACAACAGTCTCTTTGGCAGATTGGGTTTTTCAAAATTGGTCATAGCAATATTTCTGGCTCTATATCCTGTTTAGAACCTTGCTGTACCCATCAAGAGGTGGCATCTATTCGCCTTCCCCTTGTAACTGAGCAGGCCTTTTATGACTGTCTTGACGAAGAGTGTGGCAGAAGAGATGCTATATAATTTCCAAGATTAGGTCATTAAAGGTGAGAAGGCTTTTGCCTGCCTCTCTTGGGACGTTTGCCCTGGAACGCAGCCAGCACACTGTGAGGAAGTCCAGGCCACATGGTGAGGCTGCATGTGGGTTTCCGGTCACAGCCCAGTGAAAGTCTCAGCCAACAGGCTACCATCAACCACCAGACACATGAAGGGGGAGGCCCAAGATGGTTCCAACCTTCTAGAGCCTCAGATGAACTGAGAGGAGCAGGGATGAACTGTCCCCACTAAGCCATAGATTTATGAACTAAATAAATGTCATTATTTTAAATCATTAATTTTTTGGATGGTGTCTGTTATACAGCAGTAAGTAACCAAACCAGCCTCCTTCCTCCTGGATCTAAAGATCCCATTTGGAAAGGAAACTACAGTTGAGCCTTGAACAATGTGTGTGTGTATGTGGGGGAGGAGAAGGCACAAGGGATGCCAACCTGCCCACTCCGATTCAGCAGTCAAAAATCTGCATATAACTTTTGACTCCTAAAAACTTAACTACCCTCAGTAACCCTGGAGGATTGGTTCCAGAACCCCCTAGCACATACTAAAATCTGCAGATACTCATGTCTTCTATATAAAATGGCATATATCAATGCATACAGTTGGCCCTCTGTATCCATGGCCTCCAAACCACAGATCAAAAACAATATAGGTAAGCACTTATTGAAAAAATTCTGCATATAAGTAGACCCACACAGTTCAAAGCCATGTTGTTCAAGATTAACTGTAGTTTCTCCTTCTTCCTCCCTACATTATCTAATGGTTAATTACCCTTTCCATAATCATATATCATGAGACAGCAATAAAGCATCTTTACAAATAACCTGCTTCTACAACAGAGAGGTCACCCTAAATTTCCTGAATGACCTCAGGCTAAATTCATTTGTGAAAAGCCAGAGCATCATGTATATAATGAAATTAGCCTGTCAAATTTCAACTCCTCTGTAGACCTCACATTATTATCTTGATAACCCATCCCAAGTGGATGAAGCACATGAAAAAAAAAAAGATTTTTCATGATGTAAGAAAATAAAGGACTGTGCATGCTATTTGAGATAATATACATATAAAGATTATTTGACCCAGACAATTTAATGACTATGCTTTCAGCAAAACAATTAAGCAGCTCTTAAAAAAAATGTTATCTGATTTCTCTTCTATTTCTCAGCATTACTCATAATAAAAATACCTACCTATTGGAAACTCTGAACAGTCTGAAGCACTGCTGGGAGGCAGGATGAATTTGTAAAAGGAGCCTGAGGCTGGGAATTTGGAGACCCAATTGTATGATCTCAGGCAAGTACGCCACCTTACTGATTTGCAGTTTCATGACCTATGAAATGGAAGCTCCAGTTCTGCATGGTTTCTAGGGACTATTTCAAGTCTAACTTTTTCCAACTTCTGCTTGCTGATTCAGGTGAAGTACTTCAAATTTTATCGAAGCAAATGAACTCCTGAGACTATTATCTTAAAGCTAACCAAGAGCACTGGCAATCAAACCATTTTACTACATTCAGCAGGTTTTCTCTATATCCTAAGTGGAAGTTAAATGTAGAAAGAATGAAGGGAAGAGGAATTATAGCCCCTATGGCTTTTTTAGTCTCCTCAGGTCCCTCCCACCTCCAGCACTTCCACAAGCCCATTCTGTTGCTGAAGTCACAACAGGTACATCTGAGAGTCTGTTATTGCTGTGTATGGTCCAAGCTTCTACCAATCAGCCAGGTCACCATTTCTAAATATCCTTCTAAATTTGAGGGCCCAGAATGTAGCTCTGAAAGATGCTCATCATGAGAAAAGTGAAAACCAGCATTTTAGAACTGGTGTTATATATGTAATTCCTCCACTCATTCACTTGTTATAGGAAAATCTAATTGGTGTCAGCTGTGGAGAGAGAAATGTGATTGAGTAGTGTCACACTAAAACACTGAGCAAATTAACAAATAGTAATGGTACTAAACAATTACAGTTGACCCATGAATAGCATAACATGGAGGCTGGTATCAACTGCTTGTGCAGTTGAAAACCTATGTATAATTTAAGTTGGCCCTCCACATACTCAGATTCCCAATTACCAGCTGACCCTCAAACAACATGGGTTTGAACTACATGGGTCGAGTGAAAAAAAATCCACGCATAAGTGGACCCACACAGTCCAAACACGTGTTGTTTCAGGGTCAAGTGTAATTTTAAAATTTATAGCCCCGACATTTCTGGAAATAGATGTTAATAGTTGCTGTCAAATCATGTTTAAACAGAATGTAGGAAATACATTATGATTCTGGGAAAACTTTGTTTCCCAGCTGCTGTGTTTGGCATTAAAAGGAATCCCCCCAAAACAGGAAACAGTTCTTTGACTCCACTGTGACTGTGAAGTGACTGTCTAACCTCCACTGTGCATGACAGAGGACACAGGCCCGGGAAGAGCCGGTGATGTTAGCTCTTCCTATTCCCTAGTGGCTCCTTGTAGGCATGTGAACTTCTTGCCCAGCTGCTGCGAGCTTTCTGGAATAAAGATATCATGTCATCAGATGAGAAAATGATTAGACTGTAGCAGTTTTGATTGCTTCATTTGTGGAGAACTTGAGTATATGTAAGTCCACATAAGTAGGTGGGACTACAAATTTGGCCATTCTTTTCCCCTTTGTTCAAGTATTTTTAACCCCTGGAACATAGTGATATTTATAAACAATAAGATCTTTCTGTATAGAACTTAGTTTCCATGCAAAGTGACAATGTAAAATAAAATTTAGACTTTTAACCAAGATTTGATTCAGATTAAAACCCTTATCTACTGCTTGCACCTTAAAATTTTTTTTTAACTCTGGGAAGCCATTCCTGTGACCTAAGATTCCAGTTATAGAAGAGGAAATTAAAACAACTAAGCTTTGCTTTGACTTACAGGAATTCTGAATGCATTATTTTAACTGCATTCTGTCTACCGGCAGAACTCCCAGCTTTCCTATCCTTTCCCATTCCACCCTTCCCTACCCCAGTCTTCACTTCAATCACAAAGAGAGGTTACTAGGAAAGGGGAGAAAGAGAAGGCAGGATCAGGGGGAAGTGGCACTCCATGTTTTCCCCAGAGAAATTGAAGATCTTAAAACGGGGAAGTAGAGTCTATGGCCATGCCATCCTGAACAACCCCAATCCCGTCTGACCTTGGAAGCTAAGCAGGGTCAGGCCTGGTTAGTACTTGGATGGGAAGACCACCTAGGAAGACCAGGTGCTATCGGCGTAAAAAATAAAAAAATAAAAAATAAAGGATTGTAAGCTGACAAGATCCTTACAATCTGTGAGGTCAACCAAGGGTTGCCTCACCTAAAAAAAAAAAATTTTTTTAAATGTTAAAAAAAAAAAATAAAAGGAGGAAGGAGAGGTATCAATAGAAATAACATTTCACCTTCAACATCGGACAGACAAGGGGGAAGAGGGGTCATGTATGCAGAGGATGCTTCTCTATTCCCTGGCACCTCCCAGCATGCAGTGACCAAGAAGAATCACAAGAAAACTGAGCTCCTGGGGCAAATCTCATGTGAGGAAAGCTCCCTTTACACAGAGAATTCACTAACCCACAAGCTTTGAAATGCTGAGGAGTGTAGCTAACACCAAGAGCTTGAGTTAAAGCATCATAAAAACACATCATACAATTTGCTAAGTGAACTTCCTTTTCTATTTGCTACAGTCTAATATTTCAAAGGAAGCTGTGAAGGACTGCACTATTTTTATCTGTCCATTAGTTCTTATTCTGACTTTCTTCAATCAACAGAGACACACAAGTCTGGGAGAATAAAGGATAAGTGCTCCTTTGTTGTTGCTTAATGAAAGAAGATCAGAAAAAAGAAAAAAGACACCCCCACACCACCCAAAAAGAAAGCATGCCTGGAAACTTCTAACTGTGGTGGATCAAAGGTCAACAAATCCTCTCCATTTAAAACAAATATAAAACTGGACAAAACTGTCAAAGAAATCATTTCAGGGCTCTTAAAATCAATTGGAGGCAAATAAATTGAGAACTATTCATAAAAAAGAACTAAAACTTCTGGTAAAAACAGTGGGAGTCTGTGGCCCTCTTGCGGAAGCTGTTCTCATCACTTTTCTTTTAATTTTTTTAAGAAACAGAACATTGTATGAAGCAAAAATTATAACACTGTACTATTGAGTTTATAACTCAAGTAAGTCCAATATAGATAACAATAATAGCAAAGGAAGAGAGAGGAAATGGATCTACACTGGAGCAAAGTTGCTGTATTTTACCAAATTAAGTCAGAAAAACTTTACGTAAACTACGATAAGATGTATATGATAATCCCTAGAAAGTAACTTTAAAAAACAGTAATATGGTAATACTCAACTACATACTACCTATAAAAAATGCACTAGAAAAATATATACCATGGTAATTGTAAGCAAAAGAAAGCTAGAGTAGGTGTATTAATATTAGACAAAGTAGATTTCAGAACAAGGAATATCAGCAGGGATAAAGAAGTTCATTTCAAAATGACAGAGGTAAATTTCTCAAAAGGACATAATCCTTAACATTTATGTACCTAATAACAGTTTCAAAATACACAAAGCAAGAACCATTCGAACTATAAGAATAGAAAAATCCACACTCTAATAAAAAGATTCCAATATCTCTTGCTCAACAACTGACAGAATAGACAGAAAATAATTAATAAAGATACTAAAGATGTGAACAACACTCTCTACCAATATGTGTAATTGGCATTTACAGAACAGTTCTCAAACAACAGCAGAAGAGCATTTTAAAAACCTATCTACCATATTTTGGGCCATAAAATGAGCTTCAATAAATTTAAAAGGTATTAAATTTATAAAGAGTATATTCTCTAATCATAATGGAATTAAACTAGAAATGAATAACAAAGATCTCTGGAAAATCCTCAAGTATTTGGAAACTAAATAACATACTTCTAAATAATCCATGGGTCAAAGAAGAAATCAAAAGGGAAATTAAATTAGTATTTTGAACCAAATGAAAATGAATACACAATATCTCAAAATTTGTCTGATGCCACTAAAGCAGTACTTAGGGAAAATTTCTAGCAATAAGCATCTATATAGCATAAAAGAAGAAAAGCGCCAAATCAAGATGACTTCTACCTTAATTGAAGAAGAAGAATAAACAAACCTAAAGTAAGCAGAAGGAAGAAAATAATAAAGACCAGAAAGTACAGGTCAATGAAGTAGAAAAACAATAAAAATAAATTAAAAACTGGTTCATTAATAGGTAAACTTAATAAACCTTTAGGTAGATTAATCAAGAGAAAAGAGAATACTTGAGATTCTACAAATATCTAAAAGAAAGAGAATATTATGAACTTTATGCCAATAAACTCAGATAAAATGGACAGATTCCTTAAAGATATAACCAAAGATTACTCAAGAAGAAATAGTTAATCTGAATAGTTCTTTATCTAGTACTTATTCCCCAGAAAGCCTTCCTTGAACCCCATGAAAAGTTACCAGTATTCTGACATATCATAATAGATTGATCCTACCACTTTGGAGGCTTCAATTAAATTGAATCACATAGTTTGTACTTTTTAAATATCTGGCTGCATCTCCTCAGTATTATGTGTGTGAGATTCATCCATGTTGCAAGGTTTTTTGTTGTTGTTGTTTCCATATAGTACTCTATACCCCAATTTATGTATTCATTTACCGCTTGATGAATACCTGAGTTGTTTCCAGTTTCTGACTCCTATTAAGACTATGAACCTCATACATACTTTTGGTGAACACATGTATGCTTTTCTGTCAGTTATATACTTGGGAACTGAACTGCTTACTCATATGATATGTGAATACTCAGCTTCAGCAGATACTTTCAGGTTCCAAATTGCCTAGAACATTTTACAATGTCATAGGCAATGTTTAAGTGTTCCTGTTCTACTTCCTTCCCAATACTAGGTACTACCAGCTTTTTAAATTAGGCACTCTAGGTTTAATCTGCTGTAGTGTTATCTCATTATGGTTTTAATTTTCCTGATGATTAATGATGTTGAGCACTTTTTCAGCCGCTTATTTGCCACTGGATAGCCTTTTTTTATGAAGTGCCTGTGAAGTCTTCTTATTTGGATAGCATAAGACCTATAACTTTGTTTTCCAAGACTGCCTGGGCCATGTGGATTTTCATGTAAGTGTTTTAATCAGTTTGTCAATTTCCATTGAGGGGAAAAGAGAAAGGAAAACCCTGCTGATATTCTGATTTAGGTTACATTTACTTTATAGAGTATCTGCTCTTCCAATCAATGAATTTCACACATCATGCCACTGACTTAGATCTTAATTTCTTACTTGATTTTTAATTGCTAATGAAAATTAAATATTTAAATTTTTTGAGTTGTTTTATTAATTTTTTATCTGCACTTTTGTTAAAATTTTCTATATCATATGTCTGTGAATAAACAGTTTTATTTTTCTTTCCAATCATTACACTTTTAATTTCTCTTTTTGCCTTATTGCCCTGACTACGACTTTTAAGTCAACGTTGAAGAGAAGTGGTGAGAGCTGGCAGTCCTGGTACTTTCCTCATCTCTGGAAGAGTTTCAGTGTCACCATTAAGCTTGATGTCTAGTCTAGAGCTTTTCTAGGTATGCTTCATCAGAGTAAGAAAAATCTTTCTATTTCTAGTTTGATAGAAATTTAGTCCTTTAAAAAAATAATAAGCAGCTGTTATATTGAATGCCTTTTCTGCATCTATTGAGATTAGATCATATTTATTCTTTCATTTTGAAAACTTACTCTGAAAGATTTTAATTATTTGAATTTTTCTGAGATTTGGCATATGGCCAATTTTGATAAACATTCTGTGGCCAATATGAAGGAATGTGTAATATGCAGTTGCTAGTGCAGCATTTTATAGCTGTCAGAACAATTCGGTTAATAGTGTACTCAAATCTTGTATAGCTGTACAAAATATATTTGCTCCTTCTATTAGTTACTGAGAAAGGTGTATCAAAATCTCTAAATACATCTGAGGGTCTATTTCTCCTTTCAGTTCTTTCAGTTTTTACTTTATGTTCTTTGGGGCTATGCTATTAGATGCATATGAAATCTTATTGGGCAACGTAAGTCTTCCAACTTTGTTTCCCAACACTGCCCTAACTATTTTAAGTGCCTGTGAAGTCTTATTGGGCAATGTAAGTCTTCCAACTTTGTTTCCCAACACTGCCCTAACTATTGTAGTTGTTTCTGTTTTGATCCTTTCATCATAATGAAATGTCCCTTTTATCTTTAGTAGTATTTCTTACTGTGACAAACACTTTGTCTGAAATTAGTAATCAAGTATTTACATTATTATTTCATTTCCCCCTCTATTAACCTCTTAGTTTTCCATTTTTTGTTATTGTTTTAGTTGCTTCCAATATATATGTAAATTTTCTAGCAGCTATATTAAAAAGTAAAAAGTATATTAACATATCAACATTAACCTATATCAAAATATGATCATTCTAACAAGTATTAATATTTTTTAAATGGAATGCTTTATATTATTTTTTTTTTTCCATACTAAGTTTCCAAAATCTTATGACAGCACATCTCAATTCAGACTAGCCACATTTTTAGGTGCTCAATAAATCATATGTGGCCCATGGCTACCATATCAGACAATGCAGCCCTAGAGCTTTATAGCATGTGACACTTAACTTATTAATATCTATTGTAAATTAAGAATTTTATAACTTTCTGGACAGTACATGGACCTTACAACATGTTAACTACGTTTACTGCCTCATCAACCTTTTGAGCCATTTTATCTTATATTTTAAACTTAAATATATCTTTAAACAAGATACTTTTATTATACTGCAGTCAATATGTATATTTCATGTATATTTACTCATATACTTACTCCTTCCAATGTTCTTTATTCCTTCCTACAATTTTGTTTCCCTATGGGATTATTATTTTTCTGATGGAAAAATTTCTTTTTCATTTCAGAGTGGGCCTGCTGGTGGCAAATTCTGTTTTTGTCAATCTGTTGAGAAGTCAGTTGCCAACCTTATTATTCCCTCTGAAGCTAATACCTTTTTTCTTTATTTTTTGATTTTTCACATTGACTTTGATTTTTAGCAGTTTTATTATGACACTCCTTCCCTCTCCTCCTAAGACTCCAATTATACACGTTAAACCTTGTATTATTCCATGTCTATTACACTCTCCTGTATTTATTTTATCTCTCTTCATCTCTCAGTGCTTCCTTGTTGATATTTTTCACTGACTGATCTTCCAATTTACAAATCTTTGCCGTGTCCAGTGTGCGGTTAAAATGCATGTAGTGGAGTTAATAATTTCATCTGTTGTATTATTTAGTTTTAAAATTTCTATTTTATAGATCCAATTCTCTGGAAAATTCTCTCTCTCTCTCTCTCCATCTATTTTCTTGAACACATTAATCAGTCATTTTAAAGGCCTAAGAGTTCTCATATCTAGATCACCTGAAGTTGTTTTCTATTACTTTACTCATTATTTCTCTTTTCAGTCATCATCTGGTCTTTTTTTGGCATGCCTCCTATTTTTCCCCCCATCTTTAATTCCACCTCCACCCACTTCTACCCCTGACCTATGGATGTTGCCGTTTCCCCTTAAGAACTGGATCTCTGAAGGCGGGTCATCTCCTCCCACACACTCACTGCGTGTACCCAGGGTCTGCCCCGCCCCCACACACACCCGGGGCCTGGCGCACCCTGGATGCCTGGTATTTTTAATGGAATTTGAGATACTATATGTCAGAGTATAAGAGGCTGGATGATGTTATCTCACTCCAGAGAGGTTTGAAGTTTCTTCTGGTAGGCAAGAGTAAGGGCTGATCATCTTGATCTAATCGGGGAAAGTTTTGAAGCTAGGTTTCAAGCTGATCTCTTCCAGCCAACTTATTTGTAAGGCATAGTTCTTCTGAAGTCTCCACTGAAATCCTGGGGTGTTTGCCAGGGTCATTCCACTGGCTGGCCTTGAACTCTAATTTTTGTCTCCCTAGTACTATGAGAATAAAAGTTGTGCTTACATTTTTATCTTCTTGGAAGCAGCTTTCTGCTGAATTTCTCTAAGTCTACCTCCACACATCTTAGGATGTGACAAATTGCTTGAGGGCAAAAACTAAGTCAAATATTGAGTTCACTACTCTGGGACTGTCTTTTCCATGGGATTCTGAACCCTCAAATATTGGCTGCCTTCAGCTCTCAATTCAAATTTTAGTCTTCCTACTCAGTCATTCTGAAACAAGCTCTGGACCACTGCTTGGTATATGGCCTCTGCCCCACGCCAGGAGTTAGCAAATGCTCCAAGGGTTTAAAAGAGGCAGGGGTAAATATGAGGCTCAACTCAATGTGTTTCCTTTCTCTCTGCAATTTTGGCTCTTGTTTAATTTGTCCTGGCTGTCTTGGTTAATCCCCAATACCTTCAAGGTGTTTGTTTTGTTTTGTTTTTTAAACAACTTTTATATTAGTTATCAGGGTTTGGTCTGACATTCTATCACAACCATAAACAGAAGTCCATATTGAGTATTAATTACTGATGTGCATTTTACTGACTAGTCCACAAGCTTCCCCAAAATAGAAAGTACCTTCTCACAGCCCCGATATCTGCTTCAACATCCAGCATACTATTTGGCACAGAGCTTAGTATTTATTTTTAAGTTAATTTTTATATTAGGAAATGTTACTAGAATGCAAGTAAAGCATAGCACATAAAAACATCACTTTTAAACCATTTGAGCCCATCAATTCTTCTGATTCCACTAAGTTCCACTGAGAAATATACAATCTTTTCTTCCTTGGCCCAAGCACTAATGAACAAATCTCTCCATAAATCTGTACATTCTTAACGCCTATTTGAGATTACATTACCTCAGGCAGCAGTAAAAGCTTTTGTTCATTTATTAAAACTATTTTGTACTAGATTAAGTGATTTCATTATCCTTTGGATTAATCAATCCATTTTTAGGACTGGCATTTTAACAGAAAACAATGAGATTTTTCATCCAAAGTAAAGCTCTTAAATTAACCTTGAGAGGCTACTTGACTGCATCCAGTTAGGTTTTTCCAGAACAAGAAAACATTGGTACAAGAGAAGTTGTTAAATATGAAATTTAGAACAACAACAAAATGTTTACTGAAATATAAACTATTTTATTCTACTACTTGGTTACTCTTGTATTATCAATCTTGTATTGTTAATCCCTAAAGAAACAGCTAAAAGAACTGAAAAGTAGTTGCCTCTGGGAAGTGGAAATTAGAGGTGAAAGAATAAGGCAGTGGATTATCACTCCTCCCTATGAACACTTAAGAATTATTAGTTACTTGCATACTTAAATTTTAATTTTAAAACATAAGTTGTATACAAACTGAGGTACTGATTTTAAAATAAAGGGAAGATTTAATCCTTAAAGCAATTCTTAAGGTTGTTTATGTAATGCCATGGACTCATGATATAGCCTTGAGGAAGTCATTTATCCTTGTGGGGGATTTCAGTCTCACATTTATAAATCTGACAGTAAATCAGAACCGTTAAGGTCCTTTCTACAGCAATATTCTAGTACTCTAAAACATCAGTGAACAGTAAGTGGCAGGGCACAATTTAAGAGAGAAAAATTTATTTGTTAGATAAAAGGCCAACTCACAAAGGCTTGTTTTGTAATGGATGGTTAATGAAATTACAGTGATTAGTACAATTATTTTAGGATGACTCTTAAGAGAGTTAAAGGAAGATGATACGGGTATTAGGGAATCTATCTCCACTGATTAGACAGCTCCTACGATATAAAGCATGCATGGTCCAAGCATTAATGATACATTTGGGGCCTGAGAGAGCAGTACGTGCTAATTGTCACGTAACAGCTTCTGCTCTAGTGAACTAGTCAAGTGTCACAACCTGCCCTTTCCCGCAGACTGTGAGACCAAAGGACTGGTCTTTGGAGCACTAAGTGCTCCAAAGGATGGGTATGCTCACCCATATTTACAGCTAGATAAGGAAAAGGCTCTGGCATTTCTTATATAGCTTTCGACAAATTAAGAGCACTATCAAATATATCTTTCAGTTTTAAAACACTATGCACTTAGAATATCCAATTTTAACTCACAGAAGACCCTGAAATAAAAGAACCAATATCTTATCTACTTTTAAACAGAAATCTGTCTCACAGGAAACAAAAGCCAGATAAACAAAAAAGCCATACATATGTTATTACAGCAATGTCTATAGGAAGCAAGGAAGGGGGAATTGGGTTTGTAGCATAAGACTGTCTAGTGTACAAAAAGGTTTTTCTTTATTTATGTTAACAATTGTGTTTTACATTATATTTCCTCTTACATAGTAAGTACCCAGTAAATGAAAAAAATTAAGCTAACTGATGTTCTTAAAATAACTGATTTGTATTTTTTTTAAACTCACAAAATTTACCTTAAAATCATAAAATCAGAGAATTTAAGAGGGAAGGAATCAAGAGACATTAGTTAAATCACTGATTTAATACTTGAATTATCTCAATTAATTGAATTATTCAATCATTTAAATCAATTTGATGTCTGGCAGAGTTTCATAATCAAGGTAGAAGTACTTTAAATTATCTAAACTTACTCAATTTAAGTAGTTGTCTAGGAAATTTTAAAGTTTACGTTAAAACACTCAATAACATAAGAAAATAATTTAAAAATATATTATACATGTAGTATATGCTGGAAAATGTGCATGACTGCCTCCGTTATTCCTCCATTTTACAGAGGCTCAAAGAGGTTAAGTGATTTTGCAAGGTCACACACATTAAGGGGCAGAGCGGACAGTCAAAGCTTATCTGACACTCAAGTCCAAGATCTTAATCACTACTTTCTGTGTGATTTTCATTGTTTGGTCTATAGCTCATCTGTAGTGCTTATAAAAATGTAGGTTCGAGGATCTTGCCTTATACCTCCCAAATTACCCATCTTTAGGGTGGATCTTAGGAATCTGTACTTTTCTCACAATCTTCACAGGTTTCTACAGACAATTTTGAAAATCACCATTGCAAAAATGAATCTCCAGCGTATCCTATTACATTTAATACATAGGTTTAGACAGTTACTCAGTTTGCCATGTGCTGAGTCTTATATCAGACACTCAAACGAAGCCAAGACAAGCCCTTCTTGTGCACTGGTAAGAGAAGACAAAAGCTTAGAGTCTAAAAAAGAAGACAGACATGTAAACTGACAACTTCAATACCCCTGTGATATCCCTGTGGGATTTGGGAACACAGGGCTAATGAGTCACAGCTGTAAAGACCCCCAAAGAATATGCCCTGGAATACAGAAAACACTGTCCTGGATCAAGTTCAAGTAAAAGAACTTAGCTTCATGGGCTCTGTGAGGAGAGAATAGGGGGAAGGGCACATGTGAGGATGAACCCTTGCAGGGTAGGAGTGGGACAAAAACAATTTGCATAGATGCTAACTTCTAACCGGATGGAGCAGACACTCTCCAGATGAAAGGGGTGGAGTGAGAGGATGGGGGGGTGTATTCGAGGCCAAGGTGAGATGGGGATTTCATAAGAATGAGGAGTCAATAAGCCTACATGGGGGCCAGACCAATTATAAGGGGTCTTGTTCACCATTCCATGGATCCTGGCTTTAACTGAATGGCCAAAGGGAATCAGCTTAAAGAGAAATAAGCAGTTCACAATTTCAAACCATTTTGGTAGCAGAGTAGAAGATGGAGAAGAAGAAGAGAAAATTATTTACATCCATGCAAAAAAACATACAAAATGTTCATTGCAGCATTATATGTAAATAGCTTAAACAACCTAAATGTCCATGAACAGATGAATGAATAACAAAATGTGGTATATATCTATACAATGAAATATTATTTGGACATAAAAAGGAATGAAGTATTGATAACATATTATAACATAGATGAACCTTGAAAACACTAAGCTAAATGAAAGAAGCCAGTCATAAAGAACCACATATTGTGTGATTCCATTTGTATGAAGTGTCTAGAATAGACAAATCTATAGAAATAGAAGGTAGTTAGTAGCTGCTTACAGCAAATGGAGAGTGACTGCTAATGGGTAAGGGATTTCTTTTTGATGAATATATTCTAAAATTGATTGTGGTGATGGTTGCACAATTCTGTGAATATACTAAAAACCAATAAAATGTATATTGTAAATGGGTAAATTAACTCTTATGTGAAGTATATTTCAACAAAAAAGGCTATAAAGAAAAAAATTAAATGGTTATACAATATTGATTTATGCTCGAGATTTCAGTCCGAGTTCAAACTTATAATCATCAGCATTACTGTCCCTGCAAAGTAAAGCTGAGAGTATCAGTTTTATACCTGCTTTTAGGTCTATAGAATCAAAATACTTTACATTAGAGTTTTATATCTGGCTTCTTTCACTTAGTACAATATTTTCAAGGTTCATCCATGTTGTAGCATGTATCAAAAACTTCCAACCAGTGAACAAGGAATGTGTTTCCATTTACTTAGATTTTCTTTCAGCAACCTTTTGTAGTTTTCAGTATATAAGCCTTATTTGTGCTCCCTTGATTACATTTACTTCTAAGTGTTTTATTCTTTTTTGATGCTTTTTAAAATGGAAGTGTTATCTTAATTTCATTTTCGGGGTTTTCATTGATAATATACAAAGATGCAAGTGATTTTAACATTGACTTTGTATCCTGCAACTTTGTTGGATTTATTTATTAGCTCTAACAGTTTTTATGTGAATTCTTTAAAGTTTTCTAGATATCAATCATGCCATGTGCAAATAGAAATGGTTTTAGTTCTTCCTTTTCAATGTTATTTACTTCTTTCTCTTGGCTAACTGCTCTAGCTAGAATTTTCAAGAAAATGTCAAATAGCAGTGGTGACAGTAGACATCCTTTCTTACTCCTGATCTTAATGGGAAAGCAACCAGTCTTTCACAATTAAGTATGATGTTAGCTGCAGGTCTGTCATAGATGCCCTTGAAAAAGTTTCCTTCTATTCCTAGTGTTAAGTGCTTTTTTTGTCACGAATGGATTTTGAATTTTGTCAAATGTCTTTTCTGCATCTACCAAGATTGTGATCTTCCCCCTCTTCTTCTAGCGATATAATGTATTACACTGATTAAGTTTCATATCTCCAATCAACTTTGCATTCCTGGGGTAAGTCCCACTTGGTCACAGTGTATAATTCTTTTTAATTACTGCTAGATTCTACTTGTATTTTTTTGACACATTTTTTATTGTTTATTGGGGTAACATTGGTTATTACAATTACATAATTTTCAGGTGTTCATTATAATTAGACATCTGTATATTCTATTGTGTGTTTACCACCCAAAGTCCAGTTTCCTTCAGCTACCATATTCTACTTGTATTTTATTGAGAATTTCTGCATAAGGAGTATTGGTCTATAGTTCACTTGTGATTATCTTTTTCTTCCTTTGTTATCAGGATAATAACTGGCCTCACAAAATGAGTTAGAATAGAACTGTTCTCTCTTCTATTTTTGGAAGAGTTTGAGAAGACTGATGTTAATTCTTTTAAATGTATGGTAGAATTCACCAATGAAGCCAGCCATGTGGTCCTGGGATTTTCTTTGTTGAAAGTTTTTAAATTACTAACGAAATCTCTTTCCTTGTATAGGTCTATTTAGATTTTTTTCTTGTGTTCAATTTTTATTTTTTACAGAGTTAGAAAATTATTGTCATAGTTACAAAACTTTTCTTTTTTTTTTTAGAGAATAGGTATAAAATAGCAGTTGATTTCTCCATAATTATTAGAATTACTTATACCTGAGGTGGCTAAGTGAAGCTGAAATCAATAAAAGGTCTTGGATTGTTGGCTCAGAAATCATCTTAGGCAGCCCACCTTGTTGATGTCTATCATGCTTAGCTCTTATGAGATGACTCAGTCTTTTTTTTTTAAAAAGCATCTTTTTATTCATTCTTTGGAGACTTGAAGTGAATTTGGTGGTGTTCATTATACACCTTCCAGCTCTTGGCATTTATCAATTCTTAATTCTTCAACATTTAGTTCTGACTGGATCCATTTCAACTTTTCTTTTCTAGGTTGTTTTAATGACATTAAATTGTCCAAATTCTTTTCTCTTTCTTCTCGGAAGTGTTTTATTACTGATGAAGTCTGAGCTATACAATTTTTTATGACTCTGTCTCTATTGGCACGAGCCTCTATCAAATGGAACCCCGCGAACTCCTCACAGTTCGTGTCACTACTGGGTGCTGCCATACTGGACAAAACCTTTCTTGAGTCAATTTTGATAGTATATTTCTAAAATGTGTCTATTTCATCTAGGTTATCTAATTTGTCAGCATACAATTTTTCCCCCTGTTAAACCATTAGTTACGTCTCCCCTTTTATTCCTAATTTTAGCAATTTAAGTCTCTTTTTCTTCTCCTTTGTCAGTTAGCTAAACATTTGTCAATTTGTTATCTTTTCAAAGAACCAACTTTTGGTTTTATTTACACTTCTATAATGTTTTTCTATTTCCTTTACCTCTGCTCCAATCTCTATTATTTCCTTCTTCCTGCTTGCTATGAATTTTGCTTGCTCTTCTTTTCCTACTTTCTTATAGTAGAAGAACAGATTACTAATTTGAGATTTTTCTACTTTTTAAAGTAGGTGTTTACAGCTATAAATGTCATTCTCATAGCTGCTTGACACCTCCCAAAAGTTTTGTTATGTTGTAAATTTTCCTTTGGTATGCTGTGAAATTAATTTCTAATTTCATTTCATTGTAATCAGAAAAGACACTAGATTATAATTTCAACCTTTTAAAATTTGTTGAGACTAGCTTTATGACTCAAGATACAGCTTATCCTGGAATATTCTTTGTGTACCTGAGAAGGATGTATACTCTGCAGTTGTTGGGTAGAGTGTTCCACAAGGATCTTATAGGTCTAGTTAGTATGTAGTAGTTCACATATATAGTATATAGTTCAAGTCCTGTATGTCCTTGTTGATTTTCTTTTTAGTTGTATCCTAATCGTTTACTTTTTTTTTTGCTAAGTAACTTTTTTTACTGTGGTAAAATATATGTAACACAGAATTTATCATTTTAAACATACTTAAGTGCGTAGTTCAGTGTTGTGTAACCATCACTACCATCCATCTCCAGAACTTTTTTCAGTTTGCATAATTAAAGCTCAGTACTGTTTAAACAATAACTTCCCATTAGCCCTTGCCCCCAGCCCCTGGAAACCACCATTCTGCTATTTTTATGAATTTGACTACTCGTATAAGTAGACTAGTAAAATATTGGTCCTTTTGTGTATGGCTTACTTCATTTAGTACAATGTCTTTAAGGTTCATCCATGTTTATAGCATGTGTCAGAGTTCTTTCTGTTCTAAGGCTGAATAATATTTCATTGAATGTGTTAAACATTTTGCTTAACCATCCATCTGTTGATAGATACTTGGGTTACTTCTACCTTTTGGATATTGTAAACAGTAATGCTATGAACGTGGATGTATAAATATCTTATCTAGTCCATGTTTTTAATTATTTTGGTTAAGTATATATATGCAAGAAGTGAACTGCTAGATCACAGTAATCCTATGTTTAATTTTTTTGAGTAACTGCCATATTTTTTTCTACAGTAGCTGCACCATGTTACATTCCCATCAACAGTGCATAAGGGTTCCAATTTCTCCACATTCTTGCCAACACTACTAGTCTCCTGTGTATCTAATGGAAGCTGGAGACATGCAGACACTGACCATTATGACTTTCTGAGAAATGAAAGTCCACTGCAATACAGTTGGCTCTTTAAATCCTAAATGAGCTGAAGATCACTGTCTGAAGTTATGTATAAATCTGTCCAAAAGGGATTTATTTATGGCAGATCTTAATCTGTTCCTCCACTACTCCATTCTCTTCTACACAAGAATTGTCAGGAAATGTTATAGCTAGTTCCTTTACGTTATTTTAGTGAGATGAGGGCTGATGTGATGGCACCAAAAATACAGAACTCTAATGTCTTTGGCATGCTGTACTCCTGTGCAATTGTACCGAAATATGAAATGGCAATTGAGAACACTGGCTGCATGTCTCTGAAACAAAATCGTATGTAAGGACACTTGGAATGTAAGCTATACTTTTTAGCAGTCTAATTATGGATATATTTTAGAGTTTTTCATTTTGTGTAGAATTAGGACTACTTCTCCAAATGCCATATTTAACTCACTTAAAATAAAATACTGAAATAAGGGAGAGACAGGGGAGGAAAGCGAAGGCTATTAAAACAGTCCAGATGTGAAATGATTAGGGCATGAAGACAGTACAGCGGGAAGAGGGAAATGCTACAAAAAAACAACTTAGCCAAAAGAAAACTTCAAACATAATAATTAAAATATTAATTTAAAGTAAAATAAACATATTTTCACCCTTAGTCCAGATGAGACCTCAACAAAAGCATTTAACCAGGACTTAAATAAGAAAGTGCTATAATAGCTGAATAAGAGTACTGCAAAGATTAGCTACTCTGGAAAGGTAAGAAACTTATTAAGTGACACTCCATCAAATTTGGGGTAGACCCTCAACGTGCTCAATGTATTCCTGAAATCCAGTATAGAACTCATCATTTCTGACGTAAGACATACAGCAAGCTACAATACTCTAGCACTTAGTTTGGCAATTGCCTATGTGAGACAAAAGTGCCATACAATTACCTGATAGCCTTCTGTTTTCTTCTGACACCACTTCAGCAAGGCATTCCTCTTTGATCCTCCATATTCTCTTGCCAATGCTGAGAGAGGGTCCTTCCTTTCTTCCCTGATAAGTGAAAACAAAAAACCTACAGTTGAAGTATTTTTTATTTGAGCACCATTATAAACTAGAAATTCAATAAACAGAAGAAACCAGCATTGGTTTGCATTTTTTTCAACAGGATAAACGCACACACTAAGGCATCCAATGGCAAGAAGTATCTTTTCATTCATTTGATTTCACTTATTAATTTTTACAGGGTCCCCACAGACCCACCACTGTTAGGGGTTTCTGTTATTATGAAGGGCGGGACTCTATTCATTATACATGTGGAAACTGGCAAAGATCCAGCACAATGTGCATTCACAATTAATGAAATGCATTATGAGATGCTCAGAAGGGGGAAAAACAACCTGATACTGACAGCATCTGAAAGTTGTTACGGCTGCCTTTCATTCAATATCTTACCCTTCCATAATCTTTATGCTTTGGTTTTATTTTACTTTTTTATTTCCAATCTTTTATGTTCTCAATCATTTCATCTCTTTTTAAAAAATCACTTATTATAAACACAAAAGACAAGGTTATGCAAGGTTATGCAAGGCATAGTTCTTGTTTTCAAGGTGCTTATAATTGGGGTAACATAAAAGATGACAATAAATACTAAAGATATCTACAAAATATCTCAAATGTATTTGCTCATAAGTTGTACACTCTTTGTTGACTGTAGCTAATTAGAATTTTACCTTGCACAGAAAATGGAATTTTTCTGTTAACTCACTCACTCATTCAACAACCCCCTACAGAGCACCACTATGCAAGGCAATGTGTGACTGCTGGGGAAAGGATGGTGAAAATCAAAGGGCCCTGCCCTCTCAAGGAACTTCAGAGTTTACTACAGGATGGACATACTACAAAAGCTTGAAAAAAAAAATCAATGGCTATATATAACTCATTTCTTAAAATTATATGTAGGATACTTCAGGGCACTGTTAATTATCTTGAAGGCAGAATAAATATCCTGTCCCAGACCAGATACTGAATGGAAAAAGATTTTGTGATCACCTTGGTGACAGAGTTAGGTAGGCATACAACCCTACTACTCATCCAGTAGCAAAATCCTTCCAGTAGCTACTTTAGAAGCAGAACAGAACATTAAGGAATTCCTGAAGAGAAACAGAGTGTTTTGTAAAATAACCTACTCCTTGACAAGTAGCACACTCTTAAAAGCTTGGACCATTTTTTAGTGTTTACTTTGTAAGTGAAGCAGAGACTTTAGCCTCATGTCCCATAAACTTAGACCAGTAAGTGCCCTAGAGGTTATTATATTACAGGTGGCTTAGTATTCTTCAGCACATTGATTCTGTCTGTATGTACCATTCAGAGTACAGAAGGAAATCAAAGAGAACACATTTAGAACTGAAGCTTTTCCAGTTGAGAGGTGCACTGATATGGCACCAATTTTTACTTATCTTAGAACTAAAAGTAAAACACAAAAATATTTCAACATGCAGTTAAGACTGTTGCCTTGAAGAAATATACTTTTATGTTTGTGTGCCAGTTTACCAGATTCTGGCTCTAGTTTAAGAGGTTCAAAGAAGTTTGTTGTAACACCACTGAACATAAGATAAAAGAATGAAGATAAATTTAAGATAAAGGAATGAGGAAACTAAAGCTGAGGAGATGCCTTGCTGAAGATCACAGTCTCTAAATGGGGGAGCCAGGAAGAACAGGTGCCTTTCGAAAACATATAAAGACAAGCACAGACCATTAGTCAGGGCAGAGCGCAAGCTACCCTCATCACTGCATCCCTACTTGCTTCAATGACGCACAGCTTATGGAACCACTATTTTTAGAAGCTGGTCCCCTAGAGGCAGGACTTTAAACGTAAGTATACAGCTTGAGTTTGAGAGGCAAAATAATCCTATTTTATTCTCAAGCCTATTAAGTCAATATACAGCTAAATTTCTGAAACCCATTCCTATCCCTTCAATTCTTAATTCCTCTTAATGCTTAATTCTTTTCACTAGTTCTTAATAAGACTTTCCTCATCCCTATAAATAATGCATACTAAATTTTTGATATCTATTGTCTTCTTCTAAATTATAAATAATTCTTAGTCCCAAATGGCCTAATGAGAAATACAAATAAAACATAACACTACATTTTCGTGTATTGTTTCTCAATTATTAACATAGCACCATGTTCTCAGTTCCCAGTCTAAACAATTAAACCATCTTTGGTAGCTCTCATTCTTTCATTCCTTTCCAAAAAGAATCTGTTGAGAAACTAATCATCTTTCCTTCTGAAAAACCTCCTGAGCCCAACCCCACACCTTCACCATTTCCACAGCTATCACCCTGGTCCAGACTTGATCACTCTGTCCTAGAAACATTATAATAGCCTTTACCTGCTTTCTCCAACTTTTTTCCAGAATAAATAATCCTCAGATCATCTCCTCACACTAATTTATGTACCTCACTTTATAGCTGCTACCACATCAAAGTGACACATTTGACTTTAAAGAGATTCCATTGCTTAGCCATACCCTATCTAGTTAATCTTTTTTCCACTGCCCCCAGCTATGGTAGGTACACACCTTCTTCTGGTTTTCTGCACCCATCCTCTGTGGGTGTGCAGCGCCACCTCCTTGGTAGCTAGCTCCTCCAATGCCTTGCTTATTAATCCTTTTTGTACATTCACTCAAGTCTTTCCCCATCCACCACCCTCAAGACTCCAAATTCCCCTCTTCTACCTTTCCCTATCATCACTCCATCCACATCCCCAGTATTTGAATTTTGTAATACTTACTTTTGTATTCAACCATTCTCTTACTTAAAAAACCAAAACCAAAACACCAGCTGCTTTAGAAAAGGAACTATCTCATATCATTTTTACTTTTTACTTCTATACCATCTTACCCAATTCTGGACATAGAAAAGGAGATCAGAAAACACTAACACATAAAGAAGGAAAAAAAAAAATCAGTGCCTGAATGCATTATTTTACAACTTGAACATTAAAAAGGCCAGAAAAGGTATGCATGAAATACATCAGCATCAACTGTTCCCTACCTTATTCGGCTTCGGGTGGTGGGGGTCACGGACGCTGTGGGAGAGGAGGAGAGGGAAAGCTGTGGTGACGTGGTTCCCATAGCCATAAGAGAGGCTGGCGATGCTCCCTCAGGTGCAGAGATGTCTCGTTTCATCTCTTCACTACTTCGTCGAGACACTGATTATGAGAAATAGTTGTTATGTATTTTATAGCAAAAACATTTTAAATTGAGTTCCTGAGACATTTTGTTTGACAGGTTTCAGAAGAGCAAAAATTACCATACAGGAGGAAAAACTAACATTTTCTTTATCTTACTGATAACTTGAAAGAATTTTTGTTTAAAAAAATGTAAAAAAGGTACAGTAGTTGAAATGTGCACTAACCCCACATCCCCAGATGGCAAGAAGTATACCTTACCCATCCCTATAACACTCACAGTTCTTGCCTAGCACACAGTAAGTACTCCTTAAACATTCGTTTAATCACAAATACAACTAAAAACCAAAAGCTAATTAAAGCAGTACTTGATGACTACTCACTTTCAACTAAAATCAACATGGCCTTCTGAACTTAGTCAAAAACACTCACTGTTAAAGGGACAGAAAGGAAAGAGATACACTTAACTCTGGATCAGGCCATGTTCTCAGAAACATAATTAATGAGAGCGAAAACCAAAAGGTGTCAAGTCGGCTACTGAGAAATATAAATAATCTGAAAAGTCCTACTTTGAAAGTCTGGCGTAGTAAGACATTACCTTGTTAGAATTATGCAAAGTTCTGAGAACTGTTAAATGGAAATAGGCACTTCAGCTATTGGTAACACAACCACAATAAAAAGCACCTTTCTAGCAAGGATGTGCTGAATACAAGCATGTGCTCACAAGGCTGGGCTGAGTACAGTAAGAAGTGAGACATGAGACAAAATTTCTGACCTCAGACAAATTCTCTCACCTCAGAAACACTGGATATGCAGGAGCCATTAACTGTATCACTTCTGGGCTGGTTGTAATGCAATCAATGTTATACATCAGTAACCTTTCCCCCCTGATTAGTGAAACTGCTCCCCTTTCATTGGTTAAAATTTTCTTGATGATTTTAGGATAACCACAAGCAAAATGTAACACTACATTAGAAAAGTAATGTTTAATGATCCAGGGGAAACAGATGCTTTCTCCTATTACAAGATCTTATTAAAATGCTGCACTTACATATTCTGACAATTTTATAGTTCTTGTTTTGTCTTTCAATATTTGATCTCTGTATGCCTTAAATCAGCCGTATCTTTTAAGTGGTATGCTAGGTAATTCAATATACGGCTAAATTTTGGAAATCCATTCCTATCCCTCCTTCAATTCTTAATACGTCTTTAATTCTTTTTAATTCTTACTAATGCGTAATTCTTCTTACTACTTCTTAATGACTTTTTCCTCATCCTTATGAATAATGTATGTTAAATTTTTATATCTATTGTTTTCTTTTAAATTATAAATGCTTCTTAGTCTCAAATGGCCTCTGGCAAAACAGAAATACAAATAAAACAAAACATTACATTTTCATGTATTATTTCTCAATTATTAACATAGTATCGTGTTCTCAGCTCCCAGTCTAAACAATTAGAGTCATCTCCGGTAGCTCTTATTCTTTCATTCCTTTCCTAAAAATCTGTTCCTGAAATTAATCATCTTTCCCTTTGAAAAACCTCCTAAGCCCAATCTTCCTTTTGCCGTTTTTACCTTTCATAATTTTATAAAAATAAAGGAAACAGACTGAGAAAGAAAAGGAAGAACTGTTATAACAAAAAAAGCTTTGGGATCTGGGCTTTGGGATGATAATTTTGGCTGGACTCCCCACTAACTAAAAGACAGCTATGACTGTATAAAAACTGTACTAACTTAAATCCACGTGCAAGTGAGATGTTAACTGTATGAGACAGAGTTACAGGAATCTCCTCCTGGTCCAACTTCTAGTTATGCTATTAAGAACAGACCACAAAGGAAAAATAATGCAAACAACTGATAAATGGAAAAATTAGCTCTAAGGAGATAAACAAAGTAAGCCTGTCAAATTCATCATTATAAGATGGTTTTATCATACTGAAAAAAATCTGGCTTCCAGAGAATTTTTGATGTGCTCTGAAATAACTCTTTAAAAACAGTCATGACACAACTTGGGATAAATATTCTCATCTTTCACAACTATTATCAACTATGCATGAAGTTATATTTTCAGCACATCATCTAACCCACTCTAGGCATTTAATAAATACTTATTAAATGAATGGAACTATCTAGTTTTTGTTTGTTTATTTTTTTAATTGGGGCCATGAAATATGATTTCTATAGAATCTGAAAGACACAACAGAGGAAATTCAGAGTGAAAAATATCAAGCCAAGAGCTTTTAAAGAGGCAAGTAAAGTTACCTATGTCTATTGAGAAAAGTATTCAGTACTGTTACTAAAACTTCTACAAGAGTCTTTTTTAAAGGAAATTTCAGATGAAAGTCATTACCTGAGATGGTCTTGGCACTTTCCATGGCAGGTACTCTCGGCAAAGAAGCAGGTCGGCTGGTTGAAGATGTTCTTAATAGATGCTCTGCACAAAGTGGAAAGGGTCACAATAAAGAAATCTGATACTGAACTTCACTGTAACACCTTCTTGCTGCCTTTGTTACAGCGAAGTTCAGTATCAGGCAAGAAGGTGAGTTTTATTCCTTTCCCAGTCCAGCGCGCTTCAACAATTCCCCATAGAGTCAATTTATACAAAACGACTTCCGTAAAGGAACATGGCAAAATGCTTCATTCAGTATTTTATTTCTAGGGATGGGACATTTGACACAGATAAAAATGCTTCTAAATCACCAACTGCTACTTTGATGCAATTCAACTGAAATTCAAAGACCCCCCCCCCATTGTATTGAGGTCTAAAAAGTACAAACTAAATAAAAGCTTTGCCCTTGTGCCTACATACAGTTAAGTGAGGAAGCCATGACACATACAACCATAAACAAATCAGGATGTGATAATCAAAATAAAGAATGATAAAGTGCTATCAAACCACAGAGGGAGAAGCCATTCACTTTGACTTCAGGCATCAGGAAAGGAAGGCTTCAACAACATACTGCAATGACATTAAACCAGGCTTTAGTAGTAGAAAAGGGCTGGGGAACAGTATTTCAGCCAGTTCGTTACCAGAGCAAAGGTACAAGGACATTCAAGTTGGAGAATACTAAAATCCCAGGCTGGCTAAAACACAGGGCACATGTAAAACAGAGAAGGCGGCAAGAAAAGGGGCTTTAAAAGGAGGATGAAGCTCACTGACACAAGTCTTCATTATCTGATACCTGGACTTTAGTCTGAGGGCAACAAGGAAGCATTAGACATTTCTGTACATTCAGGGAAGAACACAATCAGAAACACAGCCTCAACTGCCTACATTTGCAACCTCACCTTGTTCTACTCCTCCCTTGCTTTCTAAACATTTACAAGCTGTCTGGGGAGTTTCTTGAGTTCCTTGAACACCGGCACAAGCTGTTCTCTCATCTCCTATACTCCTCTTCCAGTCCCTCCTTAGCCTGGCTACCTTCATCATCT
>CM053510.1:95938380-95998705 GCA_028627145.1 Eidolon dupreanum | reverse complement strand
CAACAACAAAACTCAAAATCCAGCCCAGCTCCTAAGATAAACTCAAACTCTCACAATGAAAAAACCTAGCAGAAGGAAAGAGGTGCCCAAGTCAAGGCATAAAACCAATCTACTATTCTATATAGGATGTCCAGCTTTCAAGAAATAATTATCAAATATACAAAAACAAACAAAAAAACAAAAACCAAAAAACCAAAACAAGGAAAAAACAGTCCATCCAGCTCACTATGTCAAGACACAAAGTAATCGATAAAACCACATCCAGAAATGGCACAGGAGTTGGAATTATCGGACACGGCATTTAAAATAACTATGATTAATATGTTAAAGCCTCTGATGAAATAGTCGACAACATGCTAGATCAGCTAGGATTTCCTATTTGATTTTCGCTTATAATTTCCATCTCTCTGCTAAAATAGAATTAGGTTCTCAACTGAGGGCAATTTTGTCAATGTCTTGAGGCATTTTTGGGTTGTCACAACTGGGAAGGGGGGGTGCTACTTGCATCCTAGATGGTGCTTATTGTCTACTGGGTAAAGGCCAGGGATGCTGCTAAATAAGCAGAGAACAGACAATGAATTTCACTGTATATAATTCTTTTTAATCAATCAGAATTGGGGAAAAGGGGATGGAATGCAGACTGGTACAGAATTAATCTAACTTTCACCACACTGAGACAGTGGTGAAAAAAAGAAGCCAACCTAAGTAATTTCTCAAAAAAAGATGTTTTGACTGATACCCTAAGCTAAACACAAAATGAATTGTACACAAACACCATACTCACTCAGGTAAATTTGCTTCTCATAGGGATATGGTTTAACAATTTTGAAACTACTGTGTACTAAGGTTGAACAAATAATATATTGTAGATAATGAGAGCCAGGTTTCTCACTGTCAAGAAAAAAAAAACGTAAGGAAAGGGTAAAGCCTAGAATGTACTCTTTGCTGCTGGCTTGGAGTCAGAGGCATTAGTATAAACTCAAGGTTTTTGACAGATAGATATAGAAATAATAGTTTTATGTGTGTATGCACAGGTTGGTTATACATACATAAAGTTTTCCTAGCTCTACTCAGAGAGGGACTGGAGGCAGCGAAACCTAAGTAGAAGTAAGTACAACTAGCACTCAGGTCTTATTTCCTAAATACTATTCTCTAATTAAAGTAACTAGGGCTCCTTGGAGAAGTGGTTGGTTCCAGAGCTGGTAAAGGAAAAGAACAAGTCTGAATTGTCTTGTGGTGCCCAAAAGTAAGACAATGCTTTTGGGAGGCTGGAGGGGAATAGTGCATCAAAAGAGCAAGGAGTCGGTGTAAAGAGCTCCCAATGACCAAAGCTGGAATAACTAATGCAACAAAATAATGATATTAATAAATTATTACCCAAAGCATAAAATAAATACCTGAGTCTATACTAATACAAATAAATGCTGTAACAATAAGTATAGTAACATCATTCCTTTAAAAAATGAGGAAACAGAAAATTACCATTAGAACACCACAGTAATCACTGCTGCAGAAAAAATGCACAAACAGATGCTAAAACCAGTGAAAGTCTGAGCAGGAATAGACTATTTATTAATTACTGGCAAATAAGAACATTAACCAAGTGATCAATGTCAACATCACCAATAAGATGTATCAACATCATGCATCACGTGACATGATACACTTAGAGAAGCACATCACCTCTGTGATATCCTTCCCAATATAAAACCTCAACTTAATCAAAAGAAAATATCAGACAAACCCATACTGAGAGAATTTCTAAAAAATAACTGGCAAAAATTCTTCAAAAGTGTCAAGGTCACAAAAGACAGAGAAAGACTGATAAACTATTGCAGACTGGTAGATACTTAAGGAGATAAGACAAGCAAATGCAAAGTGAGATCCTGGACTTGATCCTGGGATAGAAAATGAACATGAGTGAAAAAATTAGTGAAATCCAGATAAAGTCTGGAGTCTAGGTTAATAACATTTCAATTATATTGGTTTTTCACTTTTGATAATTATTCTATGGTTATACAGGATGTTCACATAAGAAAACCTGGGTGAAATGTATAAGACAACTGTTTGCAACTCTCCTGCAAGTCTAAACTTATCTCAAGAGTTTAAAAACTCTTTTGTTAAGAGAGAACACCCTAAATAAATATTGCAATGCCTGCTCAAGTATACTGACTGCAACTTAACTTAAAAAGCATTAAAAAAAAAAAAAAAGATGGACTGAGGAAGGATAGAGGGATGGATAAATGTGTGATAAAGAGAATATAGGAAAAAGCTGAAGAATTTGGATAGTGAAATGTGGATATTCACTATGCAATTTCTTACGACTTTTCTGTATGCTTGAAATTTTTCATAATATGTTGGAAAAAATTAGGAGCCTAGATATCAAGACAAATACCAAGAACCACAGAAAAGAGAAGGAAAATGGGTGTGGGAGTGCTTTAGAAGTGAATAGATATCCATTAGACTATAATAAGGGAAGGCAAGATTTCTGTCTGAATTTCTCTTGGGAATTTCCCCACTAGAGCTAGATCTAGGGCTGAGCCAAAATCTGATTTAGACCTACCCTATGGAGAATGAAAATTACTATAAAATTTTTCTAACAGAAGGTTCTTTTTCTTTTATTTTAACTTAAGAGTAAAGAGATAAATTTTAACAAAGGTTTGGCTTTCTATTTCTAGTAAAGTCTCCTGACTTTGTGTCATATTTAATTTATGTACCTTACCGAAATACTAAATTTTTAAAAAAGTTTGTATTTCCAAACCTCAAGGAATACAATTTAGGTAACAGTACAATCTTTTTTTTTTTTTTTTTTATAGAAGATGACTACACTTGGACTAATCATCTTTCTCAGATACCTATATGTCTGAGGTGGTGACAAAGACATGACGCTTACAAGGTCATGCTTCCTGGGCAACCCCAGACTCTCTGACCATCTGGAACTATCTGCTGAGGTCTTCACTTAACACACTGAACCTTTTAAGATCACTGCAAATGTAAACACCTTTTCAAACACCTATATTCATGTGCCTAGTAGCTGATCTATCCTTTCCTTTTTAGGCTACAAACACTAATTCACATCCTGTCTACAAAGACTCACTGAAGTGGTACCAGTCATGACCCTAGCCGTTTAACTCAACTGCTGGCAATACAAACAAAAGAGCATTTGATTAGTCCATTTATAATAAGATTGCTCTGCTCTGAAACATTCTCCTGCAACTGACATACAAGCATGATGCTAAAACAGAACAAAAAATACACACCCATTATAAAATACTTAACTGGAAACAAAACAACAAATTCTCTGATTTAAGTGTAGTAGGACAAAAGGCACCACCTTTTTAAATTTCAGTAATAAAGCCACTAAAACTTTCAAAATGAAAATTATAGGCTATTTTAAAACTTATGCCAAGATAAAAGAGACAACCAAGGAAGAAAAGCAGTTCAAGATAGCGTTAGGAAATCCTAGTCTCTTATCACGGTTTGGATAACCACAGTGGCTTTTTATGACCAAGAATCATTTGGTTGTTCTTAGTTTTGTTAAGTGTTTTCTTTCTCTAGTGACTGTAAGATAAGATCACACTATCAACAAATTCTCAGATAAAAATTCACCTAAGTGTGTTTCCCTCTGTTGCCTGTATTTGCACTGTTTCCACTAAGCCCCATTAAGGCATTATAATAAACTGGAGTGGAGAATTAGACCGGCATTAACACAGACTGACCACACACACCCCATGCCCAATGGCATTATCATTTGATACATTTCCAGATAATAAAAAGAGGAAAGCCAGGAAAAGGTTTGATTCATCAGAGCCCCAGAGACACTTACCACATCTGTCTTCAATAACCTTGGCCCACAGACCTTCCGTACCTCCTTCCCCACCCACAAAACCAAGGCAATAGGAAAAATGAAACAGTAATCTGCCTAATTTCCCAAATTTGTCCTTTCCTAACAATCACTTGGGGTGCTTGCGAAAATTAAGTTTCCAAAACTCCTTGTCAAGAGACTCCATGTCCAGAGATCTGAGGTGAGGCCCAGGGTTCCATATTTTACCAAGTGACTCAAGTAAGTTTTCAATAGGTAAGTTCAAGAAACACTGCTGGTGCTAGCTTCCCCTGGTAAACCTTGCCCTGCTGTGGGCCAAACAAGATGAATTCGGAGACAGCAGGCAAAAGGAGAGAAAGCCCCAAGAGTCAGCTTTGGCCTGGCTTTGGGAGGTTTGGAAAGGACCTGAATTATTTCTCAATGGAGCACTCCTGCCCTTTTCTGGGACCAAATAGAGCCCGGGGACTCAGTATTCTGTGGTGTCTCAGGATCACCTCAGTGCTCTTCAGACAGGGGTCTATGTTACAGGCTCAGGGTTATACACATTCTCAAAGGCTGTGGCATCTTGGCTCTTGGCTCTGACTATACCTGGCTATGACTGCAGGTCAAAAGGCTGACTTTATTGACAGAATTGGGGCACAGGTAATAGGCAGAGGAATAGGAGTGGTCCTGAACCTTTGGTTTCCATCTTTGTTCTCACTACATGCAGCTCTTTTAAGATGCCCAAAATATAATGTGTACTTATGCTTTCTCATAGCCACTTGGTTGGCAGCTAAGCAAAACCCTGCAGACCTCGGTTGCCTTGCAACGAATTAAAATCTTTTATTCATGGGCAATTAAGGGCCATTATTCTTAGTCACTTGTGATACTATGAAAAAGTTCATACATAAAAGTAATAAAATTTACTATGGGCTAAAATTTTTGCTAAGCATTTTGCATGCTCTAACTTTTTTTCACTCACTTATCTCACAATTTTTTATCAAGAACCCAATACTACTACAGGTGCTCAGGATACATCAATGAACAAAACAGACACAAATCTCTGACCTCATGCACCTCAAGATCCAAAGGATTGGGAGAAAATCAATAAAAGTTACAAATAAGTAAACTATATAGTATGTCAGAAGGGACAACTACTTAAGTTAAAAGAGACGTATCAGAGAAAAAGGTATGTGGAGGAGAGAGCAGTTTAGAACTACAAATATGGTGCTCAGGACCTCGCCAAGGTAAAATCTGAGTGAAGCCTTGAAGGAGTGAACCCTCCTCCTAAACAAGTGTTCCAGCAGAGGAAGAGCCTGCCCGTAAGAGTACAAGGCTGCCAAGCCAGGAGTGTGCCTGAGAGCACAGAACAGCAAGGAAGCCCATGTGGCTGGGCAAAGTGACCAAGAGAGAAAGGTGATGAGGCTAGAGAAACAACTGAGGCCAGGCTGGGAGGGTCTGGAGGCCGCTAAGAGAACTCCAGCCTTTCTTTGGAAAGAAACAGGAGCCAGTGGAGGGTTCTGAGTACAGTAACATGTTCCAGTTTATATTTTTCAAGATTACGTTAGCTGTAAGATGAAAAATAGACTGGGAAAGCAGTTGGGAATTTTTGCCGGAATCCAGGTGAGAGATGGTGGTGGCTTTGACCAAGGAGGTGGTCGCAGAGGAATGAGCAATGCTCCTATTCTGGATGTAGAACCAGAAAGGAGAACCAGTGAGGTCTCCTCAAGAACTAAACAAGTCTCGGATATGGGTTCTGAGATAAAGGAGTTATGGATGACTCCAAAGTTTCTGGAGGATGAAACTGCCACTAACTGAGGTAGAGAAGACAAGATTGATTACAGGCTGAACAAGTTTGGGAAATGTGGGAATCTTGTCCTGGACAACCTTAGTCTGAGAGTATTCAAAATCAAAATGACGATGTCAAATAAGCAATTGGATATGTGACTGTAGAGTACAGAGGAGAACAATAGTGTGGAAATACAAACTTGACAGTCCTCAGAAAAAAAACAGTAGTTAAAGCCGTGAGATAGGATACAATAATAGAGTGAGTACAGACAGAGAAGACAGGCTTAAGGGCTTAGCTCTGGGGCACACCACCATTTACTGGTCAGGGAGAAGGAACAAGGACAGGAGACAGAGCAGTGGCCAAGGAGGAAGGAAAAGATGCAAGAGTGTGGCATCATGAAACCAAAAAAGAACACTATGGAAAAGGGAGTGCTCAACAGGGCCAAACACTGCTGATGATATACATCAGATTAGAGATGAGAGCTGACTGGGTTAGTGACATATCGTCACTGGCAACCTCAATGAAAGCAGCTTGATGCAATGATAAAGGTGAAAGTCCAACTGAAGGGTTTACAAGAGCTTGGGAAGAGAGAGATTTAAGAATCCCATGAGCTAGGTATTTGTGATTATTCCCAATTTACAGACGAGCAAACAGCAACTTAAAAGTCAACAGCCAGGACATGTGAGGCCTACAATCTGAGCACCACACACATACATAACTCTTGACAAATCCATCTAGGAGATAAGGGTGGGAATAAGGTCAAGGTATAAACAGAGATACTTTAATTCTTCCACTATTTGTTCTCATAGTAAAAGGACCTTCTAAGGAGAGAAAAGACCTCAGATTATGACTGATGAACTAAAAACCAAGGAGAAAAGATTTTGTGCAAGTAAAGCAGCAGTAACACCACCTTCCACTGTCCCTACGTATGTGTACCACCAGCTTATCTGGACACTCAAGATTGGTAGGTACAGGGCCAGTTTCATTGCCAAACAACTCCTCCTGCACTGGTGGTACCTGGAGCCCGTGGAGCCAGTCTTCTAGATTCTTTAATGGAATAATTCTCACAAGTCTGCTTATTTCTTCCCCACACCTGTCAAAACCCTGTAGCCTTACCCGCAGAGTCTAACACCAAATTTCTACAACTGAGAGAATGCACAAGGGAACAATGCATGGGGGTAACTGGCCTGTATCAGTTAAGGCGAACCTGAGGCTCCTGAGTGACATGCACACCTACTTAGCATCTCCACCCCTATCCCAAATGAAGTACGGCCTTTCACAGTACCATGTCAATGCCACAAACCATTTTCCAATGCACTTCAGCACTACATATAAAAAGGCAGCATGGGTAAGAAGAGACCTGAACTCAAAAGGAAGGAGACTTGGGTTTTGGTGCTGGCTCTACCATAAAGAGCTATGGGAAAATGGGCAAGGACCTTCGCACGTGCAGAAATGAACTGCTAGATCTCATTTTCTGTAGTCTCAGTTTCCTCTTATAAACAATAATACAGAGCACAGAGATTTAAAAAATTGGCTTTAGAGTCAGGCTGCCCAGGTCTACTGTCCATTAACTGTGTTAATCTGCATTAAAATATTTAACTTTCTGATGCGTCATATTTAGCACCTGTAAAATGGAAATAACAATCCCTACCCCATGAAGAACTATGAAACACAGTGCTTAGCAATGGTGTGTGTACTCTCTATTACCTATTATGATGCTATGAGAAAGCTGTCTTCTAAGATGCATTTATTAATAACTAGTCTCCCCATTTGTAATTAATACATATTATTAGTAAACTTCCGATAAAGATGTATACCAGACTGGTTTAAATAATGTCAAGAACAAAGAAAATAATTTAGTTGGCGAAAAAAAAAAGTAAAAATAAAAATTAATAACGGAACTGAAGTACTGAAATATATGAAAGGTACCTTGAACAGGAATTTCCCCATAGTTCGATCTCTTATCTGACAGGGTTGTCAGTGGTTTGGATGTAGAGATTGGTCCACTTATGGAATGTCTCTGAAATTATAAGATAAATAGTGTCAAAGTTAAGTTATATCTAGAGCTGGGACTCACAAAGAAGGTTGCAGAAAGTAAATATTTAATTATAAATTATAATTCCTTCTGTATTATTATATGAAAATTGAAAATCTCCCCCGCCCCTAGCATATGACCAATGCACTGTAATTTTAAAAATCAACATAGAAAAATCCCATGTGTCCGTTACTCAGTTTTCCCCAAGGTTAACATCTTGTAAATCTACAGTATAATATCACAACCAGGATACTGACACTGATATAGTCAAAATACAGAATGTTTCCATCACCACAAGGAGCCCTCCTATGGCCCTTTTACAGTTATACCTTCTCTCCCCATCTCTGACCCCATATCACTGACCCCTGAAAACCACTGGTTCTCTGAGTATGATCTCATTTTGTTTAAAGAAAATTCTTAAATATCACATACCAATTAGCAAATGCTCCCACTGTACTTTTATTGGCCATTCAATTCATGCCCTGGTTCCAAATAGATCTCAATTCTGTCACCTCCTCCTGTCTAACTCTCCTACTACAACTGCCTCAGTAAGACCTGTCATCTTAACTTAGCACTACTACAAAGGCTTTGTCACTGGCTTCCTCAATCCTGGCTTATACATACAACCCTTTGCATGCAGCCAGAAGTATGTACTCAATACTTAAAATCTCTCAGTTCTTTAACTTCATCTCCTGCCTCCTCCACATATTGCTCAGATACCACCAAATGGCTTATTTCCACACAGACCATGCTGTTTACCACATCTGTGCTTTTACTCAGGCTTATTTCCTCAGCTTTTCCCTAGCCCTTTTTTTATCTAGCTAATTCTAACTACACATTTCACATTCCCAGCAGAAATATGAGAGAGGTACAGCTTCTCCACGTCCTTACCAACACTTGATACTGTTTTTCAACTTTAGTTATTCTATAGGGTGTGTAATGAAATTTCACTGTGGATTTAATTTTCATTTCCTCAATGATCAATGATGTTGAGTATCTTTTCATATGTTTCTTGGCCATTTGTATATCTTCTATAAAGAATGAACTTTCCAAATCTTTTATTATTTACTAGGTTGTCTACAACCAAGAAGATAAACAAGTCTTCTTTAAATACAAGTCTTTTGACAGATAACTTGTCTTTTCATTTTCTTAATGTCTTTCAGATAAGTTTTAAATTTGGATGCCTAATGCATCAATTTTTTATGGTTCATCCTTTTTTGTGTCCTAAATAGGAAATCTTTGCCTTCTTGAAGGTTACTGAAGATTTTCTAATGTTATCATCTATAAGTTCTGCAGTTTTAGCTCTTACACTTAGGTCTACAATTTTGATTTTTATAAATGCCATGAGGTAAGGGTTGCATTTTTTTTTAAAAACATGGATAGCCAGTATCCCACAATCCTTTGGTGAAAAGGCTACCTTTCTCCCATTGAGTTAACTTGGCGCCTTTGTTGAAAACTAACTGATCTATTTCTGGATTTCCATCTATTCTACTGATCTAATGTCTACATTTAAATGAATGTTAATAACCATACTGTCTTGATTACTCTAAGTGCTAAAATCAGGTAGTAGTATTTCTATGGCCATGCTATCCTGAACAAGCCCGATCCTGTCTAATAAGCAGGGTCAGGCTTGCTTAGTCCTTGGATGGAAGATCACCTAGGAAGACCAGGTGCTATAGGCATAAAAAATGAAGAAATAAGGGATTGTAAACTGATATGGTCCTTGCAATTTGTGAGGTCAACCAAGGGTTGCCTCACCTAAAAAAATTAATTAATTAATTAAAATAAAAAAATAAAATAAAATAAAATAAAATAAAATAAAATAAAATAAAATAAAATAAAATCAGGTTGTATGAGTCCTCCAAATGCTTCTTTTTCTCCCCCAGATGCTTTGGATATTCAAGGTCCTCTGAATTTCCACATGAATTCAAAATTATATTATCAACTTCTACAAAATAGCATGCTAGGACTATAGCTGTGATTGTGCTGAATTTACAGATTAAAGTGAGGGAAAACTGTAAGATATTAACAATATTAAGTCTTCTAATCCATGAATATGATGTATCTTTCCATTTATTACCTCTTTAATTTCTCTCAGCAATATTTTATAGTTTTCACTGAACAAGTCTTGTACATATTTCATTAAATTTATTGCTACAATCGTTTCAATGGAGTGACTAGATCTAACACATACCAAGAGAAGTACTCAAGATAGAAGCTAATCTTTTCATAACATTATCCTGTGCATCCCATCATTTCTGCAATATTCTATTCATCAGAAGCATGTCATGAAGTCTAACCAACACTCTGGAGGAGGATATTACACGGCATCCCTAACATGGGGTGCAGATCATGAGGAAGCATTTCACAGGCTGCTCAGTTACTTATGGATCTCTTTGGTCCTTATGAGGTTTATTTTTAAGATCATTTAGAGCAGGTCTAGAATAGTGTTTATACCAGGGCTATTTAGTTCCACTTTACGATGTGGCCCATGAGGGTCTCTAATGAATGCTCCAAGTATTTGAAGAGGTTTTTCTACAGTGGCTGGTGGGAATTTGAATGATTACTTGCCCTATGTGAACTATGGGAAGCACCTGTCTGACAGCAACTTGTTCTTTCCTGGGGAACTGTCTTTGCCCAGCTTGTAGGGGTCACTCTACACATGTGCAGACTGACATTCAAGTGAAGACTCAAAAGGATACCTCTCTGCATAGTTCTAGACCCCTTTTCTATATAGCTCCCTCACCCCAGGTACTCTGACCACAAGTTCTAGCACTCTCCTTCTCTCTGAACACTAATCTGTGTTTCCTCAGATCCAACTGGTTTCCCTTTCCTTGCTCCACCTGAGCTCATCCTCCCTGCACCACCATCTAGAAACTGTCAACAGGACAGCGGGGGCCATAGTAGGATTTAACTTATTCCTTAATGTTTATTTATGGATCACAGTCTTGTACTACCTGTTGTACAATGTCTGAATGTAACTGTTTCCTATGTTTTGTCCAGCTTTCTAAATGCTTGAGATGGCAGAACAATCTAGTCCATTACTCCCTCAGAGCCAGAGGTGGAATTCTTACCCAGGGAGTTATCCTTACCCAGTCTTGGGCCCTATTCCCCAGAAATTCTCATTCACTGGGATGAGTCCTGGGAATTTACATGTTTAAAATGTCTCCACGTTATTTTTGTGCACCCTTAGGTTTGAGAAGCACTGTGCTAACTAACCAAGTACTGAAAAGCTACTGAACGTGGCCTGTAATTGTTAATTTTTTTCAATTTAGAGAAATGAGCTTTTTTGCCTCTTATCTCTACAATGACATGTAAAGTGCCTTGTACATTAAACTTAAACACTCAGTTTATTATATTTTGCACTATTACTTTGCTTTTATTTATATCTTTAGGTCATTAGAAAGCTCAATTAATAGATCATATAAAAAGCCCATTACAGGTGAAATATGGAATTCCCCTTGCTTTCCTTTTAAATTAAGACTACAATATTTTCTACATAAATATAAATGCAAAGCCACTCACTCGCAACATTACAAACATAGAGGGAGGACACTTTAACCCGAAACTTTGCAAAGGAAAAAGTTCATTCACAAAATATATGATCAGTAATTAAACAAGCACCAAAGACTCCACTGAAAGAAAATGCTCCTAAACATGATTTTTTAGGGAAAGGGTGCAGCCAAGGCACCCTATAACACAGGGTAATAGGTTTTAGGCCATTTTCCTCAGCTACTCTCACCTATGTGAAAAAACTCCCCCCTTAGCCATTCTTTCCAAACATGGCTTATTAGCAAGGGCATAATGAGAGGGCCTTTTGGCCACTACACAGTAACAACCATCTGCTCTGCTTCTCTGGTCTGCATTTCCAGAGTGGCAAGGAAGAGCACCTTCTGGAACTTGTTTGAAATGGCTCAGCAATACCCCTGTGCTAGACTGCTACAAAATGGACCACACTGAATCATACTGCTCTAAATTTATATCCTGTGCAGAGCCTACCACTCTGAATCTGGGCTGGCCTTATGATTTGCTTAGACTAAAAGAATGGGATAGAAGTGACACAGTCCAAATTCCAAACCTCAGTCTTCACAAGACTTTGCTAACTTCCACTTTCACTCTCTGGGAGCTTGAGAAACCATGCAATAAGGAGCCTGAAAGACCACATGGAGAGAGCAGCCCACCCAGCCCAGTCAGCCCAGCCCCAGGCCATCCTCTGGCTAAGTGCAGCTGCTGCAATGAGCCTAGGCAAAGCCAGCAAAGAACTTCCTAGTCAACCCAGAGAAATGTAAAAAATAATAAAATTGTTTTAAGCCACTGTTTTGAAGTGATCTGCTGTGCAGCAGAGGCTGAGACATGCCAACTACATATTCTAGAGAGGTTATCTTAGTGTAGTGGTTAAAAGTGTGGTCTCTGAAGCCACTCTACCCAGGTTCAAATCCCAGCTCTACCACTTCTTAACTGTAAAACCCTCAGCAAACTGCTTACCCTTTTAGGCCTCAATTCTCACAAGTTAAAACCAGGGATAAGAATAGTACCTAATACCTAATACCCAATAGAATTGTGAGGATTAAATGAGTTCACATTATAAAGCAACTGCAACAGTATAGAACAGGGGTCCCAACCAGGCCGCACGGCAGGAGGTGAGTGAGCAAAGCCTCATCTGTACTTGTGGCCACCCTCCAGGGTTAGCATCACTGCCTCAGCTCCACCTCAGATCACCAAGCATTAGATTTTCATAGGAGCACCAGTCCCTAATGCCAAAAAGGGTGGGGACCGCTGGTGTAGAACATATAGTAAGTTAAGTGTTCAATAGTTGTTAGCTATCACTATTATTAGAGATTTGCAGAAGAATAACACAACTGACATTTGGATAATTTATCTCAATTAAGGATAGTTACAGTATTTTAGGAAAAAAATCCAACTATATCCCTCACACCGTAGTCATTTGCCCCCTTGACATTAAGTGTAAATGACTTTTGAGAGGATTATCTTTTAGATGCTGAGGTACCCAGAGCCTCCGAGGTCACAGACACTTACCTGCATAGGGGAGACAGCTGCCGCAGGAGGCGTTTTCATAGGACTTGGACTCAAAGGCGTTCGAGGAATTGCAGCTGCAGTAGGGTTTGGTACTAGAAAAACAACAAACAAGTACATAATTAATAAATCACAGTACAGTGGAAGTTTTCATTCCTGGTCTCCCCTTAAGGGTTCACCAGATTAACCAACACTCTTAGCTCCCCTGGACATTGTCTAGACTGGTGCCTAACCTCACTGAAAACTCACAGCCATGCTTGCCCAGCAGCTGGTGCTTCTCCTACCACCAGGTAGACTGTTTGTTCCCTAGTGTAGTTGTGTTTATTTCCAACTCTAGTTATACCAGTCATTTCATTTTTGCTAAATTAGTTAACCTAAGGTTAAAGTGCTCCATAAATCAATGAAATCCAAGTACAAAAAAATCCAAAGAAGAGTATTTCTGTTAACAACATCAGGTGAGAAGCCTGGTACGTAGCGTATGTTCACTAACTGTGTATTAAACAAAGGAAAGCTGGGCTCCCACTCATCTTTGCTCATTTCCCCTTGTGGAAAACATCACTTCACTTCACACGTATTTTCCAGTTTGCATTTAATGCATGGATGTATAATTATTTGCTCCCATGTCAATCTCCCTTTCTAGACTGAACTGTTCAAAAGTAGGATCCATAATTATTCACTTCTAGATAACTAAGCTTAGCACAGATTCTGGTAGAGGGTGCGTAAAAATGATTATTCACTTGAAGCTAAATTAAAATCAAAACAGGACAAAAAAAGGAAAGCAGGCACATTATATAGGGCAAAATGAAGATCACAGTAGACCTTTTTATATAGCCAAGTATTTATATTTAGAACTGTTATTTTTAGATATATTTTTTAGATAAAATTCACATAATATATAGTTAACCATTTTTAAATGTACAGTTCCATGGCATTTAGGACATACACAAAATGGAGCAACTATCACTACTTCTATCTAGTTACAAAACATTTCATCACGCCAAAAGGATCGTTAGTACCTGTTAAGCAGTCACTCCTACCTACCTCTCTCACCAGCCACTAGCACTCATCTAACTGCTCTCTGTCCTATGGATTTACCTAGTCTGAATATTTCATATAAATGGAATCTTACAGCATGTGGCCTTTTGTGTCTGGGTTCTTTCACTTAGCATGTTTTCAAGGTTTTTCCTCATGGCAGTATACAGCAGTATTTAATTCCTTCTTATGACTGAATAATATTCCATCATATGGCCATATCACATTCTGTTTAACCATTCAGCCGATGGACATTCAAGTTGTTTCTACCTTTGGCTACTGTGAATAGTGCTGCTACGAACATTTATGTACAAATATTTGAATACTTATGTTCACTTCTTTTATGTATATAGGAATGGAATTTCTGAGTCATTTAGGTGTATTTCATTATAAAATATTATTTTTTAAAAAAGATCAGCATAGAAGATTATCTTTTATCTTTTCGCATTTAAGCCAGTTTTACTAATACTTTGAATAACTACACAATTTTAGTGTAGACATTTCATTATTTCATTTTAGAAGTATATATATATATATATTTTAAAGTCCTCTTTCATCTTATATTACACAGAAGTAGACACTAACCATAGTTTTGAGTGCATCTTTTTTGCACTTGCAATAAATATCTATGTACTTTAGGACCCCGTAAACCTTGGGAAAGATTTTGCAGTTTATGCTCAGGTCAAGGGGAAGGCATTACAGGTTTTGAGCAGGGAAGTATTTTTCCTGGTCAATAACATGCTATTGTAATTTTAAAACATTTCTTTACAATCTAATAAAGGCAGTTGTCTTAATTACAGCTTACATCCCATGTTCACAGCAGGAATGTTCACAACAGCTAAGATATGGAAGCAACCAAAGCGCCCATCAACAGATGACTGGATAAAGAAGTTATGGTACATATATACAATGGAATATTACTCAGCTATTTAAAAAAAATGAAATTTTACCATTTGCAATGACATGGATGGACCTAGAGGGTATTATGCCGAGTGAAATAAGTCAGACAGTGAAGGATAAATACCATATGATTTTACTTATATGCAGAATCTAAGAAACAAAAGAAACAAACAAACTAAAAGAAAACAGACTCACAGATACAGAAAACAAACTGGTAAACTGCCAGACTGGAGGAGGGTTAGGGGAAATTAAAAAAGAAAGAATAAAAAAGAGCTTACATTCTAATTCATGAATATATATTCACCATTAATTGTGTGTTTGGCATTGTGCTAAGCACAATAAAGGATGAAGAAATTTTAAAAAAGAAAGAAAACATGTACTTTAAAAAGCAAAATGAGATTACACTATGTAATATTGGTCTGCAATTTGCTATAAAGGACTGTAAACTTATTCTAACTTTGAGATTTACCTCATCCTTATTAAAAGATGCACAGTATTCTATATACTGTATTACTGTATTAACCCTTTTAATGGGCACTTAGCGACTTTCGGATTTTCCATTTTTTCAAACACTATACTGAAAACTCTGTACATATATCTATCTTTATACTCTTGTGCCAGTATCATGTATAAGAACTTCGAGATCTGTGAATATGGCATTTTAAATTGGGAGATACTGCCTAACTGTACTCCAAAATGTCTGTACCTACCAACAGTATGTATAAGTATGCAACTGACTTTTGCTCTAATTTTTAGTGAAAGAAACTCTACTCTTAGAGTGAATTAGAATAAAGCCTATCATAAAGTTTGAAGAATTCCTACATGAAAATTTAAGCTATAGGACACATTACAATTAGTCGTTTTAAAAAACTATATCCCTTTCCTTTTCACAGAGTTGAGGTTAGAAAGATGAAAAGGAGACAGACATTTGAAGGTGGGGAGGGCGTGTTTCCAGGCTCGTTTCCAGGCTCTCTTCCAGGCCTGGCTTGTTTCAGGACCTGAAGTGCAGTGCAGCTGGAACGTACAGAGCAGATAAAAAGTGGTTCAACTGAGGTAAGAGGAAGACAGGGTCAGACATGTAGGCATCTGAGGATGTGAAGTTCATTCTAACTATAATAAAGCAATTAAAGGATTTTAAGCAAGAAAAGATCTTTCTACCATGAAATAAAATCAGGAGACTAATTAGGAGGTTACTGAAATTAATAGCTGATGTGGCTTGCACTGGTAGTTGATTGTGCCATTAGAGATGGACAGTAGACAGAGCAAAGGTATGCAGGCTGGAGGCTGGATCAAGAGGTCTTGCTAATGGATTAGATGTAGAAGTAAGGAAAAAGGATTTAAAGAAGAAGGAAGAGTCCTAGATTTCAGGCTTAAAAACTGGGTAGCATGGTGCTGCCATTTACAGAGAGGAAAGACTGAAGGTGAGAAACGAGATTAGATTTGGGACATAATGAGATGTCCAGGAGAAACCTGAGTGTTAATGTAAGTAAGCATTTGAATATATAGGTCTGAAAAGTTCAGAGAAAGAGAAAGGGCTGAAGTCATACAGCTGGAAGTTCTTAGGCTGAGAAGATACTCAAAGTCATATGCATATGTGAAAATATATCTCTGCATGGGGTAAGGCACAAGTCTGAGATCAAGATTGTTAAAATTCATCATAAAATTCACCATATAGTTAGACTAACTCATTAATACCACATGAAATTTGATGAGACTCAGTAAGACAACAAAGAACATCAAACTAGACCAGAAAACATAAGGTAAGTAAACATGACTGCCTGCTCTTGGCAAATGTATAAGAAATTACCTTGAGATGCACTGTCAAAGGACTTGATGAGGGTTTTTACTGTAGGGGTTGGTTCAGAGGAAGTGGAGGACCTTCTACTCAGTCCCATCCCTTGCCTTAAGGCTGCCAAATCTCTCTCAACAGCATTCATGTAATTATACACCCGGCCTCGCTCCTCCTCTTGCCTGAAAACAATATGGAAATCAGGGCATTTTTATACACACACACACACACACACACACACACACACACACACACATATACATATGTATATATACACATATATATGCATATGTGTATATATATATATATATACACACATATAATAGATAATATACATTTTCCCCTCCCAACTGAATAGTATTAAAAAGTATCAGTTTAAAACAAAAAATAGTATCAGTTGAGATAAGTAAATTACCTGGTCTAATCTCATTTGCTTAGTAAATTCCAGGAAATAATACTAAAATTTTCATATCAAGTTATCCTAAATAAGTTAAGTAACCAACAGTTTCCATTTTCATCTGAGTAAGTGTAAGGTGAGGACATCAGTAATCAATTAGCAGTAAAATGGGAGGCAGACTGGCCAAGATCCTGACTCAGAACTGGGGATCTTGAGGCTCTGGGCTGCTAAGAATGCTGGCCCCCTCTCAGGAGAGTCTAGGAATTCACTAGTACATATGCATAATCTATACTGGCTCTATCTAATATGCCATGCATAGACATGGAAATATAAATAAATGAAATCAAAGCCCATACTTTAAAAAAAAAAGAAAAAGAAAAGCAGTGCTGTAGTCTCCAAATAGAATTTCTACAAAGAAAAAGATTGGGCTCATATTAGTAACATGAGTCTCCTAAATGCTGAGTGTGATGGCCCATGAGTCATCTAAAAAAATCAATTCCACTTCATTTCTGGCCAGCTCAATTCACTGAGCTAACACAAAAGTTTTCATCTGGAATGAGATTTCAGTTGCAGAGTTTGTACATGTCATATAACTGTCAAATATATTTATAGGTGGACAAAAACATAGCCTTAGAAAAATTTGTCTTTGGTGGCCATTAGGCTCTTCTGACATAGTTTTCTGCCTCAAGATATACCATAGGGTCTCATGCACAGAAGTTTTAATAAAGAATCTACAACAGTGATTATCAAACTTTTTGGTCTTAGAGCCCCTTTCCACTCTTATAAATTACTGAGGACCCCAAAGAGCTTTTCTATATATCTACTGACATTTACCATACTGGAATTTACAACTAAGAAATATTTAATTTGTCTAAAAATAAAAATAAACACAGAACTTCATGAAAAATGACTGTGTTTTCAAAAACCATAAAATACTGATAAGAATAGCAGCATTTTTGTATTTTTGCATATCTTGTTAAAGTGTGGCTTTATAGAACACTGCTAGGTTCTCATTTCTTCTGTATTCAATCTACTGCAATATGAAAAAACACAGGCCTTGCACAGGTATGTAGCTGGAAAAGGAAAGAAAAAGTTAATGATATCAAACTAGATAACTGTGGCTTTTTAGATAACTATGGCTATTTTTCCTTGATACTAGAACACCAAAATGCAAAAAATGGTAGTTACTTAAAAGCTGCACTGTGGACTCTAAACTTGTATGAATGAATATTTCTACTCTGTCCATTAAAATCCCCTGGTCTATCTTGTATTCTGAATGAATCTTTTACCCATACACAATTGTGTAACATCATGCGCCGGTTATAGGGAAAATATTGGCTCACTGAGTTACCCAAATTTTCCAAATGTTGACGCCTGCCATTATACAATTTTTTTTTTTAAAGCCACATTTGTTAATACCACCAATGATCTCATCAGGAAACTGTTTAAATATGTAAAGCTGCCAAACTTGCAGTGACAGATACAAGTTTTTCAAAATTCTACATTCACAAAAAAGCCCACGTTTTATCACTGGTACCAAATACTGTTGGTTGTTTTCCTTAAGTAATAGGCTCTCTTAATCTTTTTCAAAAAATATCCACCTAATACCAAAGTCTGAACATCCAGAGTTAGTCTGTCAGTCTCAAGTAAAAATAGTGTTCCATGAAAAAAGAAAACAGTTCAAACTAAAACAATCACACAGTGCTTTCCTCCAAACAACTATGTACTTGGTTATATGCAGAAGTGCTTTACGCGTACTTCCCATTTCATCACAGGGAACGTTAAAAGAGAAAATATTCAAGGACCAAGATTTAGTAATATTAATAATTTACTGCTTCATCAGGGGTATCTTTAAGTGAAACCTAAATTTTTTAAAATGCAAATGTGTGGTAGTGAAGAATACACTGACTATGAGTATAATCTGGTGCCAAGACCTTGATTCATTAGCACTTTACATTTGCTTTTCACTATTAGTACAAAAGCTGACAGTGAAAAAAGCAAACAACATATTGGTATTATGAAAATAGTTTGGGAGAACCACTGCTCTATAAGATGCTACTGCTTTCAGAATGTACTTCCTTTAAATATGTGTCTCAAAGACTAAAAAGATTTCAGGATCCAAAGGAATGATTATTTAAGAATAGAATTTCAGTCACTCAGGTTATTTTAGAATGCAACACTTCTGATACACAATTCATTTAATATACAGAAAAAAGGGTAATGTAATATGAGCTTTATACCAGTGGAGAAACAATAATCTTCTGTGCCTCATTCCATGTTCTGCTTAAGAAAGCCAAAGAAAAATGATTGCGTGATACTGTCCAATGGGCCATATGCTTGAACTAAGTGGACAATAAAATATGATAGCTTTTCAAAGATAGTCTGTTAAATATTTTTTTAAGTTTTTTTCCTATGTCTACTTAAGAATTACTCAAAGTAATGAATAATCAAATTCCTAATAATAATTTCAAATACAAACTACTTTCCCCTACTCATAGACAAGAGTCTCAATGACAAACTCTGAATACATAGCAAATGTCATCTCGCCTAATACTTTTTATGTGTTTCCAATGATCTCTATGTTAGACGTGGAAACAAACACTACTGTGGAGATTATGTGGTTATAAGCATAAAACAAGTGAAAACTCCTCAAGTGATGGGGAGAAATTCACTTTGCATTCTTTACTTGGGTTTCTAATAATACTCACTAAAGTATACTTAACACAGCCCTGAGCACTGTGTAGGCATATCTCATCTAAGCCTTACAACAACACTGCAGAGCAAGTAGTATTGTCTCCATTTTAAAAATGAGCAAACCGAGGGCCCTGGCCAAGATCACATAGCTAGTAAGAGGCAGAGCTGGATGGGAGCCAAATCTGTCTGCTTGCAGAGTCCACATTCTTAATCACAAGGCTACAATCTAAAGATAAGTCACAGGGCTCGAATGCAGGGATAGAGGAAAGGAGAAAACCATAATGTATCCTGTGCCAGGGACCATTCTGGCCTGCTTCAGAGACGCTGATCATGGACACTGACAACAACTCTGAGAAATGCACACAGACCGCACTATTTCACAGGTGTCATAAAATGAGGCCAGAGAAGTTGACTTTCACTAGATCCAAACTCAGTCACACCAGTGTCAAACCCCACATTCTTTCCATAATATCACATGACAAAACTGAGATTTAAGTGTTCTCTATTGAAATATGAGTACACAACTGGATTCTCAAAACATACTTGCGTGACTTTATTTCCTCCAATTCTTTTGTGAGTTTCTCATTTTTTTCTTGAGCCTCATGTAACCGGCGCTTTAGATCACCAATCTCCTCTTGGGCTTCAGATTTAATGTCATTTGCAATGACTACTGCAGTCTGGAGATCAGCTTGAAACTGCCGCCATTCCGCAGATTCTTCCTATATTAAAAAACTAAATTTTTATTTCTAAAAGAGAGCAATAAAGATTTATTTTAAAACATTAAAATATATTTATATTTAAGTTGCTGTAATGCACTGTCTCAAATGATGGTAAATTTCTTTTAAACCTCAGAGATTGCTATTACCTATAGCTAACAGGTAACACAATTATTATTACTGAACTTGTTCTTTTTTCCAGTTTATTTTTTTAATTTTTTTTGGTGCACATTTTTAATTTTTATTATGGTGATATTGGTTAACGAAATCCAGTAAGTTTCAGGTGTACAATTCAACAGTAAGGCATATATATACATCACACTGTGTTGAACTTGTTCTTAATAAGGAAAAGATTTTCTAGCTATCAGTCTACTAAAAAATCTAGCAAAGAGTGATCAATAAACATTAATGATGGTAATGTCAAGCCTCCTTTCCTCATGCAAGTTTCAAAGTAAGTCTTATGAAAATAAACACATCATCCAAAATTTATAGCACTACCTCTGAAAAGTTCAAGACAGTGCACATTAACCATACTGCAAGATTTTATAGTGAAACACTATAAATATCTTGACATCAAAAACTAACAGAAAAAAAGAATCAAAAGTAAAGGAAAAGGAAGAAGTCAGAAGAAAAACACCAAACTTAACCTAGGCAGACAAAATCATAAAAGAGACAAAGAGGAGTTGAGGAACTTTATAGTCCACTGCTTCCCAAAGCCATGAAGGATGCAAGTATGGCTGGGTGGAGAAGCCTCCCCAGAGCATCACCTCTGCCACAGCCACAGCTGCCCACTCCCGAGCCCAGGATCTGCCACCCCAAAGCAATGTTCTGACACCATGAAGGCAGCCTGAGCAACTGAAGTGTGACCCAGACTATGAGATTAGCTTCCCTCACCCTCTGCATCAGAGTGGCACTGCTATAAGCAAGCTGATCAAATGCAGAGAAGACAGAAAACACATATGAAAACAGCTTAGTATGAAATACTTTAAAATTGAGAGCTGATAAACTTTCTTTCCAAAATATAACACTTGCTTCTTAAATATCTTTCAAAAATTACCACTCATAATTACTAGTACATTCTTCTATCCAGAATTTAGCACCAGTTCCAATTGAAATGATGGCATTTGCTTTCAAGGCCAGTGGGGTCAATATAATAACTGTATCTGAAGCTTAATGTAAATAATAACACAGTCAATTCCTGCCCTACACTCAATGTTCAGAAAATATGCTTTCTAATGAGATAATACATGAAGATTTATCCTACCCGAAGTCTCCTGTGAAGTGTCTTGATTTCTCTTTCCATGTCATGTTTTTGGTCCTGGAGTTTTTTAACTGTATCTGAAAATATCACAAAAGTTAAACTATTTATTCTTAGAACTATATTTAAAAGGAATAATAATATAAAGAGAAGAGATACTTAAATATGACATTTGAAAAAAGTCACCCTGTCCAAAACCTTATTTTTAATACAAAACTTTAAAAGAAAAAAGGATTATTAATACATCAAATATTAACCAATATTATTTTCTACATTCAAAGCCACACAGTTCATATAATTACTATTCTTAAAAAGACATTCTTCTACATCCAATGCTACATATTTATTATCATCATGTCTTATTTTTCCTTTTAAATAGAAAGGAAGCTGGCAACCAGTGGACATATTTAGGCAAAATAAAGTACACTACAATTGTCTCTAGGGAATTTGATTTAAACTTTATAAATCATAACTATATTTTACAAATCACTTGCAACGTAAAGTATTCAATGACAATAGACTTTCCTCCTTGAAGCAAAGGAGTTTGTGCTTACATTCCCTGTTTTGAGGACTAGCTTAGCCCAATTAATGGTCACACAAAAGGGCATCATAAGTTTTCAACTCAGGAGCCTCTAAATACAGTTTCCTTTTTTGTCTCAGTTTTTCTAGTGAGGGACACTGCCATCTACTGTCTTCAACTCAAAAGTAGCATTAAATTCTATCAAACAACAGAACTATTGCTATGATCTCATTTTAAAATTATGAACTATAACTCAATTTTACTCTAGAAACCAGGTACATTGCTATTCTCATTGTTATTAGATTAACTTGGCTCTGAACAATTCTGGGCGTTGCCTTGCCCATTTAATAGTGGGGTTCATAATCCTTTCACCACCAAGACCTACCATCCCCAACAAATCAAGAACAATCAACCAGGCCTTCACTCGGGTTCCAGTTATATACCCATCACTCATGTAGATGTTACTAGACAGCTACCATGGGTACCTATGACCCAAGGAACAACCTATGACCTCTGGGGATGGTAAAATGATGAAAAGTATGCAAGCATCCTTTCCTATTGATTCCCAGTGCTCAGTCAGACTCTTACATCTGGTCAAGTGCCTCCAATGGACATCAGATGCAATTATTAAAGGAAGGGAGAGGACAAGAGTAACCAAGAATACCTGAAGAATACAATGCCTGAGGCAAACCTGAGATCTCATTGGGGCCACTATTCTAGACAATACTCAGCTTTGGTTTCCTGGATTGGTAGTGAAGTCATTAACTTTATCTGTTTGGGCTCAGTAATATGTTTTTTTTTCTGCTGTTTCCCTTTTAAGCTCTTTTAAGATAAAATGTCTAATAAGTCCTGGTTGGTTTTCTTTACTTATACAGGACAAAAATAATTACTACTTACTGACTTCTGCATGTTTCTCAACAACTATGGAAGTCATTTTTTTTATCCACAGGCCTCTCCCTTTAATATAACAACTGGCTAAAAGCTCTGCTGATGCCTACACATAAAAGAGGGATGGCTATATGCTTCAACTAAGGCAATAGAGGGGTGTGTAGCTGTACGCACACACGTGTGCTGGGTCAAAATGCTTTTCCCTTTGTGTGGTCTTCTCTTTGAGATGACAGCAGCCTGTGGTCACTTCAGGCCTGCCTTCACTTCTCTTCTCTTCTCTTCACTTCTGATACTAAAGCCCTGACACCATATTCCCCATCTTAATTAGAAAAGAGTGAGTTCAGCAGCAGTCTGGAGGCAAACACCAGAGCCAGCACCTTACAGAGGAGAGACTGGTACAAGGCCTCTGGGAATCCTTTATACCACAGCCGAAAACTGCTGCTGGTTCTGGTCCCTACGACCCCTGAGGTAGAAGTTTTAGCACTCCTGTCCCCAAAGTTTTGCTAAGAACATATTTACTCAGACCTTCAGTGTTTTCCTGGACTCTGGGTTTTTATATTGATTTCTCCATATCCCCAATTCCATCTGCTTTATATATTCCAGAAATTACTCCAAATTGATCTATTGATGGGAACTTTCCTATTTTCTATCTTTCCTTTAGTTTCATTATAACTTTTACAATTCTAACTTCTCCTGCCACAACCCTAAGACTTTGGGAGGGAGGGGAAATATGTGTGTAACCTCAGGCCATCATTTTGAACTAGAATTCTTAACGACATTTACTGAATAATTTTTCTATCAGATCTTTCTAGCTTAGATGCTAAATCTAAGTACAACTAAAAAGTACTGTGGGCCAGGTCTAAGCAGTATGGCACTGTTGTCATCTGAAAGATCGTCTGGGACTCAAACTACATGATATGTCTTGTGATACTGCCCCACAAATCATGATACTCCATGATTTGTTTTTCCCTCCAATCTTTTTTCTCTCTACCTTTCAGATTGGTATTGTCTACTAATCGATTTTCAAGTCCACTGGCTCTTCTATACCTCAAATTTGCCATTTAAATGAGTCAGTAAACTTTTTGTATTAGCTATTAAAATTTTCAATTCTAGTATACCCACTATGTCCTTTTTTACAGTTTTTATTTCTCTGCTGACGTTTGCTATTTGTTAATTCATTATAAGTATATTTTCCTCTACATCTTGAGAACAGTTAACAATAGCTGTTTAAAAATTCTGTCCATTAATTCCAAAATCAGGATCATTTTGTAGTTAATAAGGAGTGACTACTAACGGGTACAGGGTTTCTTTCTGGTGTGATGAAAAAGTTCTCAAATTGACTATGGTGATGGTTGCTAAAACATTCTACAGAAGACCTCAATTTCTCAATTAACAGTATTCCCTGTCGTTAAGTCCTCTACACCAAGTGGCAGCTTAGCATCAATCCCAAACGTTAGAATTCTGTAGGAAAAAAAAATTAACTCCCATCAGAATATGGAGATGTAACAATTAAATGTAATGCATGAAACTTGTTGGATCCTGGTTCCTATAAAAAAATATTAAAAATTTGAATATGGGCTACTAGATGATACTAAAGAATTATGACTAATTTTACTAGATATGATGACACTACTATAGCTGTGAGGAGACTGTTTAGAAGTTGCATGTAGAAATATTTAGCAGTTAAGCATCATAAAGTCTACAACTTACTGTGAACTGGTTCAGCTAAACACATAGAACACTGTAAAATGTTAACAACTGTTGAATCTCAGCAGTGAGTGCTAACTACACTATTCTTACAGTATTTCTGTATGTCAACTTTTCACTTCGAAAAAGTGAAAAGTTGGGGATACAAGCTATACAGCTAAATAAATTATTTGAGATTTTCGGCCATTTTATAATTAAAATCTATATAATGTATTTTTTATTTTGGCAATGATTTATAAAATTTCACCCCAGGAGTCCTTATCATCTAACATTTTTCTAGCTATTACTCTGATTACCACAAGGTGACACTCTTTCCACATTCAAATCAGAAGCCTTGCAAGGGAAAAGGCTATTATCAGTACTAAATAAGGAATGCAGACATTCCAACTTGAGCTGAAAAACTTTAGAACCTCTTACATTTAGGAAGTAAAACTAGATAAATCCTCTCAGTTCCGAGACAATGAAATAAAAACTAGATATAAATGTTATATTAAAAGTTTTTAAAACTTTAGATGAGAAAGTTCATCTCTATGACCAAAACTGTCTCCAAGAAATACAGTCCCACAGTCAGATGCTTTAGCGTCCAGATGCTTCAGAATGTTCCAAATAACTCTGACATCAATCTATAGATGCTGGGTCAACTAGCCAGAGCTCAGAACTTCACAAGACATGTTTAGGGCTCCCCTGCAAATGACCCACTCTCTTCAAACCTTCCCACCTTTGTATCTACAGCACATGAAATCTGGCTTGATGCTATATTTGCCTACCAATCCTCTATCAAGGAATAATAAGCAGTTAGAGCTCAAAGGAGCAGCATCATGAACGAAAAGTTTAAAAAGCTTTAACATGCTCACTTCGGCAGCACATATACCAAAAAGCTTTAACCAATGCATCCCCCCAAAGGCTACTCCCATTCTCCTTTTTCCCACCTGGACGTCATTAAAGTGTATTACAACTTAAAATTTAACATTTCAGGAATCTGGATGAAGAATACATGAGAATTTTTTTGATGTATTATTTAGAAATAATTTAAAACTTACCAAAACATGCAAATAGTACAAGGAACTTCCACATACCCTTTTACTTAGGTTTGTCTACTGCTAACATTTTGTTTTATCCCATTTTTTTAATCATATGCTATCTCTTATGGCTGGCTGGCTGTCTGTCTCTAGCCATCCCTAAATTTTTCCTGAACCCTTTAACAATATACGTCATGGTCCTTTACCCCCAAATAGTCAATGCCTGGTTCCTAAGAATAGGGACATTCTCTTACATAAACACAGTAATCAACTTTTTAAGTTTATATTAATATATGTTTATCTAATCTACCATCTATATTCCAATATTGTCCTAATATTCATTATAGCATTTCCTCCAATAATACCAGACCCAGACTAGGCACAGGTATTACATTTAATTGCCATGTCTCCTTAGTTTCCCTTAATCTGGAACTTGTCCGTAGCCTTTGTCTTTTATAATGTTGGCATTTTTTAGGGATATAGCACCACCCACTCCTGTGTTTTTAGTAGAACATGCCTCGTTTTTGGTCTGTTTAATGTTTCTTCATGATTAATTGAAGTTATGCCTCAGCCAGAGTACAATCTAGCTAATATTGTATCCAATCTCTGTGTGCCCCTGTCACTTACATTATCACCCTGTCAAAGTGCTGCCCAATTTTTCCACTGTATCATTTCCGTTTTTTTCTCACTTGCAATATAATAAATAGCCTGTGGGAAAACATTTTAAGATCATGCAAATTTCTGTTCCTCATCAAATTTTCTACACAGAAATGCTTTGTACTATTTTTGCAACTTTTATTATAAGTCTTAAATAACAGCAAAATAGTTAATGTTTTTATTTTTACTTTAAAAAGCAAACAAAGCAACTTAAAATCTAGTTTCAATTCTACTAGATCATAAAAATTCGATGGTAAGGAGAATCACACAAATAAATAAATAAATAAAAATTTGTGCCTTAGACATATGATTATGAAGGATCGATATTTTTTTTTGGTCTCAGTTTACCTGTAGTGACTAGAAGTGAATAATAGCTTTTCCTAAGATCTAGAAATAATAACCCCACTTTCACTTAAATGATTTTCCATAATTAAGCAGTTTTAAAGCAATGCTTCCATTTAACAGTTCTTCAGGAATAAAACGCAGTAGCCTGAAGACTATCAACTAATGTGTAGATTACACTTTACCACATGCATATTTCTGCTGGCCACCATGCTACTGCCTTTGAACTACTGTACCAGTCAGAATTACTAATTTTTATTTTGCTACTGAATGTAAACTATTCCCACATAACATGGGGAGGACAAAAAGGAATGAAATGCTCGCCATCACTTACTCTCTAAATCAGAAATAATAAGGTTGTCATGAAGTTTCACGGCTCGATGTTGTTCCACTTCATCTTCAAGTTCAAAGATGGTTTCTTTCATGTCACTCCTTTCTGTCTCTTTTTCTTCCAATTCTGACCTTAATTTTTCTAACGTCATGTTCAAATCTTCTATTTGTTTCTTAGCCTCTTCCTGGAAGCCTCGGTATTCATCTTCTACCTATATGAAATTGATGGTCAGATTAGAAATTTAGAGTTGTTCGAAGACAAATTCTAGAACTGAGTTTCAAATGGAAGCTAAGTGTGACTTGTTGTGCAAGAACTAAAATAACCTGTGCAATAACTGTTTAATAGTATGAAAAGGCACTGTACAACAGAACTTTATGTAATATGCTTAAGCATATTTTGTTGTACATCACTGACTGAAATGACTTATATTGACAAATCATTGACTTTAACTAGATTATTTAGGACAAAATTTTAAAAATTTCCCATCCTTCAAAGTTTGGACCAAAGGCGTGCATTTGATTAATGATTAACATGCTCTCCCACAAAAATGATGCCTGATTTGTGACAGTTTCAATATCAAATAATGGAAACAAAAAAATTCTCAAATATTGTCATTGCAAAAATATTAGTTCATAGTCTCCAATATATATGCTCCAACAAATAACACATCTCTTAAGTTGTATCTCTAAAAGTCATCACAAAAAAAGGTCTAAATTATTCAAATTTTAGCCAAAGATCTACTAATGATTCTGACTTTAAAAATCATTACCCTAAATTAGGAAATAAAATGTAAGATAGATTAATTAAATAATTCATGCAAATAAATACATCAGCAATCACGCTGGGCATAGAACCTCGACAGAATGCCAGCAACCCTGGGCTATAGTTGAATCCTCACTATTATGCGGTGTGCAAAACAAGGGGACTAGACCAATGATCTCTAAGGTCCCAGCAACAAACCATATAGGCCTCTAAGAAACAGCAGTCTCTATACTCCAAAAATATTTTAAACTCACAACAGAACTCCGAAAAACCACCACCACAACAGGATAAGAAGTGGCAGACACTGCTGATCCCACAGAATGAAATACTGGCTCTCCATCTTTTTTATGCCAAAATACATCAGAGATGAGGATTTAAAACTGCATGACACACTCACCTGAATGTACCCAGAACTAGGCACAAATTCTGCTGTTAGTTCTAACTCTAGCCCCTCAGGAAAAGAGTAACAAAATGCAAGTGAATCAAAGTGACTTTATCATAAGAATACTTCTCCCTCTATCCTAATAAAAGAAAGCTATTTTCAAGCTTTAAAAATATTAGCTTAAAAATAAGCTAATGACATCCCTATACCAGTGATGCTGGCTCTCAGTAAGCATGCTACATCCTGTAGCTGCATGATGCTGATCCAGAACATTGGATCTACTTAAACAGTACCTTTGCAATGGTGTCCTGCAATCGATTGGCGTCATTTCGGGTATGAGCCAGATCTTCCTGCAGGCTACTTGCCAAAGTCTCTGCCTTTTCTTTGTCCAGCCGGACACTCTCCAGAAGATCTTGAATATCAGATTTGTCTCCAGAGTTATGAATGGAATACAGCTCTGCTACTTTCTGCTTTTCATTCTCCAGCTGGGCCTTCAGGCGGTTCATCTCTATCTGGTCACTGGCCACTGTGGCTTTGTACTCCTCTAATGTGGCTGCCAATGCTGCTTTTCCCTTCTGTTCAGACTCAATAATTCTCTCCATATGGTGATTACGTTCTTTGAGTGCCCCTATCATTTCTTGAGCCTCCTTATTGTCTTGTTCTGCCATCTTCAAAGTATTACTTAAATGCTGCTGGACACCAAGAAGCTGCTCTCGTTCAAAACGGGCATTCTCAGCCAGATCCATGTAACGTTGTTCTAATTCCATATAGCGTCCACTTTTTACATCTTCATCTATGACATAAGAAATGTGATGTTCATCTAGAAGGGAGCGGAAATATTCAATCTGTCGGCTAAAATGTTCCAACTTATCACTTTGCTGACATAAAGACTCCATAAGAATAACCTTCTCCTCTCCAAGCCTTTCATTTTCACTATTCAGTTCTTGGGTAATTTGTTGTAAATCAGCAAGCTCTTGCAGAGTTGCCTGAAGTTCCTCACTCGTACTGTGTTGGTTCTCTTCCATTTGGTGTATCCGTTCTGTCAAGCAAGCAACAGACACTTCACTGGCGTTCCCACTGCTCCCTTTCCGAGAGCGCTCTATGCTTGGAATGCCTTCTGACTCTGAGGACGAGGGTGCATCCAGGGCGTCATCGCTTGACGTGAGGGGCTGATACACCTCGCTGCACTCGCTGTCTAGATTGTCCATAGAGTTACTGTGCTGATGGTCCATGAGGGTGTTTTCATCCTGACTCAAGAGATCCTCCACTGACCCAGGGGCAGAGCCCTCCACTGAAGAAGTCAGAGTTCCTCCTCCATCACTCTGGTTACCAGGGGTGATTTCTGGGCTCAGGGACTGATAGCCAAACAGTTTTTCAGAATTGTCTAACCTTTGCTCTAGGGAAAAACCCAATGCATTCAACCTGTCCTTTAACATTCTGTTTTCATTTTTCAGCTGGTTGAGTTCTTCACGAATGGCAGCATTCTGTTCCTGTAACTGCAATAAAGTGGACTCAACATCAGTTGGCTGGTGAGCAATAATGGTTTCCTTCTCCTCAGATTTTTCATCACCCTCAGAATGATCCTCATTAATGCCCAGCTGAGCACGCATATCTCGAAGTTCATTTCTCAAATGTAAAATTTCCACGTCTTTAGTTTTTGCCAGTGTGAGAAGATCTTTCACTTTGGCTTCCAAAGCAGCTTTGTCACTGATCTGATTGTCTGATTTCGACTTGCTCATGCGAACATCACATTCTGTAGCAGTGCGACTACGGGAACGTTTGGCCAGTGCCACCTCATTAGCTCCCTGACCTGCAGAAGGTAGTTTTTTGCTCTGGTTTAGTCGGGTACGTTCACGTAATCTTTCTCTAGTAGAACTGGATTCTTTATTACCTGTGGAGGTGCTCCGCTTAGTTGAAGAATTTGTGCCTACATGTTTAAAATAAAAAATTTAAGGCAAAAATATGAGTAATAAAAAGACACAGAGTTTATGCACCAAGTCAAATGAGATGAAATCTAGGGATGCACACGCTGATTTTGACCAACTAATCTTGCCTTAAGAGTGTGGTTACTGTGAAATTCAATTTTGTCAAAACCAGAAGATCATTCATCTTTTAACAATCAATGAAAAAGAAGTTATACACTAAATTGTATACTTTGAAAGGGTGAATTTTATGAAATGTGAATTATATTTCAGTAAAGCCATTATGTTAAAAAAAAAAAAAAGTTATACACATTAACTTGAATCCTAAACCATGGCTTTAAACAGGCAGCCATAAGCACAACACTCTAAGGCAAGCTAGATGAAGATGACTCGAGGATTAGCCAGTCAGGTGGCAAACTAATTGTAGAAACGGATGGTAACGGAAGATCACAGATGAGCAAAAAGGGAAAGGCAGCCTCCAGACAAACCAAAAATCTAAGGTACCTACAATAAACATAAAAAATATGGTCAAAATAAATGCAAACATTTTCATACTAGACTGCCACATGAATAATAGCAACTAACATGTACTTAGCACTTACTACACACACGCATGTGTGCACATTACCATTTCACGTACATTAATTTGAGCTTCATCAAAACACTAAGATAGGTGCTACATTATCTTGTTTTACAGATGAAGAAACTCACAGAGATGTGAATGATTTGCCAACATCCCATAGATAATAAATAGATAAGCCAACATTCAAACCTAGATAATCTGGCTCCAGAACTTGCAACTTAACCAGTATGCTATACTGTCTCTCTAAATGTTAGAAAACGATGATGCATTAATGCTAAATAATGACACATTAATCAAATATGCTGTGCAAATCACACCATTACTTAACTACTAAAATTTTAAACCTGTGAAAACAATTAACATGATTCACTGTTTAATATAAAAAGAGCAGGAATATGTTGAAATACTCACAAACACTTAAGAAATAATTAGAACATTTTCTTTACTTTGAAAAATAATATCTAGAACTAATTAATGAGTATTATTAAAGAACCTACTGGTTCTTCATGTGGCAGGAACCATGCTGCAAGGTAACAGGAAGCAAAAGGTCTACATGAATTAGGAAAACAGTCACTAATTTTGTCATGTCTCAGGTGTAAAGGATGGGAGGGAATACTGGCTGGCCACAAGATAGATAAGGATGAGGAGGCAGAAGTGAGCATGGCACACAGAAAAAGTAAGGCCGCACAATAAACAGCAGCAGCAGGAGAAGGTTTCTATAGAGCCTTGGAATGTCAGGGAGAATTCAGTGAGTCACAGAGGTCAATAAATGTTCTTGAGCAGGGAAGAAACATAAGAACATTTTTATGGAAATTAATCTAAAGGATGCTAAGTGGAACATCTGAGGAAGAAGGAAGGGCAGTGAAGGAAGAATATGTGCAGTGAAAATGAAGTCCTACATTCAGAGAGTAAGATCTAGATCTCTGAAAGAAAAGAAGGGATAATAAATTTGTAACAGATTTCAAAGGCAGCAGTAACAGGATTGGGAGAAACAACTGCAAATAGAGGTTCAAGATGAAAAAAACAGTGTAATGTTTTCTCACAATATTAATTCTCTTCCCCATTTCTGTAAGTTGTACCATCATCCTTCTTATCTAAACCAAAAATTGTGCTAAGAAAGAAAAGTTTAGTACATGTCTGAGAGAAAAAAGGAAGGAGACAGTAATGAGGGAAGAGACTGATAATGCCCCAAAAGAAAAAGAGATGTAAAGAAACAAGAAGAAAGGAAGAGACTGAACATAAGAAAGAAAAGCCCCCCTTCTGAAATTATTGTGACAAGTGCAGACAGAAGATCTGAGGTACAGATAAGTGAACTGGTCTTAGAAAAGTCATCGGGAATAAGTAAAGATAGAGTAGATGAACTAAAGAATTAAAGATGTGTCATGAGCCGAACTGTACCTCCCAAATTCATATGTTGAAGCCATACCCCCAGTACCTCAGAATGTGACTACATTTGAAGACAGTAAAAAACTTAGGTAATTAAGTTAACACAAGGTTGTTAGGGTGGGCACTAACCCAATATGACTGATGTCCCTATAAGGAGAAGAGATTAAGACACTGCCACTGAAAGATAACTATGTGAGGATACAAGAAGGCAGCCATCTGCAAGCCAAGGAGAGAGGCCTTAGAAGAAACCAAACTTGCTAACACCTTGATCTCAGACTTCCAGCCTTTAGAATAGGAAACTAAAATTCTGTTGTTTAATCCACCCAGTCTATGGCATTTTGTTATGGTACCCCTAGCAAATTAATACTGATCCAGGGATGTGATAACTGAATTCTGCCTTGTGAGGGCACGTGGCACTGGTCAGCAGGGAACCATGTGCAAACACTTGGATCTCTCCCAGCAAATTCTAAAGGCTGGAAATAGGAAGAGATACAGATGGTATTAGCAATATTTAATTTCCTTCTAACCACACAATAGAGTATTTCATTTCCTTCTTACCACACAAGCTGAAGCATTATATGTGGTGATGACTTCAGGCTTTGGAGTAAAAGTTCTTGCTCCACTACCAGCTTTGTGGCCTGGTACAAAATGGGCACCTAATATTTACTGGGCAAATGAATTTACTGCCTTGGGCAAAATACTTGTGCTTTCTAAGCATAACTTTCTAATTTCTAAAATGAGAATAACAACAGCCTCTATCTCATAGAGTTATAGTGAGGATAAAATGGAATAATACCTGACAAAGTACAGACTTACAGGACTTTCCTCCTGATAAACCACGCTGCCATTAAAAGTAACAGTGAGGCACTATCCGGGAAGGAAGGAAGAATCGCAGGTTAAAGCAAGAGAGAAAACAATAGGTAAATCTGGGCTAGGAAAAAGTTTAATACACACAAGAGGGGATAACAGCTTAAATGATGATAAAAGAAAACCAGATATAATTTTTGCCAATTTGCTTTCATAAACTTTATTACAAACACATAATCTTATGTTTATTAGAAGTTTTAACAACTTTTTCTATAAGTGTGAAAGTAAAATATGATAGCATTACTCTTGGACTATAGGATGAGTTAATAAATGGACTCCATCGAATCTAAAAACCAATTGCTGCTAGCAAAAGAAGAAAGAATGGTAGAACTGGAATGAATGAATCCAGGCACTGATTATCAAAAGCCACTGACATCATGGAAAGAGACAACCAGAAACGATGTGTCTCCTGAAAATGGACAACTATCACCTATGAAGGAGTCTTAGGGGAAAAAAAGGAATGTGAATATGTCCCATCAAAGCTCTAGATCCAATGACATTTACAAGGAAACAGAGAGAACTAAAGAACACAGTCAAGGACATCATGGGGATGTGACAGAAATCTAGATCATAGAAAATGCTACAGGTCAAATGACTAGTTTCAACAAAAATTCAATTGCAAAGCGGGGGGGGCAATTCCATGCATTAAAAAAAATAATAAAAGACTTAAGAAACACATCACCAATTATTATATATGGATCTTAAGTGAATCTTGATTAAAATAGACAATAAAATATGTGTGTGTGTGTGTGTATATATATATATATATATATATATATATATATATATATATGACATTTATGAGATAGTTGCAAATTTAAATACTTATTGAATAATTTATAATTTAAGGAATGATTATTTTAAGGACTGATAATGAAATTGTGATTATGTTTTTTAAAATCCTTATCTTTCAAAAATAATGAAATATATATGGGTGAAATTATATGACACCTGGAATTTACTTCAAAATAATAAACGGGAAAGTGGTTTAAGACTGGAGTTAAGACTGGCCAGAAGTTCATAAGGGTGATGAGTACATGGGTTGAAATACCAGTCTACTTTTGTAAATGGTTTGAAATTTTCTATAATTAGATGAAATCCCTTAAATACCACTGCTCTCTGCTTATTCAAACAAAAAGGCAGTTTAATTCTTAGACTGAACACCACCCATACCTGTGTTTATCTTGGATTTGTTCTCCACGGTGGTCATGGCAGGGGCAGATGCCGAAGATGCTGCAGAAGGGCAGGTGCTTTTCTTTCCTTTAACACCATTAGCCACTGTCACCCCTCCAGCCATTCCAGCTAAAAGGTCATCACTGCTCTTGGTCTAGAAGCAATAGAAAATCAAAATAAACTGATAAGATGAAACAGAATTAAATAATATTTTGAGACAAAACAAAGTTCTTGATTTTTATACTGAGTTCAAGAGCTCTACAAAGACTCTCCGACAATTACCAAGGGGTGCATTATATTGTGCTACAGAAATAGAACTTGTTTCTAAACAATCACACACTTCTTTTTAAAATACAGAAATCATATATGTAATCAAAAATTTTACGGAAGCCCGATGTGTGCCCACTTGTGCCAGCTTCACTGAGTGATGGGAAAAAGTGAAGACATCCTCCTTGTTACTCTTTCGTCTCGGACATGACTTACGAACAGAATCATTTAAGAGATACCACTTAAATGGTATAGAACTATCTCAGGAAAGTTCTATAATGCCACAGGAAATATTATCTTGCAATTTCTAGAGAGAAATATCATTGGGAATCAGAAATAATCTCCATTGCTCTAAAATAATTCAATTATGGAGCCAATATCTAAAAAAATTATTCTGAAATGTTTTCTTACCTTATCTAATTTTTTAGTAGTCTTATTTAAGCCAAAATTGAAAGCAGAGTGTTTTTAAGGCCTAGGTAACATATAAATAAAAATTAGATAGTTTATGGTTAGAGTGAGGGTTAGTCAGCCTAAATGATCATACTACTTGATAAAGACGATTTATAAATTTTATTTATATTTTATGAAGACAAAAATATATGAGCTTTTTCTAAAGAAAATAAGTACTCTGAAGAAATCTGTTTTTACTTCTAGAAATCAGAGGGAACACAGGAACATTAAAGATCTGGGGCAGGGTTGGGGAGACTACTGTTTAATAAAAGAACAAAAAGTTTTCTATCATTAAGGTGAAGCACAAGTTAGCTAACTGACTTTTACTGTTTTCTATCTGGAATCATGCTCACCCTTAGATAATCATAATTCATTTCTGTAAATTAAAATGGTTCATAAATAACTAATTTCTAAAGTCTCTTTCTGTTCCAAATGTCAGTGACCTCATCTGATTAAATTCTTTCTCATCGTTCAATTATAAAAATGATTACATAGTAGTACCATTAGGTTGGTTAATCTGTCTTTCCTAAAAAGAGGTGGAAAAAGGATTGTTTTAAATGAATTAAACAGAAATAAGCTTTGGTAATTTAGGGTTGCCATATTATGAAAAATCTAGGTTATATAATGAGGAAGGGTGATACTGCATTAATCACTAAGGATTGCTCATATTCTTTAAGACAAGTTTCTGTTAATGAAAATGGTCATCAACTATAATACAAAAAAACTGTAAATCAAGTTACACCTCCTTCCTGTCAATTTGTCCATCATCTGTTAGTAAATAAATTCACCATACTCATATTTTCAAATTATCTTTTATATTCAGTTAATAAACATTAAAATTATCTTTGAACTAATATTTCTTCCTCTAAAGTTAAATATTCTTTCCCTTTATGATAACTATATCTGAAAACCACCCTATATAGTCATGTGAAAAGTGGCTTGTCACACTTCTCTGGTTACAATCTGTCTTTGGCAAGTTAAACATACATCAAAGCACCAAATCAAAAACTCTGATTATAATTATAATTATAATATATTATGGCAATTATAATATCTACCATAGTACAGTACCGGCACATGAACAAACTAGTTGAATAGAACATAATCCAGAAAGAAATTACATATATATACATTTGATTTATAGCTAAAGAAGCAGTACAGAAAAAAATATATTCTTTACTAAATGGTGCTAGATTAACTGTATATTCAAAAAAAATTAATGAGCCTTATTTCACCCCATATCAAAAATTCTGAGGTTTTATGACTATGATTCAAAATTCTCAATCATAAAACAGAGAATTGATTAATATGACTAGATAAAAATTAAAATCTTAAAAACAAATTTGAATGTAGCATGGCTAAAAAAAAATAAGTAAAGTTTTAAAAAGAGAGAGAGAAACTGGAAGAGTATAGTTGGAACAGATCACAGATTAAGGGTTAATATCCCAAATACACAAAGACTCTTAAAAATCAAGAGGAAAAAGACAAGAAAAGTGAGCAAAATGATCATATATAGTCAATTCACACACACACCTACAAAAAAGATAATCTAACAAAAGAAGAAAGGCAAATTAAACAACTTTAAGATACTACTTCTCACCTATCAGACAGACAAAAATGAAAAAGTGTAACATTCCTTTGAGAAGAATGTGGGAAACAGGCACTCATAAGTGGCTGGTAAGACTACAACTTGATATAACAAAGCTTTATGAAAGGAATCTGGGAATAGCTAACAAATACATATATAGTTACCTTTTGTCTAGCAATCCCACTTCTAGGAATTTAACCTGAAGACACACCTCCAATAATACAAAAATACATATGCATAAAATTATTCACTGCGGCATTGTTTTTTATTGCAAAATACTGGAAACACTTTAATTGGCTATGTATATGAAAGTAAGATAAATCTAAAGCCTATCCATAAAATGAAGTATTATGCAGCTATATAAAAAGAATGAGAAAGACTGTTATAAATTCATATGGGGAGACTTCTAGAATACATTAAATGGAAAAAAACCAAAGTGCAACAAAGTATATCTATCTATGTCAACTTTTATGTAAAAAAGGGGAAATAAAAAATAAACCATATCTGATCATTTATGCAAAAAGAAACATAGGAACGATAAACAAGAAACAAATTGGACTGTTTACCTTGAGAGGTGGGTGGAGACAGTAAGAAGCAATGAGGGAGTAAAGGGGCACTCCTCTAAATACATCTTCTCATATAGTTCTGACATGTAGAACCATGACAGTGTTTCACATGCTCGAAATAAATTAATTAAATAAACTAGGGTGGGGGAAATCCTAAAATGAAACACAATAGGAGCAAATGGACCCAACCACATTTCAAAGGAATAACATAACCACATTGGGGGGAGAGAATCTAAATATTTTTTGCAACACAGTATATTGACCATAAATCCTCAAATTCTCAAGCTAAAGACCAAAAAAAAAAAAAAGTAAATACTAAACTCTAGTTAGATTTGTTTTTTTTTTTTTTTTTTTGCAGTGGTATGGGTCCACAACTGTCTATTTTCTGTATATTTTAGGATTGAGAAAATAAATAAATATATTATAGATCATGAAAGCCAGGTTTCTCACTGTGGGAGAAAGGGATTACAATTATGGAAAGTGGAAAAACTACCAGGAACCTTGTATGTTGACTGGAATGGGAAGTATCAATAAACTTACAGATTTTAAAATATATGAAGAAAAACATACAGAATTGATACTGACATGTATGTATGTGTGTATATTTTCTGTATGTGAGTGTGTATATATGTGTTTCCCAACTGTCCACTTGAGAGGACTTAGAAACAACAACATACTCAAAAGCAATGAGCATACCTAGCTTCCAGATGGCTTAAGTTCCATCCTCCACTAAAAGGAACAAGGCCTCCTTGAAGAAAAGGCTGATTCTAGGGCTGGGGCTGGAAAAGTAGAAAATTTATTGTGCCAGAAATTAAGGAATTGCTCAAAGAATAATAGGAACATGTCAAAAGAACACCAAAGCCAGCTTGAAGGTGTTCCCACTGGCTAAATCAAGGACAGTCTGAGCATCAAAATAAATAATGCTAATACTTATAGCATAAAGAACCCATGAATCCATAGTAATATAAATATATAAACTGGGAAAAGTAAAAACTATTTCATATCACAGAACGTCAACTAATGAAAGTAAAAGGAGTGATGGCATCAATTACCATTTGGCAAAAAGCATAGTAAAAATTGATTCTGAAAGGAATTATTAAAAAACGAAGGTCAAAGTTTGATGAGAAAGAAGTTATTTACAAAGTCTCAAAGTACCTCTGACAAAATACTTACTACAAAAAAATATATAATAACCTGATAGTAGAGGAACCCAGCAGATAACACCTTAACCAAATTAAGTTAACATCACTAGGAATAGAAAAGAATGACACCATGTGCCTCCAGAAATGTTGCACCAAAGACACATGGCTTCTGTGGGATTCCTGCCAGAAATACACGACCCCAACCTAATCACAAGGAAACACCAACAAACTCAAATTTGGAAGGCAGTCCACCAAATAAACTGGCCTACGCACTTTAGTAATATCAAGGACATAAAGACAAAAACTGAAGAACTATTTCAAATTTAAGGGGAATGAAAAACATAACTACTAAATGCAATTCATTACCCTAGACTAAATCCTAGACCAGAATAAAATTTTCTTTTTCCTTTTTTTTTTTTTTTTTTTTTGCTAAAATGGACATTAGCACAATCGATGAAATTTAGTTAAAGTCTATAGATTAGATACTAGCATTATATCAATGTTATTTTCCAGATTTTATAATTGTACTATGTTTGTAACAGAGAATGTTCTTATTTTTGGCAAATGCATACTGAAATATCCATCAGTAAAGGAGCATTATGTCTACAATTTATACTTAAGTATTTCAAGAAAAAATTCACATGTATGTATGTACTTAAGTATACAGGAAAAATGACTAACCATGATAAAAGGTTAACATGTAGGGGATCTTAGTAAAGAGTATCCTGGAATTGTTATCAGTCCCGCAACTTTTAAAGTTATTTCTAAATAAAATGCTTTAAAAAGTTAACTCCCGATAAAGTATCTAAATATAAAATGTAAAATAATAATGCTCTTAGAAAAAACTGTATAGGAGACTATCTTCTTGACCTTGAGATGAGTAAAGATTTCATAAACAAAACACATACACACAAACTAACCATAAAAAAAAGGTCAACAAATTGGACTACATTAAAATTAATAACTTCTATTCATCAAAAGACACCATTAAAGTAGAAAAAGCAAGCATGGAGTGGGAGAATATATATGCAACACACATAAGTGAAAAAAGGTTCACATCTAGAATTAGTAAAGAACTAAATCAGCACACAAAAAAAGGCACTGCACTACCTCATAACCATTAGGATGGCTACTATCCCAAAAAAAAAAAAAAAGAAAAAAGCACTGGCAAGGGTGTGAAAAAATTGGAACCTTTGTGCATTGTTGGTAGGAATGTAAAATAGTACAGCTGCTATGGAAAACAGTATGCTGGGTCCTCAAAAAATTAAAAATAGAATTACCAAATGACCCAGCAATCCCACTTCTGGGTACATTCCTAGAAAAAAAGAACTGAAAGCAGGGTATCTGAGATATTTGTACACCCATTTTCATGTCCATTATTCACAATAGACAAAAGGTGGAAGTAACCCAAATGTCCACTGTTGAAAGAATGGATAAGCGAAATATAGTGTATATATAGTCAATGGAATATTATTTAGTCTTTAAAAAAGGAAATTCTGATGCCAAGTGAAATAAGCCAGTCACAAAAAGACAAATTTTGTATGATCCCATTCATGAGAGTTACTTAGAATAGTCAGATTCAGAGAGACAGAATGTAGAATGGTGATTGTCAGGGACTGGGAGAGGGAAGAATGAAGAGTTGTTGTTTAATACGTACAATTTGGGAAGATGAACAGGTTCTAGAGATGGATGGTGGTGACAGTTGGCTCAACAATGTGAATGTGCTTAATGCCACTGAACTATACGCTAACAATGGTTAAGATGGTAAATGCTATGTGTATTTTACCATGCATACAAAAAAAGTTGAAAAAAAATACACTGTAGTAGAAAACTGGGCAACTAATCTGAACAGGCACTTTACAAAAGAGGATACTGAAATGTTCACTAAATAAATAAAAAGGTGTGAAAAGGTGCTTAATCTCGCTGATAATACCAAGGCAAATTAAAGCCACTTCAGAATCTCTCTACACACACCTGAATGGTTAAAATGAATAGAAATGTAAGTGCAGGTGAGAATGCAGAACAACCAGGAGAGTTCTGGTAACCACTTTGAAAAATGATTTGGCCCTAAATCTATCAAAGCTGAACACTATGCACCTCAAGACTCATTAATTTCACTTCTAGTTACAGAGTCAACAGAAATGGGTGCACATGCATACTAAAAGATATGTATAAGAATGTTCAAAACATTATTCTTAATAGACACAAAACTGAAACTCTAGATGTCTATCAACAGAATAGCTGAATAACTTGTAGTATAGTCCTCTCATGTACTGGCAATCAATAATAATGATGAGGAGGGCACTGCTGCTACAGGCAACAATATGGATGAGTATCATGACCAGAACACTGAGTTAAGGAAATCAAACACATGTAAAAAGAACATAGTATACAATTTACATGTATACAAACATCAAAAACTAGCAAAATTTATCTGGTGCTAGAAGTTAGGATGGTAGTTACTTCTGGAGAGGATGGGAAGGGCAGTGATTGACAGGGGGATATAGCAGGAGTAGGGAGCCACTGAGGTGCAGGTTTGCTCTGTTTATTAGGGCAGTGGCTGCAAGATATGTTCACTTTGTGATGATTCACTAAAGAAGCTCAACACAGAGGCTTTGAGAACTTTTCTGGATATATGCTATACTTGAACTAAACAGTTAAAACAAAACAAAAACAACTCTGCACTTCCCAGCTTGCCTTTTACATGAAGCTACTTGCAGACTCTGAAACTTTCCCCATTTCTTTTAATATTTATTATACCATTCTATAAAGTACATGTGCATCTCCACACAAAAATATCCTCCATCAGCAACATTCCAAAAAAATGAAATTGATGAAGAAACAGACTTTCAATCGTGTTTTAATAACAGACACAAAACACAAATCATTCAGTAAAAACATTCTTGATACAAATAATGAAATACTACAACCAAAATATACATGCTTCTCAAGGTACAGTCCAAGTTTTATAGTCTGCCTCTTCATCTCAAAATTTAAGATTAGTTTTAAACTTTACCTTTCGAGTTTCAGAGATGGATTACTGAATCATACTGTCAACTCACTTTTACACTAAAAAGGTATCACAAATAATCGTCAAGAGTCAATTACTTGGATAGACTTAAATAACTGGATTCAAAAAATAATAAATCAATTTTTAGATAGATTCTAACTAAAGTAAGCTTATTAATTACCATCTAGAATTTTCAGTTTTTAAAAAAGAGTATTCTCAGTACAATGAAAAAGTATATTACTTCTACCAGGATGAACATGAACACCTGAGCATGAACACCTGAGTGTGTGAAACCTAAAAAGTATAGACACGTAGGAAACCACCTCTACGTGGGAAATTATCTTTTCTACTGGCTCTGACAAAGAATAATCAAGCAGATAAAGTCCCCAAGTTAGATGTCACAGCTACTGACAAGAGTGGGAACAATTTCTCCAAAACGCAATGTGAACAATAGTAGTGCTTCACTTTATATTTGCAAAAGCTCCAATAAGCAGTGAGACGCTCTGGATCAAGGGGTCCTCTCCCATACCTCTCAACTAGATCTAGCCTCAAACAATACTTGAAATGAGAGAGGTAAAGAAAGGCACATCCCAGTACCCTACCACTGTAAGTGTCATGAGAACATTGCACAGTGACAGACACATATATGTGGGTGTCCACATGAGAAGATGAGTATGTGTGCACGGTGTCTAAACCATCGTGTTAAAAGCCAAACACTTCATTCATCTGGTAAATCATCAATGCTTTATCACAGTTACAAGAGTTCAAGTTGTGAGGAGGTATCTATATGCTAAAGAAGCACGGTGAAACAAGAAAACTGAGAAAAATAATACTTAAGTTTGTGGGATCTCCAAGCCTTTTTAATTTTCTCAATTTTTCTGTTCATTTTCATCATTTTCTTCTTCTGTGTCTTCTAATCTCAATTTCTATTCAAGACTTTTTTCTCCTCTCTTAAAAGCAATTACTCCAGTTGGTAAAGTGTTCCCAAATAGCTTCAAGTCTTCTATGACCCTCCCCACTACACACACACACACACGCATGTATGCACAGAGAGGGGGGGGGGAGGGAGGGAGGGAGGGAGAGAGAGGGAGAGAGAAACTGACTTAAACCAGCCAACATAGCAGAACCAGCCATCTATGGATGGCTGGCATGTGCTGGCACACAGTAGGTATACAGTTTTGATTTACAATGAAAATGTACTCACTGTTCAAGACCAAACTACTAGCAACTCTGGATCCAAGCCTCAGAAGATTTGACACGCCTGCTCAGTGCACACTCCATTGTAAACTTTCAAAGACACTGCCTGCCACTGATAAGGAGGCAAGAGAAGGAAGGCAAATAGTACAAATCCAAGGCCAATGTTTCAACCTGTTCTTCCAGTCACGTAAATAACAGGTCACACAAGCATTCCACTCCAAGACAGCTCCAGAAACTGAATAACCAGTTAGGTCAGAAAATGCCAGCTATCTTATTCAAAAGACAGTCAGCACTGCCACCAAAGAAATAATTCATGGTGTTTATTCAGGCTAACGGAAGTAGGGCAAAGGTCTACTTCTGATACCATCCTTCAGGCCACAGGATAACACCAGGAGCTCATCAGGGCAGCAGCAAGGAGAAAATTTAGGGGTATCTCCAAGCCCAAGGAGTACTTCAAGGTTTAGTTCTGACAACCCTGGAATAGAAAAACCAGCATTTCCTGCTAGATCTTTCAACATATATAAGGAAGTCCCTCACCAGTTGTTCCTGTGAGGTATATCTTAAAATAATTAAGCCAATGATCTATCAGTACCTTGCCTGGACGAAAGGCTTTTAAACAGATCATGTTTCACAAAGTGCTTGGTTTTTCCCTATCAGACTAGCAAAAACACTCTCTAGGTTTTCTCCATAAAGTCAAAGATTTACCCAAAACACCGCACACCTAAAACAAATAAGCAAAGAACAAATAAATGAATTCTGGACTGAGAAAGGCTAGAAGAAGACTGTGTGAATCTCTGTGCAATGACATCTAAGACCTGACCAGCACAAAAACGGCTGGGGCAATATTGTCCCTTGGATGGTACAAACCAACACAGACACTGAGAACACCCATGGGAAGAATGTTAATATAAAGAGTCGATCCTGGGCTGGAGAAAAGTTTATAGAGCTAACCAATATAAATGTGATTACCTGTCATTTTCTAAGCACACGCACTTGCTGTGTGCCAGGCCTCTCATTTCATCCGGACCACAGTCCTATGAGTCCTGGTCTCCCTACTCCCAAAGACCATGATCAAATGAATCACTAACCTATACTAATAAGAACTAAGCCAGCCTATAAAAGAGGGTAAAGAAAATAAGTTATGCCCGTATTAAATTAGTATTACCCAATTTTAACTAGAACTAATACTAGTTAAAAAGAGTAACTATGATGTGTAAGGGGGTGGGATGAGAACAAAAACCCCTATGTAGAGGTTTCAGAAATGTTATTGTTGGTCATCCTTTCAGACCTAGCATAAACTTTCCAGGCTAGAAACAGTATTTTCCTACTTGAAACTGCTTATACTGCTTTCCTGCTCTCCCAAGGCACTGGACATTTTCATGTGTATTTTAGTTATTCGTGTATGTGAATCACCTCCATCCATTACTTCACAAAATCCTTGAAGGCAGACTCTACCTCCAGCTCATGCCAGTACAGAGCCTTGCATGAGGCATATGCTCAATGATTTGTTTCACAAATAAGCCTACGATTTGGTTTCATTCATAAAGACAGACCATATACTTCAACTGAGTCCACCAGACTATGAACTCTCTTCAAAGGTTATGTGTTCTCAACACCAGTAGAGGGCGAACCCTAACTAATGCTTATTTAATAAATCAAACATATTAAAATTCCTGTGTCCTAAAAATCCATCGCATATTCAAACACTGCCACATTAATACCTTTGACAATGATGCTGCTGTTCCAGATTTTACAAGTTTGCCTCCTGTAGATGCTGAAGAACTGTTGTCGGGTTTAGTTTTTTCTACTGTTTGCGTTTTGCTTATCCCAGACACTTTAGGCACTGAGCCAACACTTCTGCTTGCTTTCTTCATTCTGGGCTGCCTCTTCGTGATGCATTTACAAGCAAATCTGTGGGGAAAAATGGTAAACTGAGAACAAAACTGGAAGAAAGCTCTTTAGAAATATTTTTTTGAAAACTTTTACCATGTGATAAAAAATGTTTGAAAGCTACAGAAAAGCCGAAAAATCCTTAGACTTGTTAATCCATCCTATTTTCAAGCCTTCCTTCTTGAATATTACTCATTTGAAATTATTTTTTGCATTCTGGTTCAGTCGGTAAAAAGAATATCCTAGATCACTAATGGAACTGGCTAAATATAACAGTGTACATTATCTTAGCATTTAATGAAGGAATAATCATCCTTGCACTTGAGAATTAACCATTTTGCAGGTATACCGTGGTATTCATACTTTCCAAATTATCCAGCATAATCCTAATTACAAATATTTATTGTACTATTCCCAAACAAGCCAGGTATACCCCCAAAACTCCGACATTCAGGAACCAAATATATTTCCCAGTGTTTTGTTTGTTTGTTTGTTTGTTTTTTCAAGAGGCAGTATCAAAATTCTTATCAGATCATTAGCCATAAGTTTTGGTTCAGAAAATAAAGTAATTCTATACACCTGTAAGGAATATGACAACAAATCTTATACCTAAATGGTACATAGTACAGCAGGTCCTCAAACAACATTTTTTATTGTAACAATAGAAACTTAACTTTTGTTTAATCAATTAGCCTACAATAAAACTGGTTTTGTTATATACATCATTTCGCTGCAGTTCCAAGAATCTATTAACTCTGTTAAGTGAGGACTTACTGTACTTAATTTCACAGCTAAAAGGACTTGAAATAACACTGGCAGCACACAAAACTGCAGCCAGATAAACCCTTAAATATACCTTTATTAACTGAGCCAGATAAGCAGTCTCTACAGTAATATCATGTTTGGAAACACACATTGAACTGTTTTAGGAAAGGTAATACAACAAAAACAAAAGCCTATCCTGGATGTAAGGAGATCTATGTATGATGAGCACAAAAGGCAATGGTCTTCATAAAATCTTTTACGAAGATTTTACATACTAATAAAAATAAACTTCCTTTTGAAAAGAAGTCTCATTCCAATAGCTTTAATGAATATTTCACCTAGATTGCACTCAAATACTCCAGATTTATCTTGCCTTGACATAATACAAACTGTACCAACTGGTTTGGTGGCAAGAACAATGCTATAGGGCAAAGGGGGCTCTGCTCCAATCTCAAAGTGATAAGGCCTTGGAGCAAAAAGAACACTGTTATTAACACAAACTGAAACGGAGAAACCTCAGAGTTTCTTCTCCAGCTTCCCCAACTTCGTGGTTAGTTCTTAGAGAAAATGCTGTAAATGGCAATGATCAAATCACCTATCTACTCTTAACCCTTTTGCTTTCTGCCTTTCTATTCCACATGGGTAATCTGCCCACACTGTAAGTGCTCCTTCTAGTTCAGCTCTGCCATCTATTTCCTACACTTTCCCAGAAGATATTGAAAATGACCAAGATAGATTCAAGTAGCTTCCCACAAACAGGTACAATGTACAGTTATATTGCTCCTTACCAATCATCAATTCTATGCTTTCTTCACATATAAAATGAAGGAAATAGACTAAATCCATACTAACTCAAGGTACTGCAGAAAAACCTCTCCTTCAACTTCTTTTCTCTTTTTACTTACCTTCTCTTTTCTAAGTCTCATCTTGTAAATGGCTCCCCAAAGTTTCTTTCTTTTCGTCTCAAATTCCATGCCTGCATTAATTTCTACACCACTTAAACCCTCTACCATTTTCTGCCTACTCTTCGAGCTGCTGTCCAATTAACTTTTTCTACACCAGCACTAATAGAACTTACTGCAATGAAAAAAATGTTCTACATAATATCTGTGCTGTCCAATTCCTTATAAGTAGCCACTAGCCTTGTAGCTACTGAGCACTTGAAATGTGGCTAGTGTGACTGAGGAACTAAATGTTAAATTTCATTAATTTTAATCTATTTAAATTTAAAGTTACATGGCAGCTACATACTGGAATGCAACAGGCTGTCCCTTTTCTGCTGCTATCTCTGTCCCAAACTTAAAACCTAATGAAACCTAATGAACTACTACTTCTCATCCACTAGGCTGACTATAATAAAAAAAAATATAGTTACAAATGTTGGAAAGGATGTAAAATAATGAGAACCCTCACATAACTGCTTGTAGAAATGTAAAATGATATGGCCGCTTTGGAAAAAATAATCTGGCAGTTCCTCGAATGGACAAACACAAAACCCATTTTCTCTAACAAATTTGCAAAAAAACCTTTACTACTGAAATGAAATCTCAAGATAACCTATTTATCTCTACATAATATGGCAATTATAATATAAAAAGTAAAAATAAAATAAAATAAATATGAATTATTATGTAAATGTTTAAGCAAAACTATACAAGGAATAAAATGGTCAGAAATCCATACCTCTAAGTTGGGTAACTGAATATGACAGCAAATAGTCCTGACCTGGACACACAGTACTGGCAACTCATACCATGGCATCTATCATATATACTATCAATAAGGTGATTCTCTCAATAGATGAATCACTCTTGGTGTGATTGTTAATTCATACATCGACTTGACTAAGCCACACGGTGCCCAGACATTTGGTCAAACATTATTCTGGGCGTGCAGGTGTTTCTAAATGAGATTAATATCTGAATTTAGACTGAGTAAAGCCAGACTGCTTTCTCCAAAGTGGACGGGCCTTATCTAATTAATTGAAGACCCGAACAGAACAAAAAGGCTGAGTAAAATGGAACAACTCCTGACTGACTACTTGAGCTGGGAGATTGGTCTTTTCCTATCTTTGAACTCCAACTGAAAAATCGGCTCTTCTTGGGTCTTGATTAAGCCTGCCAACTTGCAGCATGAAACCTGCAACATTGGCTCTCCCTAGTCTCTAGTTTGTCAACTACAGATCTGGACTTCTCAGCCTCCATAGTCATATGAGCCAACTCCTTATAAGTCTCTTTATTTGTGTGTGTGTGTAGGCATTCCTTGCTTTATTGTGCTTGGCTTTATTACACTTCACAGGTGTTACATTTTTTACAAATTAAAGGCTAGGCTCTCCACGAGCAAAAAGAATACCACTCACTTTATTGTGATACTTGCTTTACTGTGGTGACCTGGAAGTGGACCTCCAATAACTCTAGGTATGCATCTGTGTGTGTATGTAATTGTTTCTGTTTCTCTCTGAAGAACCCTAATACACCTGGTAAAGCTGAGAACAAAACAATCCCAATTCTTCCTCAATGTCTATAGTAACTGCATTCCTGGGAAATTTCATATACCAAAAAATATATTTTTAAAAAATGCTTTATGTAAAATGGAATTATATTTTAACCTCAGTCATAGAGTTTTTTCTATCTACATAAATTATTCGGCGAGATATTCCAAAGTTGTATAGATCATAGGAAAAGCTTTTACTTTGCAGGGATGTCACTTCATGTAGTCTAGAATTCCATAGCCTCACCCTCATAAATGCCAACGGCACCCGCCAACCATTGAGACAACCAAAAAGGGCTTCCACAATTTTCTAAAACAACCCCTATTAAGGGCGAGGATCCTCAAAAACAGATAATTCACCAGTAGATCTCCCCGCACAACCTAATTACAAAGGGAAATCACTGACCCAGACCCTCCTTAGAGTCCCACTAGAGTCCCCTGGGCATGGGAGAGATTACAGCGTGGAAAGGACCTGTAGAGTTCATAGCACTTTGAATGTCTGAAAGTTGCAAAAAGGGGTGTGATGGAAGTTACTACTATCCCTTTCCCAACCCTGTTCGGGGGTGCCATGACAGCCAGCACCGACCATCACCTGTAGTCCAGCAAAGTCAAGGTTTGGAGGAAGTAAAAAGTAGCTCTCCCCACAAACACAGTATGGATCCTATCTCTCTATAAATGCTAAGAATAATCTCAGACCATAATAATCCATGAAGTATGTCTCATGTGTTTCTCAAATAATATTTCTTAAAAACATCAAAATAGACGCACTGCTCCTAAAACAGGGAAAGGCACCAAAGGCCTTGAGCTCCTCCCACAGAGCAAGTGCCATATCCCAGCTGTGCCATACTCAGCACAGTTTACTGAATCTTCACAAGAGTCCTCTTTCGCATTGACAGATGAAGGAACTGAGACTCAGAGTAGAAGTAACTCTCCCTGGGTCAACCATTCTTGAGAGTAGTCCGAATCCAAATCCCACACCCTGCCCATCACTTCATATGGCCTTCAATGCAACCATACACGTTGAGATCAGGAATGCACAATTTTGATCTCAAAGACTAGTTCACGAGATATGAACAAAATGTAACAACACTAAAACTGTACTGCTCTATTTGCCCATTCTAGATTTATTTACTTGTAATATAGGTCAGTACTGGTATTCTTGACCAAAATTTTTTCATTCTGAAGGTACTAATTACCATGATATTTAATATAAAACTTATCTTTTTATAAGAGTAGAAAATTTATAACCAGGTCTAAATCAGTATGTACTGTCACACCTGTAAAAGTAAAATTCTTAGCTAAAACCATATTAATTTATAGATACCTGCCACTTTAAGTAATTATTTGTTAGGAATGGGCAGAGATACAACTGCTCTCATTTATAGGAATAATCCTGCTTTTAGAAGGCTGTCATCTGCGTGGCCAGAATGCTCGCCAGGATGTTCCAGTAATCAGGCTCCTCTTGATAGAATTTACAGCTCCAGGAGCCCTGCCTATAGCTAATTACACATCCATAGCCACATAGGAAGCTAGAGTTTCCTTTACAAGGACATCATATAATTAAAGCACACTGAGAAAAACAAAGGGCTATCTCTTACCTTCCAGATAAGGTAAATAAAATACTATTTAAAAATCAAACCACAGACACTTAAAAATGGAAAATATCTTGAAGGCCATTTCTAGGAAATTCCACATGAAACTTCACTGACCAAAAAAAAAAACAAATCTAGTTACAAGCATCTACTGTTGAAAGATAATAACTACTAAAAAAGTTATGAAGCAAATCATTATTTATTCAACATTCATTGAACCCTTACTTTGTGCCATGGCAATCCAAATGCCAATTCTCTGGGAAGAGAATGGTTGACCCAGTCAGACAAAACATAAATACATACAAAAATGTATGAAGATGATTAAGAAAAAATATTGACTTCCAAGAGCTCACAGTCTAGTGGAAACAAGATACATAAATGAACAGTGAACAAATTCCACTCTTTATAAATTCTACTGAAAAATAAGGTAAGTACAGTTGATCACTGAACAAGACAAGGATTGGGGTGCCAACCCCCTGCACAATAGAAAATCTGAGTATAATTACAATCAGCCCTCCACACCTGAAGATTCCCAACTGCAGATTATAAATACAGTTGACCCTTAAACAATATGGATTTGAACTGCGCATTATTAATCTAAATATTTTAAAAAATACATCTGCATGTGGATCTGTGCAGTTCAAACCCATGTTGTTCAGGGCCAAAAAAAAATCCACATATCTGTGCATTTCAAAACCATGTTGTTCAATGGTCAATTTATTCATGTGTACAAGTGCAATGGAAGCAAAAAAGATCTAGTCCCTAGTTTTGCCTTTGGGAAACAAGATAGAAGGTACGCCTCACAGAGGTGGGAGAAAAGCACAAGCTCACCTGAGGAACTCTGTTGACCTAGGTCTGGCTAGAATACAGAAATGACAAAATGAGGACTGGTGGGGAAGGACATTAGTGGGATGGTCAAGCCCTGACCTTCATCTCACACAAGACAGCAAATCAAAGACGGATTAAAAGCAGTACAGCCCTAAATCAGATTTGTAGTCCCTAAGGATGAACCTGATGCTGTTAAGGATAAATTGAATGGGCATAGAATAGAGGGCTCAGGTATGAAGAAACCAGAATGGCATCTCTCCTCTGTAACTCCTTTTCTCCGACCTGGCTTTAAGCTCTACATTCAGAAGTATCACTCTTCACTCCATAGCTCTCCCAGATCTGAAGACCACTATAATGCTTCTCTAAGTCTACCTTTCTCTCAAGTCAAGTCTCACGAATCCCCAGCCACTCCTCGAATTCCACACCATCTGTGTCCTTTGGGATCATGGTGTGCACAGATACTAGATAGATGTGGTCTGGCAAGCACAGAGTTGAGACTTACATCTTTCTAGCTAGACAAGGAGCTTCTCTTAATTTAAGAAAGAACTTTGCTTTTTCTAGGAGCTACCAGAGGCTCTTATTGAGTTTATAGCTACCTAATACTTACAAGTCTTTTTCACACAAACTGTTGCTAAACTGCTTTTCTCTTTTTCCCCGAACATTTTATTATGAAAATGTTCAAATACACAGAAATGTTGAAGAAATTATACATGTAAACACTCTCACTTTTCTCCATTCCATAGCTGTGTACATTCTGAAAAAATTTACACCTGAATCTGTTAAAATTTTCATTTGGTCAAATTCAGCTCAAGGCCTCAGCCTTTTGGAATATTTTTAAATTCTAAATTTGACTTGAAACCCATTAGTTCCCCCTCTAACAAGTTCTGTCTTCAGTCTAAATTACTTGTCCTCTCATGATCCTCATAAACAAAAAAAAGGAGGTTTGATTCTAAGGAATCTCAAAGTAACTTCTAATTTAAAAACCTTCTAATTTAATATAATTCACGTAACTGATGGTGATACTATGTATATAGGACAAAGCAATAAGGCTCTGTGGTATACCACTAAAACCTCCCTCTGGGTCTCAGAAACAGTAGCAAGAGTACAGCACTTAAGTCAGGAGAGCTGGGTTCAAGCTTCAGCTGTCATACAAGCTGTCTGACCATGGGCAAATCACACAAATCGCTCCACTAGTTCAAATCTTTGCAACTCTGTTTCCTCTCCTATAAAGAGGAGCTGATAAAACCTAACTTACTGAGTTCTTGTACAAAACAACAGAGACAAAAAGAACAAAAATCCTGACATATTCATTCCAAAATTTTTTTCACCAGGGCTCAAAGGTCAGGAAAATGGTGTAACAATCCAAGATCAGGGATGGCAATTTATTTCAGTGATTCAGAAACTCCACCCTCCCTAACCATCCACCCATGAAAAACATACTAATCGAGTTTCAGAAATAATTCCAAAAGGACTTTGAGAATTTATCTTAACTGTCATTCTATTGCATCAAGAAGGACTCACCCTCAGTGGGGAACACAGATTGTCCTGGAAACCACAAGGAAGCTCTGAAGCCATCCCTCTCAGAGAAGCACCTTCAGCCCTGGTACAGTGTGGGACAGGAACCCTTGGTGGCAACTACAGGGGTGGTCCCCAATCCCTCCCTCCTATAGTCACACCAGGATCTAGATTGCTGTCACTACCTTTTCCTTTAAACTCCTTCTAATCACTTCCAATAAGAACTGTTTTTTCCCTTTTACACAAAATGTATTGCTATTTTAAAGTATTTAAATGTAATTGTTACTTAATTGCTATTTTGAAATCCACTGTGCTTATTTAAAAAAAAAGAATCTGGGAGACTAACCCACATGTCTGATCAAATGTGTAACCCCAGGCAAGTTACTTAACCTCTCTGAAATCTTGGTTTCCTCACAGGTAAAATGGGCTGATAACACTACCTACCTTAAAGACTACTGAGAGGATTAAATGAAATAATGAAACTAAAGTGCTTAAAAGGGTGGTAGCCCACAGTAAAGACGGGGTAAATGTAAACTATCACAATTTACAGAACACACTACATGCCCAAAGTATGACTAATGCCTTATTAAAATAAAAGCAGCAACTCAAAAGACACTTTGTAAGAGAAACCCTTTATAAGGAATGACTAAAGATTGTTTTTACTTACTACTTACATTAAATTATATACTACGGTGCACAGATGTCAACAAAACACTTACTTCTGCTTCTCTCCCACTGAAAATTATATATCAGGAAATAACCAAAAATATATGGTAGGGCGTTCACTAGAACAATAATCAAGAGACCTGAGTTGTGGTCACAGGCCTGACACATATGCATGACCTTGAGCAAGTCATGCTAACTCTGAGCTTTGTTTATAAGGTGAAGAGAATGGATTAGGATCGTTCAGAAATTCAAAAATTCTGTTTAATAACTTGTACCCTCAGAACAAGGAATCAAAACATTTTTTAAAAAGGAAATTGCTTATCAGTAATGATTTTTTTATGCCTATCAGTATCTCACTAAAAAATCCAATAAGGATTTTGACCCAAGCAATCTAAATACATTTATCTAATTTCACAAACTTCATATTTAAAATGTAGGGAACATGATGTTAAAATTGTAAACTAAGAATAGACTTAAAACACTAAGGAGAAGGAATCACACAGTTAAGAGAAAATTGAAATTTAGCAAATTAGCTACATTGGAGTCAGTAAGTAAATGTTGCTAAATGAATCAAAACCAAGAACCAATCTGATAAAAGCAAATGTACTACAAAAACAAAATAAAATGAACGATTTAATAAGAAATGTTTTAATAAATCATAAGGTACTAGACTGATACTGAATTCCTCAACATATACATGTTTTTAACCTTTCTTATTGTAAATTATAACACACAATTATAAAAATGCATTTAAATGTATACATTCTAATGACAGACTCAGCATGGAATTCCAATGAAAAAGTCAAGCTTACTCAGAAGTAAAGCTTTGTCATGTCAAAAAAAACTGCACACATGCAAGTGGACATGTATTCAAGGTATACAAAACAGAGACAGGAAGGAGAGAGAAGCCCAGGTGAGATGCCTTCACATGTGTGATTCTCTGCTAAGTCTAAATCCACATACAAAAGTCCATTACTGCGCAAAATATTTCAATTCTTACTGTCTAAGGTGCTTACTGACAATTTTAAATGCTTATTTTTATTATAACACGATATTTTCTCATTTTTAAGACAGAATTTCTTTTATGCCTAAAATCAGGCATGAAAAGTTAGGGTGTGATTATCAATTAATATGTGCATTTAATATGGTAGTTCTACCTATTTCCAGAAATCAGTAATGCAAATTATGACTTACTGAGGAAATATGGCATTTAGATCTACCTCTCCTCCACTTCTACCTCCACCCCTCAGAGAAAGGAACTTCTTCCCAGTGTCATCTCCTTATCCCAGATGTGTACTCCCCTTAAATGCCTGCATGATCACAAAAGAAAGAAAACATAGCCCATCTATGATTTCCATCCCCTACCCCTCAAAGCTACCTTCTTCCTGCTTGGCCACACTCTTTGATGGGGGCCTGGAGGTTAAACAACAGGAGAAAGGCCATGCTGTTCAACCATGCCCAAGTAGACACCAAACAGTGATAAGGCGGCAATGAAGAGCCAGGCCAAAATAGTTCCAAGTAGAAGCACAGAGGTAAAGTCAGACTGGAATGAGATGAAAAGTTGAGTAGGAGATGAAGGAAAAAGAGCTTTTCAAAAATTTGGCTTTGTGAAGGAGAAAGTCAGAGAGTAATGAGGAGGTTGAGACACTCTGCTGATTTTGCTATTGTTTAAATACCAAAAATGCCTGGAGACTGCCAGCTCCAGGCCTGGTGGAAGCCACCGGCACAAGCACATTTGATTTTCATAACTGCCCTATGTGGCTGGAAAGGAGGAAGAAATTGAAGTTAGAGAGATCAGCAGCTTGCTCAAAGTCCACTAAACCACAACTACTGACAGCATGCTAGAAAAAAGGAGTTAATTAACAACAAAAATTCAAAAGCCAACTCCATTTCCCCTTGTTTTGTCCACAGCCAAGCCCACTCATACTAATTTATAATTCTTATCTATTACTCAACAAAATTTAAAATAGGGAAATATTTAAAAACAACTAGAAGCTCCCTGGATTTTTCAAACTTAGAACCTTAAGTCCTCTCCTTACTGCTTACTAAAGAATAAAACAAAAAGCCTAATCTCATACCATGATCTCTTCAGATCCATTTCTGGAGATATTCTCTTTGTAATTCAAGCTGATGAAAGGCTGTTAAACTACTGATAATACTTAACATTCCAGACAAGTGACAAGGCTGGAAAAGGACAGACTAAAAGAATTTCTGGCTATAGTACACAAATAATTTTTCCAGATTTAATCCAAAATAAATTGGTTCTCAAAGCTCAAAATCCCAGAATGCAAGAAATTTTGAGTATCCTCTTCTAGCCACTCCCTCCTCAGTCAATGTTTCTGAATATTTATAAAAAGGAAACGTTTATTCAGGAGTCTTTCAAACCATGGCTTTATGCTCAAATTTTTGGCAGGCAGTAAGTTATAAAATTCCAAAATACTGTATCCATAAAATTAACTGTCGGCCCTATTTTTAATTTAAAACATCATCTTTTTTTTTGTACATATATGACAAACTCTGATCTGAAATATAAAATGAAATATTTTCTTTTGTATTTCACTAATCATTGAAGTTTAAGAACATAAAAATCCTATAAAAATAAGCTTAAAATTTTAGATTTGAGAATTGTTTTACCAATGGCACAAATGAAGTCTTTCTTAACCAAACAAGTTAAAATAGATAAGAATTTGAATTCAGTTTAATAAATGTGAAATCTTTTTCTATAAGCATTTCACTGGTTCTGTAAAAAGAAAATTAATAAAAAATACTAAGGAGTACTTTTTCCTTGTGTCTACTGAGTATAAGACAGCGGTCTCAACGGTGGGCAATTCTGCCCCTGACGGGACATTTGGCACTGTCTGTAGACATTTTTGGTTGTCACAACTGGGGAGGAGGTACTACTGGCACCAAGTGGGTACAGGCTATTTGGGGCTAAACATCCTACAAAGCACAAGACAGACCCCACAACAAAGAACTGTACAACCCAAAATATCAAGAGTACCAAGACTGAGAAACCTTGGTATTAAGGGGTTGATTGAAACTTGGGGGAAGGGGCCTGTTCATCTTTCTGACCATATCATAAAGTGGGTCTTAACTGCACAGACATCCTGTTGAGTTCAGTAAGCCAACTCAACAGAATTGGCTAAAAGAGAAGGGTGAGTCTATACCACAGGATCTGTTACTCTCTTAAATTTCCATCCACATTTCCTGGGAAAGACAGCTCAAAGAAGGGTTCTCTCTGATCTTCCAGAATGCTTGGCACAGACTGACAACCCCAAACGGATGGTCAAAATCCACTGTTCTACAGTCCCTCTGAAACCTCACGACAATAAGAAAAGAAGGGAACTAAAACTTGAGGGCCTGATACACTTCAAGTACCATGCTGGGGTTTCACACACATCATTTCATTCCATCCTCCATCTGAAGAGGTGGGTATGATCATCAGGTCCACTGTAAAGAGGATAACCAAAGCCTTCCACAGCTGGCAAATGCTAGAGCAGGGGTCTGAAGAGGCCTAACTCCAAATCTCACGCCATTCCACCACAGCTTGGTAACTCCCAGGGCTGTCTTTATCTCAAGGGGTGGCCTGTATGGTGAGACTACAGAGGGCTTTTGGGATGCTCTGTCTTCAGAGACATTTAAAAATGATGGAGATGTATCTTGACAACCGAAAACTGGCTTCGGCTTACAGCCTTCCTTCCTCTCTGTCCCTATCACCCCTGCCAGCCCGCCTGGCCACTTTCTATGTCATGCTTCTTCTAACTGGTGCATTATTACACCAAATAAAATGTCCATTAATTGAAAATTCCCTCCTCCTTCAAAGCCAATCTCAAAGGACAAATATAGGTCAAGTTCCCTTAAAGCCCAGCTTAGAGGAGCTACATCACCCAATATCCACATTCACAACTTGTCTCTCCCACCGTGAAGCCCCCAACACTTAGACTGTACTTCTTCTAGCACTTATCAATATACCTTCAAAGGGCAGTATGTATAGACTTTTCCCACTGGCTTCACTTAGAACGCAAATGTCATTTATATGATGCAAGACAGGGCCAGTGCCTTAACGACATCATTCAATAACTACACAGAGAATGAAACCAGACACCAGAAAAACAGACAAAATCAAAGCTATAATGTGAATAGCCCAAATCACTGCTAAAAAGTACATGAGTGTAAGAAGTAAATCCTAGTAACTCTTTCCAGACAGGTGAGTTAATCACCTGTTAAACAATTCACAGCCTATTATAAAACATCCTATAACTGAGTGGAGAACTTCTGTTCACTTATTAGTGGTAGGATGAGGATGTACAAAGGAAAAAAAAAGAGGAAAACAGTGGAAAGCAATTCTCTCTGAGTTCAAAATGTCATGGTCCACACTTCCTTGTTAAAATGCTGAAACACCATATAACTTAATTACAATGATTCTGCTATTACCAATTTAGGATATGACTGCTTGTCTTTACTGTATGAGTAATGTAATCAAGCACTAAAGCTCAATGTCAGAATTTCAATATAACATAATCAGGTATTAAGATAACAGAACTTGTAAAATAAATATTTCTTTTTAATCCTTCATTCTAATTTTTAAGAAGTAAAAAAAGTAAAATTTCAGAATATTACATGATGTTAAACTCTGAATTTCAGTGAAGTTGCTAGTAGCAGATGTTAAGAATAATGACTACCCACAATTTAGCAGGTGGGACTCTTCAAAATCTAAGCCTTCAACACTATTTTCTGTGTTCAAAATATTACCAAAACCCTATACACATATACATGTCTCTAAGAATGCTGCCTATCTAATCCGGTTTACTAAATAAATGAGTATAGGCATACCTCGGCAAGATATTGTAGCTTTTCCTCCAGACCACAATAAAGCAAATATCGCAATATAGCAAGTTACATGAATTTGCTGGTTTCCCAGTGCAAAGAAAAGTTATGTTTACACTATACTGTAGTCTATTAAGTGTGCACATTATGTCTAAAAAAATATACATATACCTTAAGAAATATCTTATTGCTAAAATTACTAACCATCATCTGAGTCTTCAGCGAGTCATACTCTTTTTACTCGTGGAGGGTCTTGCCTTGATGTTTGACGGCACTGACTGATCAGGGTGACAGTTGCTGACAGCTAGGGTAGCTATGGAAATTTCATACAATAGAAAAACAATGAAGTTTGCTGTATCGACTGAGTCTTCATTTCACAATGATTTCTCTGTAGCGTGCAATGCTGTCTCATAACATTTACTTAGAGAACTTCTTTCAATCCTCTCAAACTCTACCGCTGCTTTATCAATTAAATTTATGTAATATTCTAACTCCTTTATTGTCATTTCAACAATCTTCACACAACTTCACCAGGAGTAGATTCCATCTCAAGAAACCACTTTCTTTGCTCATCCCTAAGAAGCAACTCCTCATTCATTAAAGTTCTATCATGAGATTGCAGCAATGCAGTCACATCTTCAGGCTCCACTTCTAATTCTAGTTCTCTTGTTCTCTCTACCACTTAAGTTACTTCCCTCCACTGAAGTCTTGAACCCTTCAAAGTCATCCATGAGAGTCAGAATCAACTTCTTCCAAACTCCTGTTAATGTTGATATTTTGACCTCTTCCATGAATCATGAATGTTTTTAATAGCATCTGAAATGCTGAATCCTTTCCAGAAGATTTTTCATTTACTCTGCCCAGATCCATCACTACTAATGGCAGCTACAGCTTTATGAAATGTATTTCTTAAATAGTAAGACTTGAGAGTTGAAATGACTCCTTGATCAATGGACTGCAAAGAGATGTAGTGTTAGCAGGCATGAAAACATTAATCTCATTCTCTTGGGTGACCAGATACATTGTTAATGAGCAGTAATATTGTGAAAGGAAATCTTTTTTTTTCTGAGCAGTAGGCCTCAACAGTGGCCTTAAAATACTCAGTAAACCATGCTGTAAACAGATGTGCTTTATCCAAGCTTTGTTGTTGCACTTACACAACATAGGCAGAGCAGATTTAGTATAATTCTTAAGGACCCTAGGATTTTCGGAACGGTGAATGAGCATTGGCTTCAACTTCAAGTCACCAGCCTCATTAGCCTCCAACAAGAAAGCCTGTCCTTTGAAGCGCTGAAGCCAGGCACTGACTTCTCTCTGGCTATGAAAGTCCCAGATGCCATCTTCTTCCAATTTAAAGCTGTTTCATCTACAGTGAAAATTTGTTTAGTGTAGCCACCTTCATTATCTTAGCTAGATCTTCTGGATAACTTACTGCAACTTTTACATCGGCACTTCCTATTTCACCCTGCACTTTTATTTAGAGACAACTTCTTTCCTTAACCTCCTGAACGAAGCTTTGTTGTCTGCTAGCTTCAGACTTTTGTTCTGCAGCTTTCTCACCTCACTCAGCCCTCAAAGAATTGAAGAGTTAAGACCTGCTCTGGATTAGGTTTTGGCTTAAGGAAATGTGGCTGGTTTGATCTTCTATCCAGACCACTAAAACTTTCTCCCTAACAGCAATAAGGCTGCTCTGTTATTGTTCTGTTATTATCATTCAAGTGTTTACTGGAGTAGCACTTTTAATTTCCTTCAAGAACTTTTCTTCTGCATTCACCATTTGGCTATTTGGCACAAGAGGCCTAGCTTTCAGCCTATCTCAGTTTTCATATGCCTTCCTCACTAAGCTTAATCATTCCTAGCTTTATGTAAAGCAAGACGTGTGATTCTTTCATTTTAACATTCTGAGGCCACTGTAGGGTTATTAACTGGCCTAATTTCAATATTGATGTGTCTGAAGGAATAGGGAGGCCTAAGGAGAGGGAGAGAGGTGGGGGAACAGCTAGTTGGTAGACCAGTCAGAAAACACACATTTACTGATTGAATTTGCTGTCTTATATGGGCATGGTGTGTGGCATCCCAAAACAATTACAATAGTAACATCAAAGATCACTGATCACAGATCACCATAACAAGTATAACAAAAATAATAAAGTTTGAAATAAAATGCGAGAATTAAAATGTGACATAGAGACATAAAGTGAACACATGCTGTTGGAAAAGTGGTGCTGATAGACTTGCTTGACCAAGGGCTACCACAAACCTTCAATGTGTAAAAAACGCAGTATCTGCAAAGCACAATAAAATGTGGTATGCCTGTAACTTGACCATTCTATCTTAAAAAACAGCCATCCCTTATAAGGACTTCAAAACACAAAATCAACAGATTAAAAAAAAAAAAAAAAAGCACAGAGTAGCATTGTTCTGGGCCTTAACACTAAACACACAGCATATGATACAAGAGGCAAATTTTGAATAGCAGCCTGCTACACATGTTGGCGTATACTTGTGAATTTATATATGTAGTGGAAAGAGCTGATTATTCGGGTAGAAGCTGGGTTCAAATGCTAGCTCTACACTAGTTATGTGGCTCTGGGCATAGATTCATCTCCAAATCTGTTTTCTCATTAATTGGTGGAGATGAAGAACTATCACATAACACTGTTATAAGAACCATATCAAATGCGTAAACTAATAAGGACAGCAATCAGCATACAGAAGTACAATAAGTATTAATGTTGTTTCCTCTTCACTGCAGCCAGAAAGGCAGATTTCCCTTTATCCTAAACTTGCTTCTTTCCTATATCTTCAAAGTACTAGCAAAACTATAACACTCTCTCTTCCCATTACAATCCCCTGGGTTTTTCTTATTCCCTGACTTAAGCAGAGAAGCTTCAGGGATTCTTCCACAGGCAGCTAGAAACTTCATTGTTCCAGTCTAAGTGTGTGCCATCTTCTCCCAAACCTGACCTCCACGCTTTCGATCATTGCTGATATCTAATTCAATACAGCCTTCCTTTACCTTCATCAGTCAGCTACAAACTTACACTTACCTTCCCTTTGTCCCTAGTGTCCAACCCTTTCTTGTCTCACTCATTGCTTCCACCCTGCTTCAGTTACTCTACTGACCTTTCATCATGCTTCCTTGACTGACATAGATCTCTCCCTGATCCTTTCTGCGGTCTTTCAAATTAGCATTTTTCTTTTTCAATTGTTGCTTTTTAAGATGAGATAATGGTATTGTGGTCATGTTTTTTAAAGACTTTTCATTAGTTAAATTAGAAAATAATAGCTCTCTGGGAAATTCTCAAATACTTGGAAGCTAACACACTTGTGAATATTTTGTATATGAGTCAAAGAAATCAAAAGGGAAATTAGAATGTATTTTGAACAGAATGAAAATGAAAATGAACATGATATAACAAAATTTGTAGAATTCCTCTAAAGCAGTACTTTAAGAGTAGATTGATAACACTAAACACCTATATTAGAAAAGACAAAGGTCTCAAACCAAAACCCCAGCTTCAACCTTAAGAAACAAGAAAAAGAA
>CM053510.1:95917361-95937880 GCA_028627145.1 Eidolon dupreanum | reverse complement strand
GGACAGGCTGCTAGACAAGTCTGAATGAGACAGGATAAGGAATATCTTCCAGGCAAGGTAATATCTGAGCTGAGTTTTGAAAGTGATAATCAGATGAAGTGAGAGAAAAACATTCTAGCAGAGGAAGACAAGGAAACTGGAGAGAGTTCAAGGGACCAAGAGCTGTTAAGCAAAGTTCAATGAAGCACCTAAAAAAAGGTGGAGGAAAGATGAAAGTGGAGGCCAGAGCCCAGTGATGAAGCATCCTGGATACCAAGCTAAAGAACGGTAGATGTGATTATGAAGATAAAGTCAAGGAGACACTGAACGATTTTAAATTGTGGGGGTGGGGGTGAGGTGGTGACTATGAACAGATTACTATTTTGGAAGGGAGGAGCAAACCTCTAGACTTAACCAAAAAAATAAAGAAAAGAACTATAATAAAGATGTGGGAAAAGGTCAGGAAAAACACTGTTAACAGATCTGCACTCTCTTCGCTCACAGACAAATTTCCTTTATGGGGTTACCAAATTATCTTTTGAATATGGAGAGCTTCGGAGGTGGCTGAAAGCAGTCAGTCCTCTGAACGTAGAAATAAGTATTATGAAGAATTAGAGAGTGCATTATTAATTTTAATTCAAGACACTTATAAAATGTATGTTTGATACATTTTGAGATAATGTAGTTTTATGAGTACAAAAAAAGATTTATAACTCTAAATCTTATCTGTTATTAACAGCAGACCACAATAAATTTTAAAGACTTTACACACACAAAGATCATCTGTTACATTCACTTTGTAACAGACCATAGCCACTTCACCCCCTCCACATATCTGAAATACAATCTGTAAAACTAATTTCTCGATGGTCCTGTTGTTTCATAGCAAAAGACTGAGGCCACAACACTAAGAGATTTCTGAGCTGACAGAGAAGCCCCATGGGGGTTCTTTACCTCTACAGTTAGTCTATTCAGCACTAACAATTCCAGAGGAATTTCCCTGGCTAGGCTCATTTTGTTGACACAAACACATACACACAAAATACCCTGACATTTTATAACTAGTAGGAAAGGACGGACGATGAGAATAGGACTATCTTTAATACCAAGCAAATTTAACAGGGGTTTCTTGGTTGCCTGTAGATTGTGACTAACAACCACAAAGTAAATTCGTATTTACTCTTTAAAAATAATCTACATTTTAATCTTAGCAACAAAAACCCCAGGAATTTTTTCCTAAACTCCCTAATAACAGCAAAACAACAGGTTCTAGGCTCTTTATTTCTAAAAATATCTTATTCTGATAATTAACCTTGTACTTTCCATGTACAATCACTATATACCACCAATTACTATCACTATTTACCATCATTTCATAAAAGATGCTTAATTTTAACACCAGAAAATAACTTTTTTTTTTTTTTAGAAAGGACAGTCCTTTAATTGAATAAATTTAGTTTATGAAAAACTCCCCATATTTTCCTTGTTGTTCTCAATATGATAAAGCCTACTCAACATTTCATTTCAAGGGCCTGACCAAGAGTCTCCAAAATTTGTGCTCACCAACTTATGATGTCCCCACTCTCGTCTTTAAGGAGAAACCACAAACAATGTCATGGAACTGGTGAGAAGACCCAGTTCTCCCCCTAGCTGAAGAGGACCCTATAATCGAGGATCCGTCAAATGTTAAGTTAGCATCTCAAGCTCCTTTCCATCTCTTCCCCCACTCCACGCACTTTACAGAGGGGGAAATGAAGGTCCAGAAAAGAAAATGGGCTCACCCAAAGCCATAAAGCTAAGAGAATTTCTCTAGCCTACTGACACCCTGTCACCATTCCCCTACCGAGCTGGACAGTTTGCATAACACCATGTACAAGCTAACCATGTGATTTAAGTATATATATGGTTGGTTATAAGGCAAGTCATGTATTATGAAAACTAAACCTGATAATTTTGAACCAAAGCAATACTATCATCTGAGTCATCTGAAATATAAGATTTACTATGTCAAGTCAGTTATAAGGAGAATCTCCGCTTCAGAGAAATCCCATTTCAAAATGACATACTGCACTGCAGATACACACCCTAAAAGTTCAAGTTTAAAAGAGAAATTTTGATACATATGTCACCTTAACTATAGCTGCTATAAATACTCTCCACTCACTATAATACTACACTTGACTAACACTCAGATATTTGGACAACTAAGGCACACAATGATAACTTTCCTTACTGGCACAATATCCACTTTCTTACTGAAAATGCCAAGAAAATCCCTATGTACCTGGACTACCTATAGACAATCAGGAAGCTTTCTCCAGCTACCAAAAGTTGATAAGTCTTAAAGACTGCTTGGTGCACACTAAATCAGAGGGAAAGAGACATTTTAAAGAGAAAAAAGTTACTGGAGTAGCCATTTCTTTATAGAAACAATTTTATCCAGATCAATACTCTACTTCTTTTATCATATAACCTTCTGTGTCAGTTTGGTTGCTTCATAACATACATACATACATACACACACATATACATGAATGCATATAATGTTGATGTCTGCCAAGTCTAAGAGCGCAGCCTGATTTTATCTCCAGATGCATCCTCCTGGGTGACAGCAAACGCTGTTGGGCTCTGAAACATTTTTAGTTTCTTGAATCTATTTATTGTAAACTGAGGAAAACATTATCAATGGTTTGGATGCTCTTTTTACAACACATTTTTCCTGTAATCAAAATAGGGAGGCGAATATATGGGAATATTTCCTGAGCATTCCCATACTTGCCGACAAATTATTAAAGGCATCAACAAACCAAGGTTCTCTGCATCTGAATAATCATACGAATTCTTACTTGGTCTTGTAAACAGGCTGGAACTACGTGGAAACTGATTTCTTTTCCAGACATCTCCAGGGGAACTGCCCAAGAATGAATTATCTTGTCTTAAACGTAACCACATAAACCACAACTACCAGATTGCGGGAAATGCAAAATATTCCTCAGCAAACACCGAATTATTCATAGCCAACCTGAAGCAATTAACCAGGTCTCAAGAAAAAAAAGGACATTCCTCCTGCTTCGGGCTGACCTCCCAGAAAAGCAGAGCGAGGGTGGGGGCGCGAGCCCTGGCGAAAGCTGAGTCCGCAGGAGGCCCGCGGCTCTGCTCCTCGCGCAGTGTCCTCTGGCCCTCCAAGCAGAGCTGTCCCCTCCGGGGGCATGAGATCAAAGAACCAGGACGGTGAGGCGGCGACTTCTGCCTCTCCTGGGACTCGGGGAAAGCAAACTGTGAGGGTTGCGCCCGGCCCCTCAGCTCGTAAACCGGTGGGCTGAATGCCTAGGACCAGGCCCCAACACCAGCCTGGGGCGGACCGCGAGCCCCGCGACACTGGCTGCGGGTCGCACCGGGAGCCCACACAGGGACGGCACAAGCGCAGGCGCAGGATGGGCCGGGGGGCCCGGGCGGGGACGGCGCAGGCGCGGGCCCGCCGGGGTCTGCGGGGTCGCCTGGGCCTCGCCGCGCGGGCGGCACTAAAGAGATGGACTGACCCTCCGGCGCACACAGAGGGGACCCCGCCCTGGCACTTACCGCGCGGCGCCGCCTCGCTCGCTCGCTGGCTCCGGGCTTGGGCCGGGCGGCGAGCTCGCCCGGTGGCGCGGCCCGAATCCGTTGAGTCCGGCCTTGGGGTAGCAGCCAACCCCGCGGCGCCGTTCGCCCGGCCCGCCCTCAGACCGCCTTTTGCCCGCCCCACACGGCTGTCGCCGATTGCGCAGGCGCCACATCGGCCACGCCTACATTTCTCTACTGCGCAGGCGCATGAAGCCCTCCACGGCCCACTGGCGTTCCGCCCAGGTCTAGGTAGCGCAGGCTCACTACCACCCGACCGGCCACAATAGAGCGTTCCCGCAGTTAATATGCACGCATCAGGTTGTGCCGTGCAGCTCGCTTATGGTTGTTCCTGGAGGCAGCTCCGCGCACGGACCGGTGATGAGTATAGAGCGACCTGGTCCCAAAGGCTTACCTCAGCTCAGAAGTCCACTATTCACGGATCACTTAGTTACATTGTGCCAAGGACTGTGCTAAGCATGAGCTGGACAGTGGTGAAAAAACAAGCCATGCTTTCTTGGCGCCCCGCGTGCAAAAGGGAACACAAAAAACAAGTGAGCAACCAAAAAAATGAAGCTAAATATCCTTGATCAAGTTTAGGAAGTTCTTTTAGGTTGCAATTATCATACCAGTTTGAAATAACACTAGTAGATTTTTATTACATCGCCTTAGTTTCCTAGGAAAAACAACTATGCCTTGATATATTTTTTATACATTGCTGGACCATTTGCTAATATTTTATTTGGAATTTTTGGATTTAATAAATGATAAATGATATTGTCTTATACTTTTGTTTTCTTGTACCATCCATGTCTGCTTTGGGGTTAAGCTTATAATAAATTCACAATGAATTAAGAGAACTAAGTTTTCTTTATCTGGAAGATTATAAAATCAGAATTTTCTGTTCTTTTTAATGTTTGCGGAATTTGCCTATAAAATTATCCAGGCCTGGTGTTTTTTATTGGTTTTGTTTGTTGTGAGATGTTTGAGGGGATGGAATGCAGATTTTAAAATATGCATTCCATTTCTTTAATGGTTCTAGATGTAAGCAGAATTTGTTTGTTCCTGTCATTTATACTGTTACATTTTTGTAGGAAAGTGTTTTGTTGACATTTTCAAAATTGTTGGCATCAAGTTTTTAATGGAAATCCCTTATGGTTTTGTGTTAAGTTTATTCATTTTTTATTTCTTTCTGAATGTATTTCTAATACATTTGCATATTTTAAAATTCAGAAAGCGTCCATTTCTATAGTTACTCTTCCCAGAAGCAACTAACTATTCAATTTCTTCATATTCTTCTAGATTCTTTATGAATATAAACAAATATCCAATATAAACAAATATGTTCTCTTTTTTTTTACACAAATGGTAGTCTATTATATTTGTGAACTGTGCCTTTCTTTTTAAAACCAGAATAGCCATGATGTTTTAAAACTCTGAAGATTATCATTCAACCCTAGTGTAGAACTAAGGTCATGATCCTCATAACCAGGCTGCCTGGGTTTGAATCCTGGCTCCCTCAACCTACTAGCTGTCTGTCTTTATGTTTCAGTTTTTTTCATCCCCCAAATGAGTGCTGTTATGGGTTTTTATGGGGATTAAGTGGGATAATACATGAAGAAGGCATAGCATGATGTGTAACACCCAGCAAAAATGCCTGGTAAATGTGAGGGGCATAAAACGTCTAGGCATTTATAGTCCAAAAGGACTCAATATCACTCAGATCCTCACATCAACGCTGTAAGAACTGTATGGAGGATAAATTTGAGGCCCGAAAAGGTTATTTCCCTTGTCCAAGGCAATCCAGGTGACAAGTGGCAGAAACAGAACAGTCTGGTTCCAGGCACTTGCCATCATCACCCCATTGGTACTGACAAGCCACACACACACTATTAAAAGATACTTTTTTATATTAAAGAGCACAAAGTTAATGTACAACTCAATGAAATATAAAAGTCAAGGTCAAGAAAAAGAACATTAGTTTCCCCATTAACACCTGCCACCAACAAAACATTCTCCTTAACAGTAACCACCATTCTGATATCTAACTCAGGATTAATATGGGCTGATTTGAACTTTACATAAATGGAATTGAATTTGTTTCCTAGGGAACTAATTTGCTGTAACAAATTACCACAACCCTGGTGGTTTAAAACAACAGAAATGTATTGTCTCACAATTGTGGAGGATAGAAGTCAGATATCTTGATGTTTGACAGGGAGCATGACTGTGCACTTGGAGGTGGGTGAGGACAGAGCAAAGAGAGTGTCCCCACCAGGCCTTGGAACTGAATTTTATAATGTGGACAGGAGCCAGTCGCCACAGTTTTGGGACAGGGAAGTGTCATGCTGCAAGATCGTCTTTTATGAAGACTGGCCTGGTGGCATGCATAGTATGGGGAGACTCTAGCAGTCAGGGCACCTGTTCACAGTTCTGGGGATGGGAGGCTAGGCGGTCTGGGATGGTGATGGGGTCAAAAGGAAAGAGATAGATCTGAGGGTAGGGCACATAGAATTGTCTGGACTTCATGCCAGTCTGTGACTGAGCCTTAGTGCTGGCATCTGGTGGTCCCATCAGCTTCATCCGTACCTTGTCCCCTGTCCTTGATCATCCTGCTTGGGTCTCCAGAACTGGAGGGGCAGAAAGAGTAGGCAATTGAAGCAAGTACTGGCCTAGAGCAAGACAGGACCTGGGGAAGCAGGTGACTGACTGCTTGTAAAGGAGGCCATCTATCAGTACGTGAGTTCCTCCCAGGACCCAGACTTCACCTGGCCATGGCCACCTCCAGTCATGCTGGCCCTGCCATGCCGGAGTCTCATCACCACTGAGATGGCCTGAGCTCTGCAGCCCAGAACTCCCTTGAGCCAGTGCCTTTGGTTACCCAATGATGCGCTCAGCTCACCCTGAAGCCCACCCCAGTCACTGACTGCCCCAGTTGGGCCCAGCTGCTCTGCACCACAGCTGGAGGAGCCAAACAGGCGGTTGCAGGCCAAGTTTTAATAGGACAACTGTTTCCAACAGTTAGCAAGCCATTAGCTCTGAGTGCCAAGACATCGAGCTGAGATTCTTGACGTGCCTCCCTCAGAGTCAGGGGGGCACTGGGTCTGGGGAAATGTGTAGCTGTCAATGAGTGACAATGTGTCTGCAAGCAGAGACGGGCTGTTTGTCTTTCCACAGCCACGTTGCTCACATTAGGAAGAATCCATGTGCCCACAACCACAGCTGAACCCCTAGAAGTTCCTTGAGATATCCAGATGGTCTGCAGGCAGCCCAGAAAAGATACAGAAACAGGATGATTCTGAATAAGGCACCCACTCTCCCTCATGGCCTACAGAGATCAGACATCATCAGACCCTCTAATGTTACATCTAGGAAAACTGAGACCAGTGAGAAGGGAGCAGTGAGCCAGTGCTTCCCCTATGCCTGCTCTGTGGATCCCCAGCCTTGAGCTCAAACCTCAGCTCAGACAGCCACTAGCTGTGTGACCATGAGCATATTCTTCAACCTCTCTGTGCCTCCAGTTCTTCTGTAAACAATGGCAATGCTCCCACACTGGTCAGGGGTGTTGGGGGACTAAATAACAGGTCCCCAATCTATTCAGTGTCCCCTGCACACCATACTTCTCCTCAAAGCCTTTGATGCATGGAAATCACATGACTAATAAACAGTAATGGGTTTAGTGTCATTTAATGACTTGGAGACTATAAGCGTCCCAAGGGCAGGGCCTAGCATGCAGTCAGGGCTCAAGACATGGCTCCTCTTAGACATGTGCCAGTGTCCAGGTCACTATTAGCAATAACCTTTGTTCAGCTTCCTGGACTCCACCCAACACTAGGGACTATTGTGGTTGGGACATAGGAGAGCAGGGACAAGCCAGAAAAAGGAATTCAATGCAACTTGCCTGAGGCTTAAGTGATATCCATCAGCCTATGTCTGGCGCTTCCCAGTGTCAAAGTGTTTAAATGAGTCCTGGTTTTACAGGTGAGGAAAGTGAGGCTCAGGTGGCTATGTCAGTCTTCCAAGACTTGGCCTCTAAATCCTGGGTACACTAACCCAGTCAGTGTTGCCCGTCTTGAAAGGAGCCTCCTGGAAAATGCACACATCCCAAGGCTCTGAACACAACTGCATCTCCTCTTTGAGATTCATTTTTGAAACTTGCAGTCCTTTTGGAAAAACTCTCCCTTCAAAGGTAAATTTCATTGTAGGGAAATTTTAAGCAAATGGGTAAAAAGTGAGGGCGATAACGGTGCATCAACATCTGTTCTGACCTCAAAAGATGGCTCTAAGTAAATAACGCTGCTTTTGCAGAAAAACCTGCGGAATTAATTTAAAACAGGGCAGCAGGCCATGCCTCTTGTAGCAGCTGGCAGAGAAGAGGGGACTAGTGGGACAGGTAGCTGTGTCAGAGGCAGTCAGGGCTGGGAGCAGCCATCAGCTCGGCTACACAGAGATCTGGGCTTCCTGTCAGAGCCAGGCTGACCTGGACATGAAGGAAATGAGTGATGAGAGTGGGACTGTAAGGGCAGGTGGCCCTTCCCAGGAGCTCTACGGAGGAGAACGAAGGGCTATACCTAGGGAGACTGAAGGGGTCAAGAAAAGGCTGTTTCTTCTTTCTATCCTGCTTTCTGGGAGATAGAAGTGAGCTGAATGTGTTTATGGGACAGAGGTGGTCGAATTCCAAGCAGAGGAGGGTTGCATCTGCAGAGGTAGGACAAAGGCCAAAGCCAGTGGTAGGAGATGGGCTGGAGGACAGCAGCCAAAGCTCCCAGGCTGGGTTAAGTGTGGTGCGTGGAGATGCTCCCTGTGTGTCTCCCCATCCCCATTCCAATCCTTCGGCCTCTGGTCCTGGACACAAGAGTGACTTACCCATGTCTGTTATGAGCAGGAATGTATTTGCCAGTGGGAGGACAGGAGTGGAAGCATGGGATGTTCTCATTTTCCTCACCTGTAAAACCAGGACAGGATCTAGCCATAGTGTCTTGTCTTACTAGCTGGGCGGACTGTATTAGCTATTAAGGCTGCCATAACCAAGGACCACAAACTGGGTGGCTTAAAACAATAGAAATGGGTTCTCTCACAGTTCTGGAGGCAGAAGTCCAAAATCCAGTTGTCAGCAGGGTTGGTTCCTTCCGGAGGTTCTGAGGGAGAATCTGTTCCATGCCTGTCTCCTGGCTCCCAGAGGCTGCCAGCCATCCTTGGTGATCCTTGGCTGGTAGACCCATTAACCTAATCTTGACCTTCATTTTCATATGGCTTCTGCTGTGTATCTCTGTGTCTTCTACTTTCCTGTCTCTTATAAGGATACTCATTATTGGGTTTAGGGCCTACCCCAATCCAGGATGATCTCATCTCAAAATCCTTACTTTAATGATTTCTGCAAAGTCCCTTTTCCAAACAATGTCACAATGTTCTAAGTGGACATATTTTTTTGGGGGAGGACACAATTTACCCATGGCAGGGATAGTGGAAGAGCCACTGCTCCTTTCAAAGGCCTCAGATTATCTCAACATGGGATGTTCTCACAAGGAGAATCAGAGAGAATGATGAGCACAAGCCAACTTTAGGAACCACATTGTCCAGCTGGGACAGGCATATGGCTTCAGTTCTGAACATCTGGAAGTAGTGGCCATCTACAACCAAGGCCAAAGGCCGCAGCACACTACTCCCAGCAGGCCACACGGATCCTTCCAGCAGCCAGCCTTCTTCCCTAGTTTGAAATTGCTCTATTGTGGGTTAAGAAATTCTCAGTGTCCCAAGGCCTTGCCATCCTTACTTCATTTTGGGGTCAGTCTTGCCCAACCTCTCAGACATTGCTGCTCCTCATATGTTCAGCCCGGGAAGCTCAGGCCAAGACCCCAAGTCGGGGTCTCACAACTCTGGGGGAGGGGGCCTTGAGACTGAGTAGCTGAGGTGGGTGAGGAGAGGCTGTTCAGGGGCTTTGAGCTTCCAAAGAGTGACAGTGCCTGGGAAACCCCTATAATGAAACAAGCAAGCGTACGGGCTAAAACATGAGATGACCTTGTATGTGCCACACCTGGGTGGTAGCTATGGTTAGGTCACCCGAGTGAGCCTCAGGGCCACCATGAATTGGAAGATTCGAGTTGATAGAGAAGGAGGCCATATGGAATGTGTTTGCCTGAGAGACTCGCCGATATGGTCTAGATGAGAGGTAATAACCCCCTGCCTTTCTCTGTGGTCAGTCAACACCCTAGGCTCCTTCTAAGAGAGTCATGAACATGGAGGAGCACAGGGACAACTTGGGTTTCAAGCTTGGTTCCACATCCAGGGCTTGGAGGGCCAAAAGCCATTGTATTAGTTAGTTTAGGCGGCCATAACAAATAACACAGATGAGAGGGCTTAAATAGCATTTATTTTCTTACAGTTCTAGAGGCCAGAAGTCCAAGGTCAAGGTGCCATCAGGGTTGGTTCCTCCTGAGGCCTCTTTTCCTGACTTGTAGACAGCCACCTTCTCACTGTGTCCTCATGCAGCCTTTCCTCTGTGTGCAGGCAGTGACGTAGAGAGGTAGAGAGAGAAACAGAGAGAGGGAGGGAAGGAGGGAGGAAGAGAGAGATCCTTGATATCTCTTCCAATCATATTGGGGGGTAGGGCTACAACATATGAATTTGTGGGGGAATACAATTCAGTTCATAATAGCCACCAAGTGGTAGAGTCCAAAAAACTCCAGGGCAGCCAGGAAGGGTAATGCCACCTGGGCAGGAGAGGGGTTTGCTGCATTCTGGTACCCAGTGTGGCATTGCCAGGAAAAGTCTTAGCATGAGGTGGGCTGAGGTTCAAACAGAGGCCAGAGGCCAGCCTGCTGGGGAGGACAGGGCTTCTGCAGCTGCCACCCACTGACTGGAAACACCAGATGACAGAGACCACTTGGGACATGCAGCTCAGGAGTGATTATCTAATGGAAAACCCAAAGGTCATAGATGCCTTAGCTTGTTCCAAATAACTTCCCTCTCCCCATTACTTTTTCTCCCTCTGGCCCCATTTTCCCCTGGAGCCCAGTGGCAGGGTAGGAGAGGCTGGGCATATTAGGGTGCTGGGTAGCCATAGACCGGAGTCAAGACAGCAAACTCATAGAGGGGGACCTTCAACGCCGCCCCACCAAAGCAGCACTTGCCACTGATTTAAATTGTAGTTTATTTAAATGAGCAGCTCCGCCTCCCTCTGGATGGGTCTGGATTTCCCACATCGGCCCCTGGGGCCCTGCCATGGGTTCAAAGGGTCTGTCGGTCCTTGGTCACTCAAGCCGTTGAGCCCCTGGGGAGTCCCTGGGTCTGGAGAGTGTCTCTTCTTTTGACGGCAGTTCAGCCAGCAGCTGCTCAGGACCTTAGCTTGTCCCACTCCTCAGGTTCAGTCTTTGGCCAGAATCTGATTTGAACATACACATCCCTGACTGCCCAGCTCAAGTTTCCACAAAGTGACTGAAAACCCTAAGGAGAGTTTGTGGTCAGGCCTGCCCGGTTCCACCCATAGGAGGGGAACGGAAATGTGGATGGTGTGTGGACTGAGCCACCTTTCACAGGACACATGGCCACATGATGTCCAGCTGGCTGCCTAGACATCACTTGGCTCACCTCTTTTGGGAGCTCTCAGATGAGCAACCTCGGTCCACCGAAGCAGTTGATTTCCTTTCCAATCGGGACATGTTGGGAAAATTTGACAGGGCCCTGTCTTCCAGAACATTTACATGGGTGCCTATTTGCCGTGGCCCTGGCTAGCCTTCTGTACTGGGAGAGCTAGGGTGACAGAAGGCTCTGCTTGGCAACTGACTCATCGCTCTCTCCCACTCCACTTACACTGAGCCCCAACTCGCCCCGCTTCCCAGGTTTGACAGTTCCTCTCACCCAGGGCGACGCTCAGCCCCAGTTCTGCCCACTGACCCATGCAGTGGCTTCAGGCCATTTGGGCCTCTTTAAGAGCTGGGTGTGTCTGTCACCCCTTCACTTTTTCTGTTTATCTTTCCAGAGCTATTTGGGACAGCCCATCATTAGTCTGTGGAAACACTTTCTTTTAAGGCAGTTGGGACATTCTTTTGGGGAGCGGCTATAAAAGTTCTTCTGAGATTTCTGTACAAAATCCTGTCCTTTTATTTGCAGAGGGTGTGTGTGTGCCTGATGCCAGGAGGCCTCAGCCCACGGGCCTGGGCGAACACAGCCACGTCAGTGGTCTGGCTGCATCTAGTCCAGCAGAAAGGGGTGAGCTTGAGGGGCCATCAAGACACCAAGATCCCAGTTTTGGCTCACTGACCAGCTCTGAGATGCCAGGTGGGGGTGTGTGCCTCGGTTTACCTATCTATCAAGGGATTGAACTAAGGGGCCTGCGAGGGCTCTTTGAAGAGTAATGATCTCAGATTCTAGGCAGCAGTGAATGGTCCTGGTCCCTAGGCCCTGCCACTGGCCTGGGCTCAGCTGGACAGAGTCCCTGCTCTCGTACACAGAGCAGACAGTCAGCTCTTGCCTGAAAAATCAACTCCTAGTAAAAGAGATGCGATGGGACTTTTTCGTTTTGGAGGTCTTCAAACAGGACCAGGAATGTAGGGATAGAGAGTAGCTATAGCCTTTTAGGGGCCAAATACTTAGTGCAAGGCCAGTGATGGCCAAGAGTGACCCATGCCTGCAGGCAAAAGGAAGGCCAGACCTGGCAACACCACCAAACCTTAGTCCCAGCAGAAACCACGGAGACTGGGGGCTCTGCAGGGCCAGGCTAGTGTGGCTGGAGCCTTCCCTGCCCCTGGGTTTGGCTCGGCCGGTGCTCTCTGCCTTCTGGCCCAAACCAGATAGGCAGAAGCTCACACTTCTCGGAATAACAGCTGCTGCCCCAGGTGTCCTAAAGCTGGCCAGCAGTGCCACGGGGCCTGGCTCCTCCACAGCAGCGTGCACGCTACCTCCATGGAGGCTTCCTGGGTACCCGGGTTGTTCACTCCACCTGTTCCTTCTTCCAACTCCACTGCCCACCCCTAAGCCCCATCCCAGAGGTGCTGATCACAGTTTTTCTTTTACATACAACAATCACCACCAATACCAAATAGTTTCAGGTAACTTTAATGAAAGTGTCAGCAGTCCTTTCCCCAACAGCGTTATATAGATGGTTGAGCTCGAAAGCAGAAACACAGCTGCTGAGAGACCAGCCACCCAACAGAAGGCCGGCTGCCCTGTGAGGGAGGCAAGCTGGCGACTCCACACTCAGGGCCCAGGGCCCAGGGCAGGGAGGCGTCACTTCTAGGTGTAGAGTTTGGCAGCCAAGCCTCATGGAAGGTCTCATCTGGGCTCCAGGCCTTCCCCGTGCCCCAAGCTGGCTTGGCCAACTCACAGGCCTACATGTTAGATGGGATGACAGGGGTGGCTGGGGATCCCAAGTAACCGCCACCACTGTAGCCTAGCGAAGGAGCGCTTTTACAGCTACAGGAGAAAAGAGTGGTCATTCAATTGTTAAACAGCACACATTCTATATAAATAAAAAGTAAAAAGAGGAAGGAGGTGGAGGAGGGAAGGGAAATTGGCACAGACATTAATATATTGCTTTCCAGTTTCAATGTGACAGATGCAAATCATGAAACACCAGGGGAAACAGAAACAGGGGCTGGGTTTAGCTTTTTGAAGTAAAGTGTGTTCCCCTCACAGGGCTGGAGGTTTGCAGAGATAGATGGGGATGAGAAGCCAGGTCGGAGGAGCCCCAGGAAACCTACTGAGTCCAGAAATGTGCAGAGGGCAGAAGACCCTGCTCCTGCCCTCAGGAGAGTGGCACTGCTTTAAAATGGTGCCCCCCCAAGTACTGAGAGCTCGGGCAGGAGCTGCCCATCAACACACTGGGTGAGCTCTCCCAAACCCCAGGGACAGGGAACGATTATGGGACAGTGCCACTGGTTACTGGTGTAATTGTGTGACAACCAAACACCTTTTCCTGAGTCCCGCCATGGCTTCCCTCCTCCGGTTAGCTATATTCTCTCTTCCTGTAAGACCAACATGGCAACTTTGCCTATCACAGTTTCTTTTTTCTCCTTGTTCCAACCAGTCTTTTTTTTTTTTTTTTTTAAAGAGATACAATTGTTCACAGACTTGTTTCTTCAAAATACTTAGTGACTTCCCCAGTTCTCTTTCCTCCAAGTCAGATGGCCGGGAGGATTAGCAGGAATGCCAGATGCATGGAGAGTGGGAAGCGGGGCAGGTCTGGCCTTCTACCTGCTCCCAGATGGGAGCCCCCCCTACTCAGCCTGGCCTGTGGAGCTGCCCCTATTCCTAACCACCCCCCCGCATTTCTGGTGCTCAGGAGACTTCAGAAACGGCTCTTGATGAAAACAGAGCTGGCGCTTGGAAGGAAGACAAAATGCTGCTAGGACGTGGATTGTCCACGGAGTACATTCTAATATCTTATTAGGTATCTGTATCTGTTAGGAAAAAAATTAGAAACTATGTATAAAACTTAAAAATATTCAAGTATCAAAAGGCTATTCGGATCAAAGTTTAAAACAAGCTGTCAGCAAGATGCCGCCAAGAAGAGACTTTTACAAAAGTTTACTGAGTTTGTTCAGCAGGGAGCAAGGAACAGAAGCGTTCATAAGGGGTACAATTAGAAGGGAGAGTGGGGGCAGAAGGGGAGACAGTCTGGGGTAAGCTAGAGAATCAAGGTCTTTTCAAGCTGAAGAGGAGAGCGTGTGCCAGGTGGGGTGGTTGGGGTGGGGTCACTCTCCCTGGAAAACAAGCCATAAAGTGCGCAGCCTGGGCCTCCCGCCCCCTGGTGTCCGGTTCTGGACATGACATAGGGAGCTGCCTTCTGAGGGGCACACAAACAGCAAAAACAATGCAATGGGACAGAATAGGAAGAAGACCCATTTTTGCACAGAGATCCTTCTAGAAAGAAAGAAAAGAAAGAGGAAAGGGGTCAAATGCTACACAGTGTTGACTTAGCTTTTCAAACCCTGTTATAAACAGGAGTCGAATTTCTAAGTCAGTGAAATCTAAGTGCCCCCACCCACAGAGGGACGGGGCTGTGGCCCCCACGGTATGAAGCAGCAGCAGTGTTTATTCAAGACACGATAGTGAGGGAATCTGGTCGTTTTCCCTTCTCTCCGGAGAGGGTGCATCTTGACGAGTGATCCAGTAGAAATCTTTCAAACTCTGATAAGTTAAGTTCATAAAAACCACTCCCTTCGCTTGGTCCCTGACCAGGCCTGCATTCTGAACCATGCTGGCTTGGGGCGCCCTCTGGTGGTGATGTGGAAAACCACAGTCTGAGGCCAGCTGGGAGCTCACAGGCCCACAGGCAGAGGGCCCAGAACTGCCCAGGCCACCTGACCTTTTGCCTTGGGTAGCTAGCTGTCACTTGGCAGATGGTCCCGCCCTTGGGGGCAGCCCAATTCCTCCTCAAGAGGGTTTGATTCCTGCTCTGTGGATGGCCTGTTGCATCAGAAGTTTTCCAGGCCGTTCTGCCGGTCTCTTGGAGATGAAGTTGGGCCTTTAGACTTCGGTGGAGAATAGGATGCTCTGTCTCTTGCTGTCGGGGGCAGGAATGGCCTCCAGCTGCAGGAAATACAGCAGTACCTGGACCTGCCGGAGGAGGAAACTGGCTCAGAGAGGTGCTCACAGCTGCAGGTGGGAGGTCTTCCTGGCCAGAGCCCAGGGCCTGATGACTAGGGCCACTGGACAGCTCAGGGTGCTGCGGGCTCCTGCTGGTGACATGAGACCCTCATGGTGAGAGACTCAGGTGCCCCTGAAGGACCACCAGGTGAGGTGGGCCCTGAGAAGCCCAGTGAGGTGCAGCAGAAGTGGCCTCCAAGGGCAAGTCCCTCTCTCTTAACCTCGGCCACTACCCTTGTGCAGTTTGAGGGGGAACGAATGGCAGGACTTAGGGTTGGGCAGGCAGAGGCCACCTCTGTGAGGCTGGATAACATGGGCTGGAGCCTGTCTCCTCGTACCTGTGACATGACCTCCAGGGACCAGCTGTCAGTCATGGAGATGGGCTGGCTGGGGTTGGCAGGGAGCTTGCTCTCCTTCTCTGAGGGCCGGAGCAGCGTAGGGCCGAAGACTGTGGCAAGGTTGTGCAGGGACATCTTGTTCACCGTCTCCTTTTCTGCCACCCTGCGGAGGGCCGAAGTAGAAGGTGCTATTGAGGCGGAGGGGCTGGGCCACTCTAAAGTCCTCAGGGAATGTGGTGGCAAGTGCCACCCCTTTCTGCCTTGGGCTTGCTCCATAGTACAGCTAATCCACTCCTGGCTGTGCAAAAGGCAGACCCCACCCCAGTTCAGTCAAAGATGAAAAGCACTTGGGGCCAGCAGGTGGCTGGGCCAGTTCTGGGTCATGACTTAGGGTGGGAGGGTGTCCAAGCACACTGCGGGCTGTAGCCGAAGCACCTTGCTCTTCACTTAAGGTCGTGATGCAGAGCAGGAGGGTGGTAATGGCTCTGGTGCCCAGAGGGGCTGAGTAACCCCAGACAGGGGTGGGGAGAGAAGGCCTCAGATGCCCTGGAGTCTGATGGGAGCCCACAGGGCATGGAGGAGCCTCCCCTTCCTGCCTGGGGGTCCAAGAGCCCTAGGCCCCACCAAGGAAGAGCTGGGGTTACCTTTTCAGGTGATCCAGAAGGAAGAGGAAGGTCAGCAGGTTGGCCTCTGGGAGCGACAGCAGCAAGTTAAGCATACAGCTCTCTTTTGCAACGGGGTCTGAAAGAGCTGCAGGTGGGGGAAAATGTCACTTTTTGGGGTCACAGCTGGAAGCCTCTGCCAGTCTGTGTCAGAGAGCACAGGACAATCCAGGACCATCATCATTCTGGCTCACATAGCATTAGCTCCAGTGAGGACTCAATGACAGGTGCCTGTGTGGGGACGAGCCCCCCAAACACCTTTTCTCTATCTGAAAGGGGTCAAAGGCACTACCAAGGACCAGTGGCAGGAGGGATTGGGCATAGCGGTCCTCCAAGCTTTCTTGGCCATTCCTGCCTCCTCCTCCTGGAAGAGCCCAAGGCATGGGAAGCCAGGCATGGAATGAAGCAGGAAGAGCAAAGGGCAGGAGGGCTGCGAGGCCCCAGGGGCTCCCTTGTCACCTGTGCACAATGGGGAAACCAGGCCCCCTGCCCAATAACCCTGGAGGCAGGGTGTGGAGGCTGCAGCTGCCTGGCATACCAGCATCCCCACTCTGGACATCACCCTCTGGGGTGACTTAGGGGTCAGTCTGGGTTTGAAGGCAGGTGCACTGATGGGCCAGGATCTGGGGTTAGGGGAGCAGGACAGGCGCTCCAGTGAGGAAGATGGTGGCCTCCATGACCCTGTGGCGAGGCTGCATCCGCTCAAGCTACTTGAGGGAAGGGGACAGCAGGAGGCCCCTGGAGGACGAGCAGAGGCCTTCCAGGACTGGTTTGATTCTTGGTCCCCCCCGCCCCTCACCACACACCGAGTTCGGGCTGAAACGCAGGCCATGGTGGGAGGGGACAGTGGACAAGAGGGGAGTGGGTGACGCCTCCTGTGCTCACCGATGCCCTCAGCGAAGTTGGGATAGAACTCATCAGTGAAGAGGGGCTCGGGCAGCTCTCGGAAGTAGAGTTTTAGGGTCCCTGCAATGGCGTTAACGTCCATCTCGCTCATCATCACGGACACGTCCTTGTTATCTGGACAGAGCACAGAAGCGGACATCAGCAACTCCCAGGTCCTGAACTGAATTCCTTCCGCTCCTCCTGCCTCATCTAAGCACCCGCCCCAGGCTAATGCCTTTTGGGCTCCTCCCCTTAAAACAGCTCAAATTACTCCTTCCAGGCATCTTCCCCATACCACACTGCCTGGCTGGGCAGCCCCGGGAAGGAAAGCAGGGCGTCTGGGGAAGAATCAGGTGGTTCTGTCCTATAGCCAGCATCTCCTGATAACAGGAAGACTCTGAATTATTTCCTCCATTTTAGTTTAAACTGGTGTCTTCCCTTCAGACTCAAGTGGCGACTGGCCCTGTGTGCCACAGGCCAGGTCTACTCTGGTCACCCAGAGGGAGCATGGAGTGTGTGTGCAGGCACGAGGTCCTGGCTCTGCTACCTTCTACTCTGAGGGTCCTCTGGGGTCTCGGTGTCTTTGTTTGGCAATTGGGGTTGTTCCACTGACTTCTTGGCATGTGTGAGTGATGGAGGTAGAGGCACTGCAGCACCGGCTGGACCCGGTCCCTTAAAAGCCTTTCGCACTGCTTCACCACTGGTCAGACCACACTGATCCCAGCTGGCACCTCTTTGCCAGGCCAAGAAGAGCAGGTGGAGGCCCAGCAAAAAGACAGGGCTGCCCCACAGAGAAGGCCCTGATTCAGTGCAGTATAAATCAGACACAGTTAAAGGGGTTAGGAACTGGCTTCTATAGAACCTCCTCCCACAATTCCCTTTGCCTCTCATTTAAAATATGACAAAATAATAAGTGAAGAGAAAGTATAGAAAGTGATGTAACAGGCACCGGCCACGGAGGGCACCCTGAGAGTCACCACCTCACCCACATCCCTATCCCATAGTTCCCGGGGCCGATACTCACTGACATCAAAGGCTGCCTTCAGCGCCTGGATGTCCGTGGCCACTCCAGACACGCGGTAGATGCCCACTTCCTCCATACCCCGGCGCTCGATCTCCTCCACGCACTGGCGCACGATGTAGGGCACCTTGGACCGCTCCCTCCTGTGGGGGAGAGGAAATGCCTTAAGTGCCCAGCGGCCCTGGCGTGAGCCACGGCGGGGCACAGCCATCACCCACCTGCATACCTGGAGATAGGAGTGATGAAGGTGGTGGGTCTAGGCTGCACACACAGCTTGTCTACTCTGAGAGCTCATGACTATCATTGCTTATATCTTATCAGGGACTTTCCAAGAGCTCCAGGTAGCCAGACACCTCGGGAGTTACGCATGATCTTGGGGGGAAGGTCAGGAGGCCTTTCTAAGTGAACCAGGCCACAGGAAGTCCAGTTAAAAGGTCCCAGACCTTGGGTTAACAGGTAGCTGCATAGCATCCTGGAAAGCAGTCTGGTCTCTAGGTAGGGAGATGGGACCCAGACTCAGCTCTGTCCCTGCCACCCACTTGCTGTGCAAGAGACAAATCCCCGAGCCCTCCAGACCTTGGCGAGAGGTGAGTTCTGCACACAGAAGACACCCAACTGTCTGCCAAATGAATGACCACAGGGCTGCCTAACATTGGTGCTTGAATCCTGTCATTCTAAATGCTTTTCTCTTCTAAGTCCTAACAATAGACAATCCTAACACCTTGGCATAAAACCCTGGAATAAAAACACTTCAAAAATAGGAGATGGTGCTATTTGGAAGGCTGGCTTTAGTCTAGTTTAGCAACTGGATTCAGAAGCCCGGCAAAGCTCTTTCCTGAGCCATCCTCATCAGAGGTGCTTATTTGGGATATCTGCTGACAGAATCCTCTCTGCTCATCCCCAGAGCCTTCCAGAGGTGCTGTGGGGGCCGCTGGGGTGGAGCTGGGGGTGAGGAGTGCTGTTCAGACACAGTTAGGTGGCTGGGGAATGCCTGACAAAGGCCCCGGCCCAGACGACCAGCGAGGGCAGGAGCTGGGCCTGACTCCATTTGGGGAAGTGAATGGATCCTGGGAGGATGCCCTGAGAACAGCCCTCAAGCCAACATACCAGCTTCTCCTGGCCACTGACAGTGATAAAGGGGCAGGGTTGCCATGATTCAAGGGAACCCTGATCGTGACAAATTCTAAGTGTGGGGAAAACACCCTGTCCTCACACAGTTCCAGGAGCTGTGGGGGGGCCGGTTGACCCGTACAGGAAAAAAACAAGAATGTTCCTGAGCTGATGGGGAAAAGTTTTGCAGTGAACAAGGGAGGTAGCTAAGCACAGTGTCCCATGGGCCTGGAAGGTGTCCTGTGCAGCGACTATGTTGTATGCACGGAGGGAGAAGACCCACATCAGCAACTTCCTCCAGAAACACCTTGGGCAGTGGGGGACAAGAGATGCGAGAGCCCAAGCCCCTCGACACTTACTTGGTGACCACGGCAATCTTGACTCCGAAGACACCCGTCTGCTTTCGGGAAGGCATTCTCTTCAAGCTGAACTCCCTGCTGGTGAATTTGACTGAGAGCTTCATTTCAATCTGCAAGCAGAGAAGGGAAACGGCCCTTTCACCCTCCTGGTCCACCCCCCACTCCTTGTTTCTCATAACCACTGATCTCTTCTCTGCATCTTTCTTTCTTAATCATAAAAAAAAAGAGAGAGAGAGAAAGTACAGAGAATCATGTAGTAACACGCCATGAATTATCTATCAAATGTTAACATTTTGTCATATATGCTCAGACCATTTTTGCTGTTCCTCCCCCACCCCCAGAGGACACTGAGGACTCATCGGGTCTCAGTTTCTATCAGCAGACTCCAGGGTTGAGGCCCTGCCTGTCCCAGTGGTGCCACTGGATCGGTGTTTGGGAGGGATGCTCAGTGCCCGGCCTGTGACTGCACTCTGGTCACCACATGGGTTCCTTCCTGTGCGGTAATCCTTTCTGCAGGGCCTCTCTCTCCTCCAGCCATTCTCGCCCCCTCCAACACTAGCCCGGGCTTAACCTCCCTCCGACTGTTCCAGACAGAACCAGGGCCGCCTTATCCTTCTGGGGTTAAGTGGGCACCAACACAGCCCCGTGGTACATACCCCATTCATGGCGATGACAGTCCGTTGCCAGTCTCTGTCCTGCAAGGCTTGGGGGTCCAGCTGAAAGCAAGGAGTCACGATTATCAGAGGCCCTGGGGTCTGTGCAGAGGCCTTGCAAAGCAGCAGCCCAGGCCTGCAACTTCTTCACACCTAAGTCCGAACTGGAGCTGGACCTTGGCTGGCACTTCTATCTAGAGGCCAAGTGGGGTCCACAGAGAGGAGAGAACCCGATGGAAACCCTGGAATCTTGGAGACCTTCTGCTCCCAGACCTTTGCTGTATGGGGCCCAGGCTCATCCTGGGTATGAGCTGGTGGCACTTTGGGGC
>CM053510.1:95877789-95916861 GCA_028627145.1 Eidolon dupreanum | reverse complement strand
CCCCAGCACCAAGCACCTGGCACATGAGCCACAAGGAAGAGGGGAAAGTGGCTGTCAGTGGCTCTCAGTGGCTGCTACAGTCAGGTTCACTGCCAGCCCTTGTCCTGCCTGTGCCAGAGCCTCCTATCTCTGCACGAGACCCCAGAGGCCACGGGTTGGCTCCCCGTTAGTGCCCCTTCTGACAAAGGATGCTCGCGATAGGCACCGGCACACCTCTGCTGTCTTGCTACACGTTGTCTGCCCTGGATGGCACCTGCCTGGCACCAGGCCGGGCTCCTCCCAGGAAGGGGCAGAGGCAACAGGGGTGGAGGCCACCAGGCGGGCTGAGTAAATGTGTTCTGAGCTGTCTGTTCTACACCCTCTTATCAAGGATGCGCAGAGAGATGAACCAGGTGGTAGCTGTCAGTGGGGGCGGGGGGGAGGGCGGGGGGAGGTAAGAAGAACCTTCCTGGCCTGAGGCCAGCAAGCCTGCACCCTCCAGCCATTCTCATTGCACAACGCATGCCTCCCTTTCTTCCCCCTTTGAAATGCTTATATCACTCAGGAGGAGCTAGGTGAGTCTGGGCAAACTAAATGCTATCCTCCTTCTCAGTGGGACCCCGAGCTGGCAAGGTGTGGAGGAAAGAAGGGGTACCCTGGACAAAACCCACCACGACAGAAAAAGAGGAGGCCGAGCGAAGCGCACACCCCCGAAACTCCACTCCAATGCCCTGGATTGGGTTTTGTCTCACCAGGGTGAAGAACCCCAAAAGGCAATGGGTTTCCTGTGTTAAGCCGAACTGTTCAGGAACAGTCTGCTGAAGGCCAGAGACAGGCTCCTCGTCTTCCAGCTCGGGCTGGGCCAACCCCAAGTACCCCGCCACACTCACCTCGCCCTTCTTCACGGTCATGGACTGCCGGCGGGGCGTGATCTCCTCATTGATACCAGACAGGAAGTTCTGGGAGATGCGGAGAGCGTCCTGCAGCAGAGGGTGGTCGGGGTGGCTGGAGGGCGTGTGTTTCAGTAAGTCCTGCATCCCGGTGAGAGGACTCCAGTTAGAGAGAGCGAGGCCCCAGCGCCCACTGCTGTGCACAAACCCCAGACACACACTGGACGTAACACACAGGGCTGCCAGCTCCCCAGGCATCGCTGCCACCTCTCACAATGGGCCCGGGCTACGTGGGTAGCACTTGTGCGAGCACCACGCTGGAATCGGGTCTTAAACACTCCCACAAGCCCTGGGCTGTTTGCACACTGCCAACTGGGCCTCCTACTGCAAGGGTCTAGGGCAGGCTTTCTCCCCTCGGCACTGGTGACACTCTGGGCTGGATGATTCTTTAATGAGGGGGCTGTCCTGTGTACTGTAGGATGCTAGCAGCATCCCTGGCCTCTGCCCACTAGATGTCAGTAGCACCTTCTCATCTGCAGTTGTGACAACCAAAAATATTTCCGGACATTGCAGCATGGCCCCTAGGGGGCAGAATTGGTCTGATCCAGGACCACTGGTCAGTGCAAGGTCAGGAGAAAACACCTGGCCTCCCCAGCTCCTCCTCTTTTAGATAAGAGCCTAAGAATTAAGATGGGAGTATTGACTATTTCTCTACTAGGAATGCACGTAATTCGTGCTCAAGGTCAACAGCTCCCTGGTTCAGAGGAACAAAATCCCCTTAGCTCCCAAATCCTATGTGCAAAGAGAATCTGGAGAGATGAAATAAGCATAGAATATGGCTTATATGTCAGTGGCCCCAAGCCAGTCCCATACCACTCCCACACCACTCCCAGGTGGCTCTGGCTTCTTCCTATCAAGACACTTGGCCTGGGCTAACCACAGTGAGGGCACGGAATACAGGGTCTTTGAGACTCCAATGAGCTGTCTGCTGGAGACTCCAATCTTATCTCACTGCAAATCTTATCTCACCTCCCTCTGTGTAACAACTCCTAATCAGAGGATGGTATGAAATGATGAAATGTCCATTTGATGAAATACTGGATGGCTTAAAATAGAATGAGGCAGAGCTGTTTGCACACTGCCGAAGTAGGACAATCCCCATGATACACTATTAAGGGGAAAACAAGCAAAGTGTGGAATATGTACAGCACAACACCCTCTGCGTAATTAAAAAAGATGTTGACATGTGTTGGCGCGTGTATAAAGAACCTTGTGGTGGCGGCTCCTTTGCGGGAAATGGGAAAGGAAATAGAAACTTCACACACTTTTGCAACTTGGTTGTAAATTAAAAACAACAACAACAACAACACCACCACCACATGTATGACTTTCTCCAAATATATGGGAACAGTTGCCCGAGCAGTAGGATTAGGTCATTTTTGTTTGCTGGTCTTGTTTCTTAGTATTAACATAACCTCTCCAGTGACTCTCCAGTCCCTTCAGGAGCAGCCCTGCTGAGGTGGGGCCTCTTCATCACCTCCCCCCCGCCGAGGCTCTGAGGCAGAGGTCACACACAGGGCCCTGGACTGCACCCACCACCTGCACCCCCACCCTGACCACCTTGGAGGCCCAGTTCATGTGATGTGACCACAAGACCCTTCCCATGTGGGATGGCATGCTCCCTCCCTGTGCCCATACCTATGAGAGAACCTAGGACACCTGGAGAGCCTACTCCATTCCTCCCTCTATTCCTCTGTAAGCCACTGGATGGTGGGGGCACCTCATTTTTGCATCTTCAGTAAAGACGTGTAGTGTTAAAAGCGGGGTAGGTGGGAGAAACTGACAAACACCAGTGTCAGCCCCAGGATAGCGGAAGCCAAGAACCCTGGGGTGAGAAGTCCTAGGGGGATGGGTGACTCACGTGCAGGACCAGCGTGCTGCGTGTCACCCGGTCCACAGGCTTGTAGAGCAAGGCTGCAGAGAGATGGGTAGGGTGAGAGATGGCCACACGTGGACCCAGACCACCCACCTGCCCATCCTTGCTGTAAGGGCTCGGGGAGATGGAGCAGCCTGAACCTCCACGTCCGCTGGAAAGCTCCACCTCCCCAATGACAAGAGCAAACCCAGAGCACCCTTTGCTCAGTGACAAAGCAAACCTCAAGCACCTGAAAGGCTGGTGTGCATGCTTTGAGCTATCAGTCTATGACATTAAATGCCCAGTCCAGAGCTGCTGGTCAGAACCCAAGCCTGCACTGGCTAATTCAGTGACAACTGCTAAAAGGGCTCAGCGATGACCCTCCTCCTTGGGCCAGAGAGCTGCCAGCACCCTGGTGAGGATGGGAGGGAGACCTGCACTCCAGCTCAGAGGGTCCCTGGGGAGTAGACCAGCACACCACTCTTAACATCCATCCTGTATAGTTTGGAGGCCTGATTCTGAGAACAGCAAACCAACTCAGGGGCTGATATAGCTCTCGGTTTTATAGGTGTTTTTAGAGCCCCAGCCAGCCTTAGCCATCTCCACTTCTCTGGGGTGAGCCTGATTCATCGTGGGCACAGAAGCTTAGATGTGTTCTGACATGCATCGTCAGAAGCATTTCCTCATGTGACTCCCACAACTAGTATAGGACACGTGTTGTCATCCCCATTTTATAGACGGGAAAACTGAGGCTCACAGTGTGGTGAAACTCTAGGCACCAGAGCAATGTTTGCCAGACTCTGTAAGTATAACTTTCCTGCTAGCCAAATAACTGGAAGTGAGAAGTGACCTATTGTTCCTGATCCCACCTTCCACCCCGAGAGAAGGAAGCTGAACACATAGGCCTGGCGGCTTTGGCTTCACCCTCTGCCCAGCCACATAGGAACAAACCTGCATTTTACGTGGGTTACATTCATTCTCAATCTGTTTCATCAGCTGAAAGGAGGGGAAATATAGTCCTCCTTACAGGGCTGTTGGGAACAACACAATGACACTTTTAGTGCCTGGCAGTGCCTGGTTTGTGGGTGTTTGCTAACAGCTACCATTCTTCCTGGTTGTGACTACTGGTGGCAAGCTGGTCCTGACCTCGTCTTTCTCTACCCTGCCACGCCGGGTGCTGCTCTTTCCTTGTCCTTGCTATCACTATTAGAAGTCTGGAGTAGCGAAGGTGCCAGAGGGTGACCCAGACGGGCACCGTGTTTGCTTTTCCAGCAAATGCCTCATCTGTTTGCAGAGGCCTCCCCCATAGGGGCATGAAGGGGCCTCAGCGCAGAGAACTCACTTTCCAAAGAGTTCTTGGTCGTCTGGTCTTTGGCATCCTTGTTGCTTCTGGCTCTCAGGTTCTGCAATGAAAAAGAACATTTTCATATGGGACAACTGAAATGACTTTGATGTGGCCAGAAGTTCCACAGTCAGGAACCTTCAGCAGAAATCTCACCCTTCTCTCACAGCCAAGAACCCCAGATGCAGCTAGCCTTGGCGGGTATGTCCTGGGATACAGCACGAAAAACAGGGTGAACTGTGGTCCACCTGGGACAGTTTCTCAATCTTAGCACTGATGAGATTGTGGCCAGATATTCTCATATTTTGGGGGCCTGTCCTGTGCACCATGGGATGTTAAGCAGCATCCTGGCCTCTACCTATGGGTGCAATAGCACCCCTCTCCTCCTGCTGTGACAATCAAAAATGTTCCCAGGCACTGCTAAGTGTCTCTTGGGGACAACATCTCCCCTGGTTAAGAACCTATGACATAGAGAACCCTCTCCCAACTTAGCAAATGTACTTGCTAACAAATGAGGTGCTGAGATTTCTGGGAGGAGAGCAGTGGTTTTTAGTGAGTAGGTCATACTTGACACAACTGTGTCAAAGACATCGTTGATTTGGTTCAAGGTACTCAGAGAAATGAGGATAAAAGATCCCTGTGTACCTGAAATCGTCTCTGGAAAGCAACTGTGGTTAATCCCAGTACTAGGCTTCTGAACAAAAAACACCGCACAGCGAAAGGAGGGGGCTCAGAGATTGCTTTCCAAACTTCTCGCCCAGGAACCTCTCAAGACTAAAAACGAGGGTGTTTTTCAGCTCACTGGGGCCAAACCCACAGTGTACTTTGGTACCTTTCCTGAGAGTTTAACACCCCTCACGGTGATTATTCCTCCATACGTGTGCCTCAGCGGCTGCCAAGGGTGTAAGAGGGTGCGAGAGCAAAACCTGAGACTGCAAAAACAGGTGCCGTGCTCACGTGAGCCCGGGAAGCAGTCCACATGCCGTGTGCCCCTCGACAGCGCAATGCACGTGAGCACTGCAGAGTCCTTACAAATGTGGTTTAACCCCATCTTTCCCAAAGGTGCTTGACTTTAGCAGGCCTTCTCACGTCACTCGTATCATCTATTGTCTGGGAGGCTAGCGTTCCATGGAACACAGCTCAGGTCTAACTGGACACTGTCACACATCCATTTCTCAGGACTGGCCCGGGGAGCAGATGAAGGACCACTGCTCCACCCATCCCTATCATCCAGTCCCCATCCCTTGACACCCCCTCTCTCTGAATGCACCCCCCAAAACCTCTCCTTGGCCAACTGCTTCCACTTCCTTTGGGTTTATTTTGCTCACTGGGTGGCTCCAATTTCTCTGGGGCTTTTTTGAAACGTGGGTGGAGAACCCCGCACTATAAGCTTCATAGAAGGCTGGCTGTTGGCTGGACTCAAGATGCTATCCTACTGCCTGCACCTTAGCCTCATGCGTGGTCAGTGGTCAGTGAAACCACGTGACCACCAGGGGGGTTGTCTCAATGCTGCTTCCTCCCTCCTCTGTAGCAACCTGTCTGGGTGGACTTCAACTTGGCCCCATTTAAAAGGCAGCCTGCCCTTAGAGAATTATGTTTCTAATTTGTCAAGGTTACTTGAGATTCTGTACCAACATTCCAGATGTTAGGGGTGTGGGGGGTGGCTAACGGAATGAGTTAAGGAAAGAAATGGACTGAATGCACCAGGCAAACCAGAGCAGCTGGGGAGGGATGTCTGGAGCCAGCCTGGAGCCGTGGGTGCATGTAGCCTGTTACCAGCAGCACTAGGCGGGGAGTGGGGCACCCCATGGGCTATGGAGGAACACGTGGCATGTGTTATCACCACAGGAAATGAGAAGTGCCAGGACTTAAAATACCTCACCTCCCATGATAAATCATAAAAATGACACTAAGCCCCTGGGAAAAAACCAGGTGTGATAGTTGAGGTGTGATTACCTCCCAGCAAGAGCCTCGACTCATTCCCTATTTCTAGTTTCCAATTCTCTTTCTGAGGCTGCCTTTCTCACCCTGACGTCTTTCCACCCAGAATCCTTGTTTGGAGGGGGAAGGTAAGTCGGGGTTCTGAGGAGTCAGAGACATCAAAAGGCAAAGGGGACTGCAAGCCCAGGAAGAGTAAAATGTCACCAACTGCCATGGGAGCAGAAGCAGGATGGGGAAAGGCAGGGAGAATGCTGTGGGCTCTGGTCTTGGCGTGGCCACAGGCCCCCTATGGCCTGCTCATCCTCTCTGTATCTGAGAGGCTCTTTCGAGGCCCCTATGCTAAATAACACTCCAGGGAGGATTTGGTCCTCCTGTCGCCTGGAGCATTCCTCCCACATGGGTCTACAGAGCGCAGCAACACCAGCCTCATTCCCCTGTGCGAGAGGCTCAGCTCCCTCAGCTTTCAAGGTTGCTGGCAGGCTAGAGGAGGAACAGAGCATGACACTTCCCCTCCTGCTCTCCAGTGACAAGGCACAAAGTTGGCCTCAGCACTCTTGTGTTCAGACCTCTGTTAACTGGGAAGAACTGAGGATATCTCTTACTGCACACAGATGGTGCAAGAGAGCATCTATGTGGGGGACCCAGCTGAGCCCTAGCATCAGGCCCTGGCCCGGGGGAGGCAGGTCTCCTTGGCTGCTCCTTGGCTGTTCACAAGAGTGTCCCTGCACAGGGATGATGGTGTCAACCCAGAGGCATCTGGAAACAGGACTGAGGCTTATGACCGAACTGCAGTTTGCTGCATCTTGTTCTCCTGGGTCAGGAGTACCAACAATCAGCCCACGGCTTGCCTGCAGGACGTGGAAGGCGCATCTTGCTGAGTGGTATCATGCATACCTCAGAGATTTCTGCAAATTGAGCATTGGCCTGACAGCACTTCTCTGCTGTTTCCATGGCAACTCCGTAGTTGTCCACAAAGGCCCGGTAAACACCCAGCTGGCTGGCCTGCAAGGAGAAAGGATAAGAGTGTGGGACAGGTGTGAGATAGGTATCAAGACAGGTGTGAGACAGCTGCAGGACAGGCGCTGTTGCTCCCCATCTTTCTGAGAAGCAGGCTTCTGTGCACAGCGCTGCAGACACCCCAGGTGCAGCAGACAGTGCAGAGCCACAAACACCTCAGCTCTGCTGTGCTCCTGCCTCCCACCTTCCTCCCCTCCCCACGCACTGAGCACACAGCGACACGATGAGAAGTGACTCACAATCCCAGGCAGGTAATGGTTCCTTCCACAGCTGCCTATTCCTCCCACCCCCCTCATTTAAATTGTGCCACTAGTAGCAGCTAAAGTTCAAGGCTGTCAGTGAATGCAGAAAAGCATCTCTAGGTAGGTGGGATGCAACAATACTTTTTCATTCTGGCAGGAGGAGACCAAGGTAGACGAGGCTGGCCCTCCAGGCCTCTGGTGGCTACAGAGCTCTGCTCACGTGTGATCCCTTCAGACAAATAAGGAACATGCAACCTAGCTGCCCTTGGAGAAGAGGAGCTCCTACTGCCCCTACGTGAGCCTGGCTGAGACCTAGTGAGGCAGCCCAGCTGTCACTCTGTACACCAGGCAGGTGGGAGACCTGCTGGCTGCCAGCTAAAAGGCAAGGGCATTTTGTTTGTCCTTTATCAAACCAAAGGCATTAATAGAAGGTTTCCTCTCATAGCCTCTTGCTCAGACACTCAATTGAGTGACAGCTTCCATGAGGAGGAGTGTGTGTGCAGCTACCAACATCTCTGGGCCCCAGGTCACCTTTAGAGGTAGCTGGGGGAAACCAGCCCTCACTTTGCATTAGCAAACCCAAGCCTGGGGAAGGTAAGGGCAAACCCCAGGACCCAGTGGCTGGGCCTCCCACTGCAGCCAATCAGGAACTGGAAGCCTATGGCTTTCACTGATCCTGGTGTTTGTTCTGTGTTGAACCTAAATTTTATTTCTATACACATTTGCATTTATATTGAATTTTATGTTTCTTCAGATGACAATCCCAGACACTGCGTAAGCCAGGCGCCCTTGGCACTGTCTGGACTTCTGGTCCCACTCCCTGTGGGGGGTTCATGAAGGGCCTGGGGGTGCACAAGGAAATGCAGCGGCTAGAGGAGGCCCTGCCCAGTCCCCGCCACACTGATCACCCCAGACAAACTGCTGCATCCCCGAATGCCAGGTTCTCCACCTGTGGTACCTGGTCAGACCCAGAGCCCTCCCTTCTCTCCCTCCTCTGCCACTCACCGAGCACCTCCTACCAAAACGAAGGCCCTGCTTCAGGCACTGGCACCATGGCCTAGAATTGCTCTGACATAGTGCAGCAAGGTAACCAGAAAGACACACAAAAAATATGTGAACAAACATGTAATACAGGAGATGACTGAAAGCAGAGCAGAGGATGATGGGGCTACTTTAGATAACGTGGTTGGGATGGCCTCTCTGAGGAGGTGACGGTTCAGCCAAGTCCTGAGGAAATGTTACTATTAAATTTTGTCTCCTCAAAATTCATGCGTTGAAGCCCTAACCTCCAGCACCTCAGAATGTGACTATATTCCGAGATAAGGCCTAAAGAGGTGATTAGGTCAAAATGAGGCTGTTAGATGGGACCTAATCCAATAGAGCTGGTGTCCTTATAAGGGGAGATTAGGACACAGACAGGCAGAGAGATGACCATGTGAGGACACAGGGAGACCATGGTCATTTGTAAGTCAAGGAAAGAGGCCTCAGGAGAAACCAGCCCTGCTGACAATACCTTGATCTTGGACTTCCAGCCTCTGGAGCTGTGAGAAAACGGACTTCTGTTGTTTGAGCCACCCAGATGTTGGCAGCACTGGCAAACTAGCAGAGAGAACCCCTTTCATTACCTCTCCCACCCCTTTCCCAAAGAGCGTCTTCCATGTGGCTTTTGAGAAGTTCCAGGCAATTCATTCCCATTTTTAGCTAATCAAAAACCGAGCTGCACTAATAATGGGACAACAGAGATCACATGTCTCCAGATATGACGCACTGAGAAGGATACTGTGCTATTATTATTATTATTATTATTGCCATTAACTCAGAACCTGAATCTATTCCTGAGGAAACATCAGACAGACCCAAGGTGAACTGTACCTTTCAAAAAATGTCAAGGGCATGGAAGACAAGCAAAGGCCAAGGAAATGGTATAGATCAAAGAAAGCTAAAGAGACCTGACAACCAAGTACACCTTGTGACCCTGGACTGGATGCTGAATCAGAATGAAAATGGCTATAAAGAACACAAAGGCTAACAAAAGAAATTTGCATATAGAGTGTATATTAAATAATAGTATCATATCAGTGTGAAACTTTCTCCATTTGATGATTGTACTATGTATGGGTTACAAAGGAGCATGTTCTTGTTCTCAGCAAATATACAATTAGTAGTTAGGGGTAAAATGGCAGACATTTGAATCAAACTATTCATTGTGCATGTACAACACAGTGAAAAGGATAAAGATAATATGGCAAATGGAGCAAAATGTTACAATGGTGTATCTGGCACATAAGGAGTTCTTTCTACTATTACAATTCTTCTGGAAGTCTGAAAGGAGTAGAAAAACGAAGAAGTGAGCTGATAAAATTTCAGGTGGAAAGAAAAACCCTGAGTGGTGGCAGTTAACAGAGCATTCCCATAGGAAGCGGAGTCAAAGCCTGGTCCCTTTCGGGCCCTCAGACTCTCACAGCTAGAGCTGGACGGAGTGATGCTGTGCTGACCTCACTGTGCTGGTCTGAAAGAGCCAGGACAGGGACTGTGTCTGTCCTGCGGGAGACGCCAGCACCCGGGCTGAGAGGCACGCACATGAGTGAACGCTCAGCATGCAGTTACTGGAGTACAACCTCCCCCTGCAGCACCACTGCTCTTCCCAGTCTTCCTGCTGCCACATCCGACGCACAAAGGTAGCTCAAGGACGCCAGGGAAACCAGAAAAAAACATTCCAAATTCTGGCATTCATCGGACTATTAAAATTTTTTTAAAAAGTTTCTGAGTGTTTTGGAATGTTATTTGGGGCAGAGTGCTGGTTGTGGGTTTCTTCCTAACAACACGATTCTGTGTCTTAGGAGGAACTCAGGCTGAGTCACATCCACTGGCTTCAAACCTGCTGACACATCACACAGAAAAAGGGGTACTTCAAAGGTGGGAGGCCCTGCCTCAAAATACAACCTCCTGCTCTCTGGCCATGGGGAAAGGGGTCCAGACAGTGAGAGGCATTTCGTGCGTGCTCTGAATCTTTGCTCCAGTGTGTTGCAGCCGACGGCCGAGTGGGGGGAGGTGGGGGCGCCAACAGGAAAGCCACACCTTGGAGAGGAATGCTGGAGCCCAAGCGTGAGCCAAGGTGAAGCCAGGGTCAGGCCTGCTGGGTGTCTGGGGGCCCAGGAGGGCTGGGGCCCCACTTTTTCAGTAACTGTCATGCTCTGTACTCTTAGAGGGGGTCTGGTGACACGGGCCACCCTACCCTTGGAGAACTGGTTTCCCAGGGAGAGTGCGTGTGCACAGGAGGCCCAGGTAACCCTGGAATCAGGATTAGGGGTCCTCAGAGTTAGAATCCCTATCACACCGGCTTGCACACGCCTTCAAGCGACTCTTCCAAGACAGGGCTCCAGGTGAGGAGAGATGACCTCTTCGCTGGGCAGCTGCTAGCCTTTTATATTCAGACTTTACTCCACCCACCCGCCTCCACTTACGCAGGCATTAAATATTGCCTCTAGGACCTGAAAGGAGCTGCCAGGGGCCATTGAGGACCACCTTTCTTTCCCACTACTTTGACTAAATCTCCCCTCCCTACAGCACTTTAAAAAAAATTCTCCAAGTAATTCAAGAACCTTTAATTCAGATAACTGCAAAATGAAATAAACTATAATAACCGCCTGCTCTGTTCCCGCCTGTGCTCGCCCCTCCAGGCTCTGCCCACCCGCCTCCTCGGCCCCGTGTCTGAGTCCTGCTCCCCTGGGCAGCAGCATCTCTTTGGTCCAAATGGATCCTCAGGGGGCAGCTGTACCAGCCTGGGGACCAGGAACCTTGAGTAAAATTGAGCAGAGCCAGGAAGGACCCAGCGATGAAACCAGGGGTGGGTCTCATGTCGGAGTTCAGTGTGGGTGCTGTGGCAGAGCCCCCTCCTTATAACCTGACCTTTGGCATCTGAAGCAGGCACACCCCAGACTGTCACCTTGGCGTCCCAAGAGCCCTTAGCAGCACACCACCGCACATCTCTGGAGAGGGCTGGCCCCCGCCTGCCAGCCCCCACAGCTCGGGAGGCTGCCGTGCAGCTGCTCCGTGTCACTCACCAGCTTCTGAAAGAGGTCACCCACTCGCTGCTGGTGACTCCACTGCTGCACGCGGGGAAAGAGCCCGTCGTAGAACTCCTTGTGGATCTCGTAGAGCTCAGGCACTTTGAAGAAGATGGTCTCGATCTGCTGGCTCGTCAGCACTGGCTGAGAGGTGGTGGCAGCGGCCTTCAAAGGCTTCATGGGCTGGAAGAGGGCACAGGTAAGGCAGCATAGGTGACAGGTCGAGGTGGCACAGGTAACAGGTGAAGTGGCGCAGGTGAAAGGGCTCGCCATTTTTCAGGTGCATGGTATGATTACGGAAAATCATGGTTATGTGACGTGGTTATATTTATAAATTCTATTAAAAATTAAAATTTAATTTTTCTGACCCCCTGACACCTCCCAAGGTGTCTCAATGACTCGAAAGAGGGTGGGTGCCCCTAGGCTCTAGCAGCTGACCTGAGACCTGGGCCATGTGAGCTGAGTTCCCTGTGTCCCTGCCCTGCCCCACTCAGCCCCTGTACCCTCCTTACCAGCAGCAGCGCCTCCAGGTGGCTCAGGTAGGTCTCCTCACTGGCCAGGATTCCAGATAGGACCCATTTTCTCATCTCCAAGCCCTTTTCCAGGTCCAGCTCACTCTGCAGGAGAAACAGACAAAAGTCAGACCTGAGAGATGATGCCTGAGGTGACCTGTCTCAGAGAGGTAGACCAGCTTGTCAACCTGAGAACAAGTCTCCAAGAAAGCTCCAGGTGGAATTAGAATGAGTCACAGGAACTCCAGCATGCCAGCCACTAACTTGTGGTCATTGTAAATTCCAGCAAAGCCAAGGGCCACCCTCAGTCTTGATATTGGGAAGTTTGGACCTTAATAGGCTGGGCAAGGCTTCCCTCCACACCTTCTACCTGCGACCAAGGAGTGGTGGCCCCAGAGAGGCTGAGTGAGCCAAGGGGGCATTGGGGCCCAATCCATAATGGCCCCAGCTCCTTTCCTTTGCCACTCCTCCCCAGGATTCTCTGCTGTCGTCACCTGACCCTTGAACTGAAGGGTGGGGGACTACTCCCTCCTTCCACACTGGTGAAGCTGGAAGCTGCTTCCACCTGCCCAAGGGGAACTTGGTTCCCTGGGCTTAGCGCCTTTGTCCCTTGAGCCTACTCTTCTGATTCTGTCGGCAGGGACCCACTTACTGGTGTGCTAAGGTAAGGTTCCCCACTCCTGTGAACACCCCTACTAAATGTTGGGTGAAGCTGTATTGCCTCTTCCTCCAAACGACAGAGCTGACATGTCACTGGATGCTGATATAGAGGGCAGAGTCCACGCAGCTGGAAAACCACATTCCAGTCCTGGCTGTGATAACGTCATGGGCTGCAGTGTGTCCCCCAGGGCCTCAGAGGGTGGCTGCATTTGGAGGTAAGGTCTTTAAAGAAGTAATTAGAAGTAATTGAGTTAAAATGAAGTCATTAGGGTGGGCTCTAATCCAATACAACCGGTGTCCTTATAAGAAGAGGAGATGAATGGTTAAAGGTACAAACTTCCAGTTACAAAATAAATAAGCCCTGGGGATGTGATGTATGACATGGTGACTGCAGTTAACAATACTGTACTATGTATTTGAAAGTTGGTAAGAGAGATCTTAAAAGTTTGCATCACAAGATGAAAAATTTGTAACTATGTGAGGTGACAGATGTTAACGAGACACTGCAATGATCACTTTGCAATATAAACATATACTGAATCATTATGTTACACATCTGAAATTAATGTTATATGTCAACACCTCAATATTTTTTTTTAAAAAGAGGAAATTAGGATGCTGACACACACAAGGGGAAGACGCAGGAAAAAGAGAGCCATCTCTAAGCCAGGGAGAGAGGCCTCAGGAGAAATCGACCTGTCAGCACCTTGATCTTGGACTTCCAGACTCCAGAACCATGAGAAATAAATCTCTGTCGTTTAATCCCCCAATCTGTGACACTTTGTTATGGCCACCCCAGGAAGCTCATACAGACGATGAAGCTAAAGGCAACAAAAACTGCCGTGTGACTGCCTGGCCATGCCCCTGCTTGCTCCGTGACCCTGAACAAGCAAAGTTTGGTGTCGAAGGTAGTCCCAGGGAGGCACCAGGTGAAGAGAGGTCCTACGTTCATTAAAAGTGACATAATAGCTTGCCCATTCCACCTCCAGGTTTCGAGCCCACGGGGGAGCGTGAGGCGACCCCGCCATGGCAGTCCTGTGGTGTGGAACTGGAGCACTACCCCCTCAGTCACACGCTTTCCCAAATCTCTCAGGGAGATCCGTGATGGGGCAGCCTCCTGGCTTCAATATCCCTGATATGTGGGGCTGGAGGATTCTCTGTTGGGTATTGGGGGGCCATCCTATGCCACATAGGGTGTTGAGCAGCATTTCTGGGCTCTACCTACCACTCTCCTGGCCCAGTGAGAGGAAAGCACTTCATGGTATAGATGGTGGCCCAGCAGAATGTGCCCAGGGCCAGGGGTCGGGGGACAGGGCCTCAGAGCAAGCCTGCCTAATGAGCCCCTTTGCCCAGAGTGTAAACTGGGGAAAAGAGGCTCAATCTCCATGTCCCACCGACTTCTGCTTTCCATGTCCCTGGGGCTTATATCACATCCATGCTGCCCACTGGGAATATCTAAAGAGCCATCCTGGACCACCACTTGGCTCTGGGAATCTTCTAAGTGTGCACGCACACACGCGCGTGCTTGTAATGGGGCCAGCCATCAAGATCTTGGCTGACAGCCACTTCAGGAAAAGTTCACCACACACGGCAGCCTCCCTGGGCACACTGGGTGGTGGCTCTACAGGTAGAGCCTCCAGGACACGCTGTGCCTGATGGTGAAAGTCCTTGTGTCGGCATACTGTCTGGAACATGTAAGTGCTTGATGAAAATTCACTGAGCTCACAAATCAATGAGTGGATCTAGAACATGCTAGGCCCAGTTTGGACTGCATCCTTCTGGAACCTTCTGCATCCTTGTCTGTGAGACAAGTAGGTCCCAGGATCCAGGACTGTCAGTGCAGCCTGCTGCACGTGGTGCACAGCCAGGCCAGGTGGGGGACCCTGATGCCTCCTCCTATCCCAGCCTGTCAGTCAAGGCCACACCGTGAACGGGGACAGAGCCCGGGGGAAGCAGCTCTCAGCTGCCCCTGCACGTGCCGGAAGAGGTGAAGGTGCAGGCAGCAGCAGCCACACACCCAGCCCTGTGTGTCCTGAAGAACAATCCTGCTACTGTGAATGTGGGGAGAGGGGGCCGAGGGGAGCTGTGACGGCCCCACCCAGCATGAGAGGCTCATGCTCATTGGGTGGGTGGCAGCACTGTGCCTCATTTCCACCCACACAGTTTGGAAAGCCGAGAGGAAAAAGCACAGCAGGATGGTGCAGAGGCCAGCTCTCCCTGTTCTGAAGGGCGCGGCCAGCTCCGGGAACATCGGGCCGGAGCCTGTGCTGAGCTAGGGAGGAGACGGGGGACACAGGCACCTCTCCTTAGACTGAGACGCTCCTCCTTCATCTTCAGACGGTGCTGGTGGTGTCAGACAGGCACAGCCCGAACGCCAGCCAACTCCATCTCACAGAAGAGAGGGTAGGAGAGAGAGCGCAGCTGATGAGCGCAGAGAGCAGGACCAGGACCTGGGCGATTTATAACCTGCCCCCTGCACACGTGCCAGTTCTGGAAAGGGCGTGTGAATCCAGTCAGGGCCAAGAGGGCAGGAACACCTCGGTGGGAGGAAGCCAGAGGAAAAGGACAACTAAGAAAGGAAGCAGCAAGCCTAAAAGGAAGGCTTCCTGCTGCTGCCTGGGAGGGGGGAGGGGGTGGAGACAAGGGAGGGAGCCAGCAACACAAATCTTGATGCTAGAAGAGCAGATAAAAATGAACTGGGCATGACGACAGGTAGGAAGAGCTGAGCGAGGGACCCAGGTGACCACAACTGCCATCTATCAGACAGCTGCCAGGCCCCCAAGGAGAGCCGAGAGCCAGAGCTGGAACAGAGCTGCAGGCATGTGAGCAGCAGTGAAAGCCTGAGGAGCACCTCTCACCTCCAAACCCAAGCTGGGGGAGCAAGGGTGATCAGGGGGCAAAAGCCCAGCCATGAGGAGGAGGCTGCTCCCAGGTATGAGTTTGTAGCCAAAACAGCTGCTGGACAAAGGAGCTTCTCTTCCTCTTTGGACAGGAGCTGTGTTTTCATTAAGAGCAGGGCTGAACATTGTCCTGTAGCCCAGACAACAGAGAGCAGTGGCTGGGGGCTCCCGTAGCCCCAATCCTTCAAAGAGAGGCCCAAGGATACAGGGCAGGAGGGATGATTACTGGGCCGACCACCTGATAAACCAACTCAGCAGGCTCTTGGGAGGGAAGGGAACAGGCTGGGCTGGCACCAAATACCTCGTTTCCCCAACTTGGCAGAGAAGACAGGTGAGGGCAACAATGTCCCTATTTAATTCAGGGCTCCAGACCGAAGTGTCATGGCAGAGCTAAGCCACAGGGACACAGGCAACGTTTATCTGTCCACACCTGGTACAGAGACTCACCAGGGCCCCCGAAAGGTCAAAGCACTGGCAAGTGAATCATGAAAGTGAATGAACTTGTGGTTGCTCAAATAAAAGCACAAGTTAGAGTTATAATTTCTGTTCCACAGACACTGACCAGATACACTGAGTGTGGAGATGGCCAGCAGCTAAATTATAAAGCAGGCCTGTTGGTCTTCAAAAGCGACTTCTGAGCAGGGGTGATCAACCGAATATGTGCATTTACTTTTGGTTTCCTCCTGAAGACAAAACAGAAAAAAACTACAAAAAAACCCCAAAGCGTCTGTGGGCCCTGCCAGCCACCCGCTGAGTCAGCGCATGGTAACAGCCACATCTGCAGAGCAGCAGCAGTTGCACCCGAGACCACGTGCTTTCTGGGCCACATGCCCATGGGAGACCCCTGGCTGGAGGGCCTGTCCAGCTCCACCACTGGCTGAGAGGTTCCTGAATAGTAGCACGTGTGGGCTGGGGTCACATCTGCCCCTCCTTGCTGAGCCCAAGTCTCTGGGCCTACCCCTGGCCATTACCCCAGGGACGGGGCCTAGTGGGTCACTGTTACAAAGTCATGCGGCATGGCACAAAGCGTGGAGCCTGGTGGGGCAGGGGCTGCTGCTCTACAAAGTCAGCTCCCTTCTCTAAGCCTTGATGTGCCCCCTATACGTGAGCCGGTGGGATGCTCAAGGACCCAGGAGTGAATGACCATGCTGACCTGGCAGCTGGCAGTGATGCCCAGACCCTATCCCCTTCCCTGACACTGCTGAAGAAAGGTCACTCAATGGCTGGTAGCTCTGGCCCCAGCCTCCCAGGAGTGTCTACAACACCACCTTGCTTTCTTTGGGTCTGCAGTGCCAGCTTCACCCTCCCAGGAGAGAGGGGCGGTAGTCATGGAAACAGCCTTCACAGAACCTCCTCTTCCCAGCATCTCCAAGTCAGTGTAGACAAGTGTCTGAGGGCAAAAGTCTGGGGGTGAGTGGCCAAGTGTTCAGAGCCTGGGGCATAGGGAGGGCAGATCTGTCTCCTCAAGGGGCCTGAAGGTAGAGCAAGATACTGCCAGGTAAAGGCAGCCCTCAGGGACAATGGATGGACAGGGAGAACCTATTCCAAATTTAGAACTCGCCCTACTTATGCAGGGCCCTAAGGACCCCTGAATATACCAAACCACGCTCCCAAAGCAAGAAGAAAAAAGTGCACCAAAAAGGCAGGGAAGTTGAAAGTGTCAAGTGAGGAATGGGGAAGGCTTCAAATATGGTAGCTGTGTGGCCTTGAGCAAGTTACTCCATCTCTATGAACCTGTTTCCTAATCTGTAAAACGGTGAAACCGGACTTTGGATAAGAAGCTGCAGGGGGCAGGTGTATGTTACACACCGGCTTCTCCTCCCATCCTTGTGTTTCAACACCACGTTCTTTAGAAATCACGAAAGCATAGGTAAGAAGCAGTCTTGCAGCTTCTTAGAGGTGCTAGCTAAAAGACGCAACTGCAGCAAAAAGACTCTCACCATGTGACCGCGGGGCCTCAGGTCTACACAGTAAAGTGGAAGTGACAGCAGGATCGTTAGTGAAAGACCCTGGTCAAATGGATGGAGTCACTCTCAGCACCCGCTCAGGTGAAAGGGAGCAAGTGCGCTGTGTGGAGTGCAGGGACAGGAGTCTGGACGTCACCCCTGCTTGGCACCACTGGTGGGGCCACCCCCACAGGTCCTCAGCTCGAGCTGCTTGCCTCCTCCACGCTCGGCTGACGGAGTCCACGATCTCCCTAGGCAACATATCCAGCAGGCAGTCCCCACGCCCCAGACGAAGGGATAAGGAAGGAGTTTTAGTGACCTGACATCCAGCCTTGGATCCATTAGCTCTTGCTGCTTGCCTCTGAGTGAGTGGCTGTGCTTTAGGAAGCCTCTGTGACAAGGACAGCCGGCCTGGAGCTGTGCCCAAGCCCCATCTCACACCAGACCCACTGCCCTAGGACTCACTGCTTTCGTAGACTCCAGAGCTCCCGAGGCCAGTGCATCCCGGCTGCCCCTGCCCTTGCTGCCGAGGTGGGGTGAGGAGGAGGGAGAGTCATCGATGTAGGGCAGCCCATCCTGGTGTCGGCGCTGCTCCTCGGCCCGGTCCGTGGCACTGCCGTATCCAGGTGGTGTTCCAAATGACGTATCTGTGTGCACAGAGGAGCAGCCTGTGTTAGAGACAGGAGGGCTGTCTGCCTGGGAGTGTCCACACCCACCTGTCCAGCAGGTACCCAGATGACACCATCTGTCATCAGCAGGTGTCAAACAGGGACTGTGGGAATGGTGACCTCACCTTCACAACCAACTGGCCAGAAAACCCCAGGGTGAGGAGGGGACAAAACGGCGGCCTACTACCCAAACAAAACAAGACTGGCCTTTCGAATGGTATCTGGGACATGTCTGCTTTTGTCCCAGGAGTGGGGCCTCAGACGTTACTGAAAGAAGGACCCAAAATGCTAGTGTCTTGCTGTCAAAGACAGTCCTTGCACACCTGTCCATGGGGATGGGATGGGGCAAGGAGCACAGGCTAGCACACTGGCCCTAGGTGCAAGCTGTGGCCACAAGCAGCGTCCCACGTTGGCCAGTCTAAGCCCAAGGGACGGGTGCTGCACCCCGCCCCCTCCCTCGCCCTGTCTCTCAGCTGACTCACAGTCCACTTCCCAGCTGGTCTGGCAAAATCCTAGATCACCTTTACCCCAATCGGAGTGTGCCTGTGTGATTAGAGGGTGGCTTATCCGACAACAGACTCCCTGCTGCTGGGGACTATCTAGTTATGAAGGTTAACACCTCCCCCCAAAGGCCCCTGAAGACAGTCACCTTCCTCCTAGGCTAAATCATAAAGGCACACCCATTGGCCTTTATGTAGCTCTGTTCCCAGACCCCTCACCAAGACATTGCCTACAAGGCCCAGCCTGCTCCAGGCCTCAGGTGAGGGACACTTTCGATTCCTTCTAAAGGGCACTTTCATAGCCCATGAGGTTATACTGACTGGGTAACGTCCATCGGGTTATGTCACTTTCACCGCCCAAACGTTACCACTGCAAGTGGCCTCTGCAGTGTTCATTCAATGGTTTACAACTTCAGGGGCTCAGGCTCCGGGGGCTGGTGGCAGCCAGACCCACCCAGGCCAAGTGGGCACAGGGCTGCCAATGGACTTCTGGAGCTGGCCCAACAATCCCAGAGGGGGACCATTTTCAGTTCTTTCCATGTGGACAGCTGGGAAGAGCTATGGCTGGAGTGACCAGGTGCTCATGGATGGCCAAAGGCCCAGCTTCCTCGCATGCCTCTGCTTCTCCCAGGTTCTCTGACTCCGTGTCCCGGCAGGTTGCACACCCTCTAACAGGTGTCCTTAGCCCTATCTACACACCACAGTCACCTGGGGAGCTTCAAAAGCATAACAAAACCAATGTGGACCAACTGAATCAGATGCTCGGGGTGGCCTGGGGATTCCAGCAGGCGCCAGGGCTGAGACCGCTGTACTACCCTGCCCAACTCAGCGTCTGGCACTGTGCTGGTTACCATGTCGACCCACCCGTGTCCCCTGTGTCTGCCGACACTGACTGCAAAGGCCAGGCTGTGTGTGTGTGTGTGTGTGTCCACAGAAGGGTCCCAGCAAAGGCTAGTTTTGGACTGAGAGTAGCAGACAGGATCGGGGAACCCCAAGAGCTTCGTAGCCTCCAGTCAAAGCCCCATTAAGCTGTGCAGAGGTGCCCTGGTCTCCTTAACCCATAGGCCACTTAGGTGGCCCCAGGTCCTGAGACATGGCATCAACACCCAGCCCACTGGCCTGTGGGTGTTATACTGTCCTTGCAGGACAGTCATAGGCCAAGATCAAGTTCTGCGTCATCCTCTCAAGATTTTGCAAAGGTACTCAACTAGCTCTCACCCAGCATCCCTGAGAATAACTGAGGAGGGTTCTAATATATTAAAAAACACAAAACCCGGTTAATGCAGAACCTTAATCCTGCAACTGACCCTGCAAAATGGGTCTGACTTCGGCTTCTACTTCCTTTTGGGGAATCGGAGTTTTTTTTGTTTTTTGTTTTGATAATGAACACAGAAGCCTTCTTGTCCACTCAACATCTAGGATATGAACCCTATGTCACAGGAATCTCTACTGGAAACCTGCCCACTGAAGGCAGTCCAGTTGGAAGGCCTCAGCTGTCAGGTAGGGCCATCCTCACAGAGAGCCTGATGGTCTCCCTGGGCCATGACGTCTTTGCTCTACCTGTCCTCCAGGTGGGGCAGGTGGACCAGCTCTGAGAGCTGTGGTGGGACTTTCTCAGAAGAGACTCTGGTCCCAACCTGTCAGTTGCAGGTCACTTAAGCGGTCCATGTCTCAGTTTTCCTAACTTTAAAACCAGAAGCATGAACTAAAACGTCACTGTCACTCTTTAGTGAAGCCAGCTGTGCCCTACTGACATCCTGACTCCACCTCCTGACAGCTCCCTTACTCTGCTGCCCACTCTTCCTCTGGACCTGGCTTTTACATTAGCTCAGAATTATCAACATCCACAAGTTCTCTCAAAGAACTTTTAAACTGGCTTTTAAAAAAATAATAATAATAATAACTATTTTTTATAGGCAACATTTTCTTCATTTTCTTTACCTGGGGACTACCACCTGATTTCCAGGCCAGTGACTACAGAGTTCACATCCAAGATCAGATCAACACTGAGTCGTGACTCTCCAGTAAGAACTTCAGGGGCCCCAGGGCTTACTCCAGAGGAGCCACAAAATTTCATGTTTGGGAAACAACCTGCTGGCTTAGTGACATCCAGGGGCAAGAACCAAGTGCCTAGGGGAGGGTCTGTCAGCCAGTGTCAAGTGCGCCATCAACGGATGCAGACACTTCACCTCCCCCAGGGGAGATTGAGAGACCAGACTTCCCAGCCAGGCTCCACGGGGTAATTACAAGGATCTGGTTAACTAAAAACCCAGGCATTTTCCCACTGGACACACATCTCCCCAAACCAATGTCTAAGTAACTAATGCTTTTTAGTCTGGGATCCAGATGGCCAGTCACCCCTGCTGCATTCTACCCGAGGGCTTCGTTCGGCTCACTGTCCCAGCCAACGCAGACTTAGTACCCTTCATTTCACTGATTCCCCAGCCTGCTCCAATGCAAATGTGATGGGGATTAGGGAGCAAAGCCCTCTACTTCCTTATCCCCCATTCTAACCAGCACACAGGGACCCACCTTCCTCTCAGTGCACTTTTTCACACCTGAGGTCCCCCTCCTCTTGGGCATAAGATGTGTTCCCTGGGGATTTTGAAAGCCGCTGTCTCCCAAGAACTAGAGCAAAGTGAGAGAGAGGATTGCTCTCCCCTCCTCTACCAGGAACAACAGATGGAAAAGCTCTATGGGCCTTGACACCTCGGGCAGGATGGGGACGTGGTGGCCACAGCAGCGGGCACTTCCTAAAAAACTCTATCCAAAGCTGAAACCAAACACTGGAGAGTGGAGGGCATCGGCCTGGGATCCTGTAGCTACAGGAGGTTCAGGGAGATGAACAGCTATCCAGCCGGGGAGAGGGAGAACGAGGCTGATCCTGGTCCAGAGCTCCGCAGACAGCGGCGGGCTTAGTGTGGAAAAGGGATATATGCACAGTGAAATCAAACCTCCCCCTCTCCAGGAAAGTTGGCTTAGCAGCCCCAATCCTAGCATTCAGCAAATCTATTCTCTGATGCAAGAAAAAAGGCAAAAAAAAAAAAAAAAAGGCAAAACAACAACAACAACAATAAAAACAGGTAGAAGGAAAAGTCTCAGGGGTGGAGGTCCCCCTAGTCAGTGTACAGGTCATGTCCCCTTCTTACACCTTGAGGACAATAACTGCTTTTTAAAAAACATCTTTCAAAAATTTAAACAGAATTATCGTATGATCCAGCAATTCCACTTCCGGATACATACTCAAAAGAACTGAAAGCAGAGACTGGAACAGATAATTGCACACCCACGTTCACAGCAGCATTATTCACAAAAGACAAACGGTGGAAGTAATACAAATATCCACTGACGTATAAATGCATAAACAGAATGAAGTATGGACATAAAATGGAATGTTACCCGGCCTTACAAAAAGAAGAAAATTCTGACACATGCTACACGTGAGTGAACCTTGAGGACATTATGCTAAGTAAAACAGGCCAGTCACAAAAATAGTCACATTTAGTCACATTTACCATATGATTCCACCTACATGAGGTACCTAGAGCAGTCAAATTCATAAAGACAAAAAGTGGAATGGTGGGTGCCAGGGGTAGGGGAGGAGGAATGGTGAGCTGTTGTTTAACCCATTTCTCATTAAAAAAAAAAAAAAAAACTGTAGCTTGCTGCCACCATTAATTTAATTTGACGTAAACGTGCTCTTTGAGGCTGAAGCAAATCTGACTGGTTTTCAATGTGAAAGTAAACCATAAAAACTATTCCTGAAGTTTCTAAACAGAACTTGTCTCTACTCCTAATGTAACGGAAAAGCATACATAAATCAGATTCATCAGATGAGTCTTCCGCTAACGACTGTTTGAGAGTGACGTCAACATCACGTGTAGGAATGCTACATTTTCTAGGATTTGACATTTTCAGTGATCGAGGATTACTGTATTTTGTAAATGGAAACACCACTACTACAAAAAGAATGCTATAAATAGAATGATGTCATTTGTTTCCAAAGACCATTAATACACTAGAATGATGTAAAAATAATAATAAAAGTGAGATATTTCGTGGCAAACTTTGGGGGTAAGGTTAGGACTGTGATTTGTGAGTTATCTTGGGGTAAATGCTGCAGACACAAGTGCTGCTGGCGAGTATTCTCAGGGCAAACCGGAAATGGGTTAATGGGGACAGAGTTTCAGTTTGAGAAGATGAAAAAGCTCTGGAGGTCGATGGTGGTGATGGTTGCACGACAATGTGAATATACTTAATGCTATGGAACTGTACACTTAAAAATGGTTTAAATGGTTTATTTTATGTTATGTATACTTAACCACACACACATACACACACACATACTCCTAAGGTCCCTCCCAGCCAGTGGCAATGTGGGAGTGGCTGTGCTGGGGTAGGGTATGAGGGGCCTTCCCTTTATTACCAGCAGCCCCCCTATAACCACATCTAAAATAAGCTCAGAACAAGCACAGAATCAAAACTTTCAAGCACTGCACTCCTTGAGCTGATGAGACTGGACAGGGTGATGGGATGGCTAGTCCTCCACGTATATGTATTTGTTTAATAACAAAGTCAATAAAGGAAGGTTCTGTACGTGCTCTATCAATGCTGCCTCACAGGAGTCCCTGGCGTCATACTCCTGGACCACTCAAACTGGCACAGCCACTGTTTCCAGCAGCCACACGCCTGGTTCTGAGCCATCCTTCAGCTCTTCAAGAGATGACATATCCCCTTTTCGGGCCCGTTCCCGCCCACCTGAATTTTCCTAATCCAGGCTGGATAAGAATCCTGCCAGCTGATTTTCTGAGGCCAGAGGAGAATTTGGCCTATCATGACTCACACGTAGTGCCCACACAGGACCCCCTCAGTAATAACAGCACAGCACGTGCTTGTAGCCTCTAGACACTGTCCTCTCTGCTCTCAGAGAGCCAGACCACATCTGTCTTGAAAATATCAGCTGCCTTCAGACTAGCCTCAGTCCCTTTAGCCTCTCGAAAGCCTGTCTGTCTCTAAGCCTTAATTCAAACAGCTCCAATAACTTCGACACTCTCCTCCCCATGTTCACTTCTGCCAGTCAGGGAGCATGCATCTCTCTCCGTGGCCTCTGCCAGGCCCTGCTGGGGCCCCAGCTGCGGGGGATCCCGGGAAATGTGTATAGAACCAAACCTGGACCGCTGGCCATGCACCTCCTGGGAATGGCCAAGCAGGGAAGCCCTCCTGAATCCAATGTACCTGGATGGTCTCCAGGTCCTGCTTCCAGATGCCTCACTGCAGCCAGAGGTTTAGGGCTCCAGGATCCCAGTTCCTGTCACACACACTCTGGCTCATGCACCCCAGGGTGAGAGCCTAAAGCAAGCCCTTGGGAGGAGCAAAGATTATGTTCTTAGCCCTCCCTACCCAGAACAGATGGAAACAGCTGGAAAGTGCCAGAAGAGTGATTCTCTAATAAACACCCACTGTACCAGGATCCAGAGAAAAAAAGAGGAACACCAGGAAAGCAGGTGGGCGAGGCAGAGACGCCATCATGCAGAAAGACCATGGGCAGGGTGGTCTCCCACCCCTGTTTACACTGTCAGCAAATGGCTGGGCCATATTTGTTTACAAAAGTAAAAGTGAATCAAACACCATCTTCCTTCCGGTGGCTGGGCCAGCTGCTACAGAAAGGTATCTGCAGGGGGGCCGTGAAGCCCCTACCCAATCATACTGCAGAAGTCCTCCTTTCTCCAGCTCTTGCCCTCCTCCCTTGGCCCTGCATCGTCCCCTGGGTCGGAGGTAAGCAGCACAGTCACAGTGGTGTGGCAGCGCTGGTTACTATAATAAACTGTAGCTCACATCCTTGGGGTTCTTGCCAGGTAGGTGTCACGCCTCCGGGAGAGGCTCTGAAAACTGCAGCTGGGATGGAGCGGTCCAGCTGTCACCAGTGGGCCCACAGGTGCTGGCTTTGGACCCCGTGCTCATCTGCAGCCTCAAGCCTTCCTCCCACTGCCCTGCATGCTGAGAGCAAACTCTATCCATGGGTCCTGGGGCTCAGTATCTGAGGGCTGGCTCCTTCATTTTGCAGCAGAACCCCATGCACGTACAGTCAGGGAATAGCTACAGTGCTTCAGAGAAGTAAGTTTCCCAAACAGTAGAAAAGCCTCAAATCATTCACGTATATACCCATGAAAATGCTCACGGTCCTTGGCTGGGCATGTCCTCTAGGCTAGGCTTAGCACTGACCATGTCATTTCCTTGAATCCAACCTGCTACCTTAGTGGGCAGGAACTTCTAGATACCCATTTTCTGGATAAGGAAACTGAGTCTCTGAGAGAGGAAAAGGTAGAGGCTTGACTACATCCAGATTCACCTGTTTGACTTGCTTCTCCAGTCACTTTCCAAACACATTTCAAAGAAAAGACATCTCTAAAAGGTCGAGCTGATAGTATGACCCAGCAATTCCCATCCTAGGTATATAACTAAAAGTGAAAACAAATGTGTAAACTAGAATTTGTATCAGAAGGTTCGAGCAGTGTTATTCACAATAGCCAGAAGGTAAAACAACTCAAATGTCCATCAACTAATTGTGGCATATCTATACGATGGAAGAGTCAGCTTCAAAAGGAAGTGAAGTATTGAGACATGTTACAACATGCATAAAGCCCTAAAACATTATGTTAAGAAGACAGTCTCAAAAGACCTGATTCTACTTATATGAAAATCCAAAATAGGCACATCCATAGAGACAGAAAGTAGATACTTAATGTGCATGGGGATTCCTTTTGGATGAAAGTATTTTGAAACTAAATAGAGGTGGTGAATTGCAAATCATTGTGAATATACTATATGCCCCTAAATTGTTCACTTTAAAATGTTTAGTTTTATGCTTTATGCAATTTCACCTCAAAAGAAAAAAGAAAAAGAAAAAAAAAAGACCTGTTTTTCTCTCTTAAACAGGGAGCCCAGAACATAATCCAGCTGTTTCCTGAAGATGAAGAACATTATTCTGGACAGACATCAGACTGCCTGGCACCATGACCTTGGGCCACCTGTGAGCAGTGAGAGGCTGCTGTCCTTTCTGAGTTATCTAGTTGGTTTGGGTGGGTTTTTTTTTTTTTTTTTTTTTTGCTTTCTCCTCTGCCGTCAGGCTGGCAGCTATTTCTTTTTGCATCTATACCAAGTGGGTCAAAATTCTTTATAAATGAAACATCCCCCATTCAGTTAGCCACTGCATTCTGGCAAGAGACCTGTCATTAGAGCCATTGGTTCTGTGGCAGGAGGGGCACAGAGAGCACACCGGAATCCTGGGGCTTTTCCGCTCTCATGTTGTCACCATAACAATGACATCACTAGGCCAGCATGGAAAGCCCCAGCTGCCCAGGCAGGGGAAGACCAGCACGTGCCACAAAGAAGGCCCTAAGGCTAGTAAAGTCCTCCAGATAGGCCGGAAAATACTAGTCAGGAAGGGCCTGAGCCTCCCCTGCTCATGGCCTGTGCCAAGCTCTCTTGGAGGAGACAGGCCAACTGATAAAGCAGCTCTTAAGGCTCATCCTGCTCAGGGTTTGTGTTCCAAGCTGGCTGGAGACTAAATCACCAGGTCAACTTTGCTAGTGACTTTTATCACTAATGAGTGAGTGTCCCCATTGTGGGCAGACAAGGAACACCAATCAGCATCCAGAACATTAAAGGACTTTCTATAGTCTCCAAGGAGTCACCTGTGCTTAAGGCTCCTAGATCCTCCAGGAGGGAAAATATTTAAGCTTGGGCCCTGGGGCTGGGACCAGGTGGTGCCAGGGCAGGGCAGGGCAGGCAGAGGCTGGAACACCAGCTAGAAGAGCCGCAGCCCTCAGCCACTTGATGATGTAATTATTTTCTTCAGCACCACTTTGACTCTGCAACAATAGGGTTCAGAAAGATTTCTTGAGGCAGTTTGGTTCCAGACAATTAAATTAATGTATTTATTCAGCACCTAATATTTAGCCAAGATGTATGACACCCATAATTCATGCCAGGCACTGTGCTGGGTACATTACAGCAAGGACCACAGACCCAGCCAATGCCCTGTTCCTGGAAGATGGTAGAATCCTACAAGTCACATGACATGTGCATTATAGCAAGTCCACCAACAAGAGGCAGCTGGACTTTGAGGCAGGGAATCAGGGGCCACCTCCCTGAGGAAGTGACTACAGAGCCAAGACCTAACGGAGGACAGAGAAGTAGACGTTGGCAGCCCTGGATCACAAAGGTGGGAAGGGTCACTGTAGTTGCTTCAATGATGGCCCCAAAAAGATATGTCCACATCTTAACTCTCAGAAGCTATGAGTGAGACCTAACTTGGAAAAAGGGTCTTTGCAGATATAATTAAGAACCTTAAGATAAGATCACCCTGGATTATCCGATGGACCCTAAAACCAGTGACAAGTGTCCTTATAAGAGAGGAGAAGGCTATGTGAAGATGGAGGCACAGACTGGAATGATGTGGTCCCAAACCAAGGAACACACAGGGCCACCAAGAGCTGGAAGCAGAAAGGAAGGACCCTCCCCTAGAGCCTCCAGAGAGTATGACCCTGCTTTCACCTTGATTTTGGACTTTAGCCTCCAAAACTATGAGAGAACACGTATTATTGTTTTAATCTACTGAGTTTGTGGTCACTTGTTAAGGCAGCCACAGGAGATTAACACAGATGCAGCCCGTGACCTGGAAGTGGTGCTGTGGAGTCCGAGAAGAGACAGCCCAGGCCGGGAGGGGGCCAGAAGAGTTTCTGGAGGCAAGGTTTGTGTAAGATAGAAAAGCTGAGGGTTCAACCAGTGGAGGGGGAGGGAGTTATGGAGTTAACTCAGCTGAGAGGTCTCCTGAGGCTCAAATAATTCAGAAAGGCTGGCAAAGGCAACATTCTAGGAACGAGAGAGAGAGGTGGGAAGGAGTAATTTCATTGAGAGCCCTAGGCGGCAGGCCAAGGATTCAGACCTTGATTTAGAAGGTATTGGGGGCCATGAAAGTCTGGAACAAAAAAGGGGCCCCAGGGGACACAGGAGCAGGTGACACTGGGGCTGAGGCTTCCATGATGGTCACTCCAGGTGAATGAGGTAGAGGGGTCTAGCATCGGTGGAAAGGGATGCCATGACATCGAACACACAATGAACAGGGCCAGGTGAGGGGGCACAGATGGAGAGAGGAGGAAGAGCAAAGGGAATGCTGAGTTTCCAGCAGGGAACTGGCCAATGAGTCAGTAGGAAAAGGGTGGGAGAGGCAAGGCGGTGAAGGTAGGCAGTGCTCCTCAGGAGAGGATGGTCTGGGAGAGGCATGAGAAGCGAGGCCAGAAAGCCATCAGTGGGGTTCCTCAGTGCCAGTAAAGGCACAGGATTTAGAATGCGTGTCCTCCCCTTCCACTTCATCTCCACTCGGAAGAGGAAACAGGAGGGTAAGAGAGAAAAGATGGTGTTACGGAAAGGCTTGCCCAACTGGTGGTCATCATATTGAGCATGCTCCAGGGCCCAGCCGTGAGCAAGCACTCAATGGGTGAGCCTGAGAGGGCAGGAAGGACACCTGTCCCTCATGTCTGCCTTGGCACTGTCCCTCCTGAAGGAAGCCAGGGAGGGTTGGTAAGGAGGGGCATGCACTCTCATATTCACAGCATCATTCACAGAGGCTGAAAGGTGGGAGCAACCCAAGTGTCCACTGGTGGGTGAATGGATAAACAAAACCTGGTATGCACATAAAATGGAATATTACTCAGCCTTAACAAAAAAGGAAGTTTTGCAAGACACAACAACACGGATGAACCTTGAGAACATTATGCCAAGTGAAATAAGTAAGCCAGTCACAGATAAATACTACATGATTTCATTTATACGAATGTATTAGTTGCTAAGGCTGCTGTAAAAAACTACCATAGACTGAGTGGCTCAAACAAGAGAAATTAATCTTTTTCACAGTTCTGGAAGCTGGGTGTCTGAGATCAGGGTGCCAGTATGGTCGGGTTCTAGCGAGAGCTCTCCTGGCTTGCAGATGGGTGCATGCTTGCTGTGAGCTCATGTGACCTTGCCTTGGTGCACATCTGTGGAAAGAGAGAGCAAGCTCTCTACTGTCTTATAAGGACACGAACCCCATCATGGGGCCCCTACTCATGACCTCATGTGAACCTAATAATCTCCCAAAGGCAGTGTCTACAAATACCACACTGGGAGTTAGGGCTTCAACATGTGAACTTAGGGGAGGCGCGGGGTGGGAGGGGACACAAACATTCAATCCATGACATACACGGTACCTAGGACAGGCAAATTCATAGAAAGCGATGGTAGAATGGTGGCTGCTAGGGACTCAGGAGGGGGAAGATGGAGAGTTATTTAATAGGTAGAGTTTCAGTTTTTATAAGAAGGAAAAGTTCTGGAGATGGATGATGGTGAAAGTTGCACGATGTGAATGTGCTTAATGCCACTGAACTGTACACTTAAAAATGGTTAAGATGGTAAATTTTATGTTGTGTGTATTTTACCACAATTTGAAAAAACTAATGATCAGCCAGGTTTGGAAATTAAATTTAAAAAAGAAAGAAATGCGGTGTTATGGGTTGAATTATGTGTGTCTGTTCCCTGCACCCCCCCATTCATATGTGGATCCTAACCTCCAGGACCTTGGAATGTGACTTTATTTGGAGACAGGGTCTTCACCAAGTTAAAATGAGGTCATTTGGTTGGGTTGTATTCTTATGAAAAAGGGACATTTGGAGACAGACTGGCATATAGGGAGAATACCATGTGAACATAAAGACGGCCATCCACAAGCCAAGGACGGGGACCCAGGACTCACAGTCCTGAGAAGGAACCATGTCTGCCGACATCTCGACCCTGGGCTTCTGGCCTTCAGAAATGTGAGACGGTAATGTCTATCATTTGAGCCACCCAGTTCGTGGTTGTTATGCAGCCCTAGCAAACTAACACATGCAGTAATTGTGGAGATCAGACACCAGCGCTGAGGAGCCGCCTCCCACCCAAGTAAACTATCAATGATTCACCTGCTCATAGCAATGGAGCTCCAGCCAGTGGGCTGCAGCTGCCCAAGGGCTGTCTACACCCAGCTGCACACTCACAGAACCTCCACATTCCAGACTCAGACGGCAGGGAGGGAAGAAAAGGGCAGCCACCAAGCCCCGTGCAGTCAGAAGGCAACAGGTCGGCCCCAGGCTTCGCACCCCACAGCCACCCAACACGTCTGTGCCCTCCTGGGCTCTCCTTTACAGCTCTTGCTTAGAAGCTAAGTTATAGCAGATTTGCCCCAGACCCTCCTACTCAAGAATGAACAGAACCACTTGATATCTTGTGACTGAGAATCCAAATCACATTCTGAACCCCCTGCACAGTACAATCAGCTGCCTGCCCCTCCAGCAAGAACAGAGAGGGAAGGGTGAGGGGCTCCCTCCTGAATTCAGATTCTTTCTCCCCAACCACCCGGCCTGAGAAGGGGCTCACATGCACATAAGGAAACAGAAGGTACTAAAGTGACAAGCTTGTAGCACCCAGAAGTCAGAGACTGACTCTGGGGATAGACTGATGACATGCCTGTTATGGGCGGAATGTCTGTGCCCCACCCCCAATTCATATGTGGAAGCCCTAACCTCCAACGCGATGGTAGTGGAAGAGGGGCCTTTGGGAGGTGATTAGATGAGGTCATGAGTGTGGGGCCCCCATGATAGGATTAGTGTCTTTATGAGAAGAGACACCAGAGTTCATTCTCTCTCTGTCTTTGTCTCGGTCTGTCTGTCTCTGTCTCTCTCTCTGCTATGTGAGGACACAGAAAGAAAGCAGATGTCTGCAAGCCCGAAAGAAGACCCTCACCAGGAACCAACCATGCTGCCATCCTGATCTCAGACTTCCAGCCTCCAGAACTGTGAGAAATCAATGTCTGTTGTTTAAGCCCCCCGTCTGCGGTTCTGGTTAGGGCAGCCCCATTCCGTCCTGGGCTGATTCCAAGGCCTGGGTCCTTCCTGCTGGAGGAATGCATGAGGAGATGAGCCAGATGTGAGTCCGTCTCCCCAGTAGGAGAGGGAATCACCTCTCACCTGTATTCCTGCCCTGGAAGGGCATAGCGCTGGCTCAGTCCTAGGGGATAATCTGTAAATTTCACCCCACCCTAGTGCTGGGAGGTTCCCTGGCTTCTAGATGCAGAGGGGAAAGCACCCAGGATGCCAGCCTGAGCCGGGGGCTCTGAGATCCCTTAGGGGGCAACACACAGCAACAGCAATAGGTACCGGCCAGGAGCACTGCCTCAAATGCTCAAGCTTCCACAAGGGAGCCATCGGTCTCTCCTTTTAGAGATGAAATTTGAAGGCTTAGAAGTGGAAGCAACATGCCCTGGGCTCCACAGCTGGCAAGCTCAGTTGCAAGCGGGGATTTACCCAGCAGGTCTGCCAGGCCAAGGTCACCTCCTAGGGCCCCGGAGGGTTCAGCCACACCCTAAACTGGATCTCCAACATCAAGCATTCTTGGGGTGAGCGAGGGCAGGAGGATGGTATTTTAGATTTTGCATCAGAATTTGAGATGTACCAGATGTGGGCAGATGTTAGAAGCCAAGGAACAGACCAGGAGGCAGCTGGGTTTCAAAGTCTAGGCCAAAATGGATTTTCTCCTGGAAAATCTTCTCTGCTCATGAATCAGGTGGCCAGGAACATTTCCTTCTTTGACTTACGTATTTTTTAAAGGAAATACAGTTCCTCTGTTCCCAGCCTCACCCCGCCCAACCTTCAGGGCTTCAGGGCTTTCCACCATCCCCCAGACAAAGACAACAAATGGGATTATTGAGCCTGCAGAGGCTTGTTTCATCTTGATGTTCCCACCAGTGAAATGGGGATAATGACACTCTACTCACACACCCTGAGGTGGTGACGGGTGCCTCCACCAGATGGAAGAAGCATCCAGAAGCACCAGTATCATTTACCATAATTATCGGAAGCGTTAGCTACTCGTGTGGTACAAACTGTGACTGTTATAGGTATTATGTTGCTCCTTTCCAGAAAACCCCATGATTTCTGCCTGCCTGACTTCTCCCCACTGGCTCTCCTCTCTACTTCCATGCCAGTCCGAAGGCTCCACTTGGGGAAACATGGTGGGGCTACTGGGAAGATTCTTCTTGGGGCTGGCAGCCGCATGCCAGCAGAGCCTGTGGTACCTGCTGGGCTCCTGTGGGTCAGAGGTAACCCTGGCACGGTGATCACATCCATCTGGCCCTCCCCAAAGCCCACCAGGGCTCTGAATACTGGCCCCACTCCACCCATCTCAGAGGCCCAGAGCTGGCCCCCCAGGAAGGCCAGGCCCTCCATCGTCCCCGACTTGAGGTGCTTCTGCAGCTCTCTTCTGCAGCAAGAATCAGCAGGAACAGAGCTCTCCCCTATTCCCTGGGGCCTCAGAGTCTGCCACAGGTGTCTGAGTATGTCAGGGGTCAGGGGTCCCAGGAGACCACAGCAAAGGAGCTCCACAGGGGAGATTTTCCATCAGATTCCAATAGTCCAGAAAGATTCTTCTCTCCGAGGCTCTGGACCCAAGTGCAGGCTGAAACCATCTCAGTGGCTTTTGTCCCTCAATTCTCTTTCTTATAGAGGAGTATGTCTGTGTATGGAACGTGTGGGCACATGTGCATGTGGAGTGTATGCTATTATGTGAGTGCATGTGTTTGAAGTATGTATATGGTACATGCTGTGTGTGCGTAGTATATGTGCGTGCGCAGGTGTGTACAGGTGTGTGCATGTGCATCCACCAAAGGAAGCCTAGCCCAGCTCCTCAGGGGCCACAGGGTTTCTGCGATGCACTGAGTCTCAAAAGCAGCTGAGGAAACAAGATGGCGAGGAGCTCAGTCCAGATGCAAATGAAGACAGAGGACTTGCCTCAGCTCTTGACCTGAAACTTGAAACCGTCATGTGGGAATTACCACCTACAGTGATAATCCCAGTTGTCATCGCAGTGTGACAGCCTGGACCAGGCTCACTCCCAGGCCAACCAGGCTTCCCCATCCCCCTCCCCTCCACGTCACAGCTGCCAAACGCCCCCTCAGGGCTCCATCTCTGCCACCTGCTGGCCCAGCCAGGAGAGCAGGTGCTGACGAGGGTCTGGGGTATGCTGGATTCCAAAAGTCCCTTTTGGGAAAAGTGAGTCCTCCAGGGAGAGAGTCAACCTATGGAGTGGCAATGTAGACCACCATATGGTAGAAGGCCCTGGCCCCGCCAGGTGTAGACACCATAGGAAGAGGCCATGTATGACCCTGGAGGAGACAAGGCATCTGAAAGGCTCTCAGAGGTATCCGACACCAGCTCTGAGCCTGGCACTTGTCCCAGAAATACCCCATGTGGTAGAATAACAGCTTGGCTCAACTGGTCATTGTACCCAGTGCTCATCGTGGTGTGACAGCCTGTGAGGCTCGCACCTCACTTGGGTACTGTTAAAGGTACAGAATTTGAGCTCGGATTTCCTGGACAGACCTGGAGAGAATGAGGCCATCCCCCTCCTCATGACCTGAAGCCCAGCCCACTGCCTGACGTCATCGTCCCGGCCTCCTTTACCTCTAGAGGAGGCATCACCATCCCTGATGCAGAGGACAGCAGTGGAGACCCAGTCAGGTCACATGCCCAAGGCAGATGTCCGGCACACAGCAGGCATGGAACAGGTGTCAGTCCTCTCTCGGTCTTTGTGAAGGGAATCCGACCACTTACGCCCAGGGCTCTTCGCTCTGCCCATGTGGGATCCTCCCCATAATAAATGCTTTGTCTTCTTAAAGTCATTCTTGGCTGTGCAGATGTGTGTTTCCCTGTTTCTCACTTTCCCTGTTTCTCACCTAAAGTGCACTCCATGACTGGCTGGAGGATGGGTGAAGTCATTACAAAATCTGGGGCAACCTAGCTGGATGCAGACCACCTCAAAGCCACCAGCTCTTCCCTAGGGGGCATGAAAACCTGGAAAGCACTTGGACGGCATGGCAGCATGCAGAAGGCTTGAGAGGTGGGTGACGAGCCAGGTCTCTAGCCACCAACCCCACCGGCTCTGGGAAGTCAGCCCCCACCTGGCCTTGAAGGGAAGGCACTCTGAGATGTCTCTCCCTAAAAAATCTGACACAGGCACACACCCACATATTCCAAGTTTCCAGAAAGGCCCATGACTCCCCAGTAACAGAACAGACCCCTTCCGTTCAGCAGACCCTGTTATACCTTAGAACTTGTAGGCCTGGACATTGAAGTCCTTGGTGCTCTGTGGAGAAGTTCCCTCAATGGAAGAAGCACTGACCCTGGTTTACACTCAGTACTCTGAGGGTGGGGCGGTGGTGCCGCTGCTTCCAGGGAACTCAGAGCTGGGAGGGGACCATCGAAGTGAAATGGGAACTGGGTCTATTCTCAGGCCCACGTGGTTTTCACATGCACTGCGGCTCAGAGATCAAGAGCATCAGGTACAACGTGCCACGGAGCCGTGAAAGGCGATGCTGACCTTCGCCATCCAGCCCCCTGAGCAGTGGTGAGATTGCGTCTACACACCCTGCTCCCCTGAACTCCCCCTGCTATTGTCACAGGCTTTGGGATGCCCTGGGTGCCTGGCCCCGAAGCACGTCCAGCACTCAGGCTCAGCCCTGGTCCCACTGCTCCAGCTTACACACAGGCCCCATCATAGCTCACACCCACCACCCTGGCCTCCTTCTCCCTTTGCAGGTTCAGCTCCTGCAGTCCCCTTCCCACTCCTTATAGCCGGACCAGACTGGGCCCCCTTGATGCTCCATTCTGGGCCTTGAATCACACCCTCTCCACCCAGATGGCTTCCCTGGGCCTCTGAATTCTACCATTTCTTCACAGCCTGCTGCTCCAACCATCCTTCCCCCAATATGACTTAACCTGATACCTGCCCCCGCTGCCAGGAGGACACTCTCCCAGGTTCTTTCTCCCACTCACCATGTGTAAGAGCCTCTTCAACTTTCCACGAACTTTACAACCCATGACTATATAACAAGACTCTCCTCCGCTATTCATAAGCTCCTCAGAACGGCCCCAGGTCTCATCCCTTCAGGCCATTGATCACCCAGGACCCAGGGACCATTTGGGGAGGCACTGACCCCCACCTCACTTATTCAACACATAGCACCACCCCGGACCCAGGTCAAAATTAGCAAACACTCGTACGCATAACCACCAACACACAGGAGTGCCAGGAAACACGAGACTAAAGGTGACCCCCCTCTTTTTTTAAGCTGATGACACAGTAAAATTTCTATTCACGATCTCCGGAGAAGCCAGCCTGTACATGGGGCTCTGTGAAAACACTCACATGGACGCCACACAGCTGACAACCATCAGAGGACTCGGCCCAGGTTTCAGAACATCTGAGGGGTGCGTGGGTTGAGCTCATTTCTGAGTCACAAAAACTGAAAGTGATTTTTTGTCAGTGACAACCAGGAGAGCCTCCAATGTCTGCCCACTGACCTCACGTGTCTGTGGCCAAAAGACTGATTTTCCGTAGGCCCCTGGAAGCAGGCGAGCTCACTACGCTCTACTTACAGAGAGGGGAGCAAAAAAGTTCAGGGCCCAGGTACCTACTATGTGCACACATGGAGCCAGCACTTCACGTGCATCATTGAACTCAAGCTTCATGTTTTGAGAAAGGGTAAAAAAAGTAGCAGCAACAGTATCTTTTCTGTTTCCAAACAAGAACAGCCTGTCATTACTGGATAGAGAACTGCCACAGGCTGCCTCTGCCAGGAGAAGGGCCAGTGGGAGCAGCAAGAAGAAACTGCCAGAGCCCAGAGCCGGCACAGGCTGCTCAGAAGCATGTTTCAAGAACTGAGCATCCAAGTGGAAAGACAGGGCCACAGGCAAGCACTAAGGCCCATGGGAGGCTCCAGTGCAGATGCTCCCCCCACTCGGGGCTCTGCCTGGAGCTGTCAGGGGTCCCAGGAGACCTCAGCAAAGGAGCTCCACAGGGGAGATTTTCCATCAGATCCCAATAGTCCAGAAAGATTCTTCTCTCCGAAGCTCTGGACCCAAGTGCAGGCTGAAACCATCTCAGTGGCTTTTGTCCCTCAATTCTCTTCCTTATAGAGGAGTGTGTCTGTGTGTGTGGAATGTGTGGGTGCATGTGCATGTGGAGTGTATGCTATTATGTGAGTGCATGTGTTTGAAGTATGTATATGGTACATGGTGTGTGTGTGTGTAGGATGTGTGCGTGCACAGGTGTGTGCAGGTGTGTGCATGTGCATCCACCAAAGGAAGCCTAGCCCAGCTCCTCAGGCTGGCAACTCCCACTCATCTTTGCCAAACTGACACAGAACAAGGGCTCCATGGCCTGGCCCCATCCCATCACGTCAGACCCTGTTACTAAGACCTTTCTACATCTGTGTGACACAGCAGCACTTAAGTCTCTCTCATCGGCCACCTCACCTCAAGGCTGGAGCAGGATAGAGCCACACATACCCATGGGCTTATCAGATGGGCTTCTACCAATCAGTGGGACACAAAGCTGGCGAGTCTCTGAGCTGGGCTGGAACCTTGATCCCGGTTAGGACTTGTCTGCCCCCAGGCTCATGCTTCTCCAGGAGGCAGAGCCAGGCACTGCCTCTGGCAGGCCCACAGCAATCCCCAGGCTGGCTGCACCTAAGCTGCTGGCTCAGGGCAGAACTCATATACTGGCCAGCACTAGGCAGCATAGACATTGGCCCAAACCCAGCCCCACCACTGCCCAGGTGGGTGACCTTGATGACTTACATCTCTCTGGGCCCCAGGCTTCTTATCAATAAAAAGAAGGTTCAGCCAGTCGGCCAGCCTGCACACTCTGAGGAGGGAGTGTCAGGCACTGGGCTGGACGCAGCATCTAGGATGGCGCCCACACAGAAGTTCTACCACCCTACCTGGGCCAGGAGCTTTGATACCTGCAGGCCCTATCCTTAGCTGAGAAGACAAGACAGCTCAGTGTCTAAAGAAAGAGCTGCCTTCGGACAGGCCGAGGATGTACCAGGGAGCAGGCAGGCAAGGCAGGGCTACAGGGGAAGCCAGGAAGTTCTGAGAAAAAGAATGGGAAGACCCTCCACACTGATTCACTCATCTGGGCCTTCCCTCCCCCACCTGCAGCTCTAGCCTGGGGTCAGATTCTTCCACTGAAAATGGGGCATAAATGTGGGAGTGGGTATGGGTGGGGACATAACTCACAGGCCCATGTGCCTCATGAGCCCAGCTGGATGGTGCAGGTGGCCTGAGCATCCAGGGAGGAACACACTGTGCATTCCTGCTGGATTCCATGCCTGCTCCACGCAGCAGCGGGCAGGGGGCAGGGGGAGCGCAGCCAGCTGGGCCTCCACACAAGACAGCCCGAGTCCACCGGGCCTCTAACACCACAGCTCCTCCCAGCACATGCTGCTGGTCCCTATGCAGAAGTACTGCAGGGAAATCATCTCAAATAAAACCCTTCCTTCCCCATTCCCCAGCACCTACAAGGAGCCAGGCTGTTACAGACCTTACTGCTAATCCTAACGCAGTCCTATAAATTCCTAGAATCACTCCCATTTGACAAATGAAAAAACAGAGACAGAAACAATAACTCACCTGATGCCATCAGTCCCATCAGATGGTTTTAGATGCTGTGCTCCCCACTCCACCTGTGCCCCCCACCACAGAGAAGAAGGAATCCCATACCACAGTGGGGCACATTCCACGAAGGGATGCTATGTGTCCATGACAACTGCAGAGGGTGGGTGCTCTAGGGAGTGACAGCTGGATGTGGGGCTGGGCAGTGGCTGCTGGGAAGGCAGGCCTGGCATGCAGAACAGGCAGAAGGGGCGGGGGGCAATTTCTGGCATCCTCTGGCCAGGAATCCCCAATGTTGCCAAAGGTCTCCATATATTCGTGGCCTGAAGCCTTTCTCCCCATTGAAATGTGGGCATGAACTTTAGTTAACGTGCAGATGGTTCTACCTATCCTGTAAGGACCTCTGAATCAGGCCACAGAACCAACAGAAGGGCCCGGAGCAGAGCAGATATTGGGCGAACTAAGCTATGCAGCTGAGTAGCCAGCAGAAGGCAAAGAGAAGAGCTTCTGTAGCGTCACAAACTGCAAGCCGCTCCAGCTAGCTGGGGACAAAGCCAAGAGGGCTCTAGAGAGCGAGGCCTGAATCTGTAGTAAAGGTGTTGGCTGGGCCTGGCTAGAGGTTTTGGGAGGGGCTGCAGGAAGTTACTGGGGAAGACTGAGGTGACCAGCACAGGCCACAACCCTCAGAGTGATGTCTAAGCATAATGGTCAATCCCAGGGAACACAACCACACAGAATGAAGGACATCCAAAGGCAGAAGTCTGAACTTCTGGTTCCAGGGGAGATGGAGAAAGCACACTCCACCCTTCCCCACTCACAACTAAAAATTCTACACAAAACACATAAAATAGCTATCATGGGACTCTGAAAGGCAGATAAGAGCAGGAGCACTGGAGAGGGAGGGCTCTCAGGACTGGACGGACACCCTGGCAGTGACTTATCTGGTGTTGTTTTTTTCTTTTCTGGTGTTAAAAAAATTTTATTTTTCGTTAGAGCAATTTTAGGCTAAATTGAGCAAAGATACGAGGGTTCCCATACGTGCCTTCCCCGACCAGAGCCTCCCCCACTGTCAACAACTCGCATCAGGGTGGGGCCTATAATCAATGAACCTACAGTGACACATCATTATCTCCCAGTACATCATTTGCACTGGGGTTCACTCTTGGTGCTGTATTATATGGGTTTGGACAAGTGCATCATACAGAGCAGTTTGGGTTTTTTGCCTTGTATCCCAGCCTGGGTACCAGAGCAGCCCAAACCACCAACAGGCACAGAAAGACAAGAAAACAAAACAAAACAACACAAAACAAAAGCCTGCTCTCTCTAAGCCAAAGGACCAGGAAGGAGACACTAAACTATTTTGATTTTACCCACTTTGCTCCAGGTGAAGAATAGCAACAACAAGGCACCTGTCTTCCTCCCCACAGATGTAGCATCAGTGGCCCCGAGGCCTCTCCACTCTATATGAGGACAGTGCCACCAAAGACGCAGGCAGACTCTCAGTGCAAAACTCAGGTGAAGCACAAGGAGGCTGGAGACCCTGCTTTCTAGTCAGACCCTGGGGAAGCAGAGTGTATGGGGATGATCATGGAAAGGAGGGAACTGGAGAAAGGATCCTTTATATCTGTGTGTTAAGCCCTGGGCTTACCCTCAAGCCACACAGGTGTGAAACCACTTGGAATCAGCACAGTACAAGTCTGACAAATGAACTACACTTGTAAGAACTAAGTCAGTACCCACCTCTCAGACTGACCCCTGGGTGGTACATAGCAGGGTGGATGGTGGAATCACAGGCCACAGAAAGTGGGCCAGGATGTATGGTCTGAATCTAACTGTGTTGACCGCCTGTTTAAACAACTCAATCAACATCTCCAGAAAGTTTAAACAGAATCCAGAGTCTTGTAACATAATATTTAAAATGTCCAGGATACAATCCAAAATTACTTGACAAAGAACCAGGAAACCTAAACAA
>CM053510.1:95821635-95877289 GCA_028627145.1 Eidolon dupreanum | reverse complement strand
GTGTAGAAAGTGGTCGCTACTGCTCGTTAGCCTGCGTCTCTAGGCTTTAAAAATTCACATCTTCAAATATTTTCTAAAAGGCTCTATTTTCTGCCCTTTCAATCACTCAGCTTGTGCAGGTAGCTCAGTGTTTGCATGGCTTTGGCTTTGAGGGAATTTTTTTTTTAAGAAATACATTTTTGTATTTGATAAATCTGACACATTACATTTTGTAAATCTGAGGTGTATGACATGTTACTTTGATATATTTATGTATTATAACTGCCATTGAAGCAATATATATCACATTATATCATTATAGTACAACACTATTGTCTATATTCATTACACTCAGGTGTCAGATCTCTGTGGCTTATTTACTACTTGTTATAAGTTGTACCTAAAACATCATCAATCTTATTCCCCAGCTCCATCCCCTGGTAAGCACCATTTTACTATTTTTTACAGGCTTGACTTTTTAGATTCTACGTTAAGGGAACTTTTTTAAGCTCAAGATGAAGCTGTGTTCACAGAAGGCAGCTCCCTTGTTCAAAAGGATCCTGTCACAGATGCACATACACAGCTGCCCCCAGACAACAACTCGCTCAATCCTGAGCTTGGTCTCCAAGACAAGTCTAACTTCGGTCTCTCCCCAAACCCATATCCCAGGACCCCAGGCCTTCTGGCCCCTTTCAGGTGGAATTGAGGGGCTCAGGTTTCTATACTTAACCTAATTTAAAAGATAAAACTGCTAGAGAGGTTGAGATGCTCTCTACACAGGACTGCTATTCTGGGGCCTCTCTAACTCTTGTGTTTTATTCTAAACCAGGGGGTCAGCAAGCTTTTTCTGAGAAGAGCCAGGGAGTAAGTATTTCTAGCTTTCCAAGCCATGTGGTATTTGTCACAACTACTCAACCTTGCCATTACAGTGTGAAAACAGCCATACGTCATGCATAGACCAATGATACACAGACCAGTGTGCCGGGTTCCAATAAAACTTTATTTACAAAAGCAAGTGGTGGGCTGGATTGAGCCATACTTTGTTGACCTCTGGCCTAAACAACAGTGAGAAGCCCCAACAACCTCCTGTTCTCAGTTTCAGAATGTGGCTGTTTCTTGGTATCATCATAGACCGAGAAATTTGTTATGCAGCTTAGGAACCTCTCTCTTCAACTCCGCCCGGGCATTTAAATGCTGCCAAGAACCCACCAGCACAGGCGATACGCCACGACACAAAAGCATGTCTTCCCCAGCTCCCTTCATGTGCAGTACTCGATAACAACACACATACACACATAACAAACATGCTCTTATACTAATAAGTACAAAAGAATGCCTGTGGGCCCTGTGGGAAGAATATTTCTAAAGGGAAAGCTCACATCAGTCATGGCAGAAAATATGAGCCAGGATCTTGATTCATACCTACCAGAGATTCTGCTGGAAAACAGCACAGGACACTTGGAGGAAATGAATCATTTATGGAGCCCAAGGAGGTTTTGCCCAGTTTCTGAGGCGATGCTCTGCCCTGCCCCTCCAAGGAGGGACCTCCTCCTCAGCTTCAGCAGGGCCTCCAGGTCCTGAGGACACAGAGCAGGATGTGGGCAAGGAAGTGTGCCAGGCTGGGTGGGGAGTTTGTTTGTGAAGGTTTTTACCCACCTATTTCCAAGAGGATCTGAGGCAGCATGAAGGAATTAAACAGTGTAAAAATAAGACCATTGGGAAGAGAACAAAAATAAAGGCCCAAAGAATGTTTTAGGTCCCTGGGATGCATTAGCCATGGCAAATGAGCACTCAGTTCAGCCCCCATGCTTCCTGATGGCAAAGGCCGGAAAAGGGGACAAGTCACAGATAAGTGACGCCAGGGGAAGGGAGAGCTGGGATGCAGGATGACACAAGGGGCCTGGAGTTCCTCATGGTGAACTTCTTAGGTCTGCCATTCTATTCCATCCCCCAATTTACTGAAGCATTCTGCAAATACATGATGGCAGGGTGGGACAGCAACTAGAGGTCAAGGGTGAGAAACAAGTTCTCGGTCACCTCAGCCTCCCCCAGACCCATGAGGATTTCCCCCCAGATCAAAGTCCTGGACAGCTGCCAGCACAGGCTGGGCAGGAGGGAGCTCAGGCCACGCCCTCCGAGTCCCAGGCAGAACAGCCTTGGGCATAGGCCCTGGACTTGGGCAGGCAGTGTTGTCCTTGGCCTTGCCCATGCCCTCCACCTGGCCTGCCAGCCCGCTGCTGGAGGTGCCTGAGAAGCAGAGCGGGGTCCACTGAATGAGTGGACCCAGACAGAAAGTCCCAAAATAATTGCAACATATGCTGCTCTGAGTTTGGGTGACATTTTTGGTCCAGGCTCCTCAGGGTCGAGTGTTTTCTGAATTTAAATGGAAAAGGAGAACCAAGCACAGAAAAAGAACACCACCAAACTGTTTCTTTCCTTAAACGGGATGCATGCATCTGGGGGCAGGGGGTGCTGATCTCTGTACCACTCTGGGCAGACTCAGCCACCCCCTTTTTGGGTATACCTTCCCTGCAGCAGCTCAGCTGACTGGCCCTGATGCCCGGCCTGCCTGCAGGGTCTCTGAGGCTGTCCTCATACCCCGTGGCTCAGAGGACTGGAGACAGCAACGAGAACACTCATCTCCAGTGCCCACACGAGCTCTGGGCTTGTTGAGGGCTACTCTGGCCAGGTTTGGGAAGGAGTACTCCCTTCTCTGATGAGCAAGGAGTCTCTAGCAGACTGATGGCATCACAGGGGACAGTCAAATGGGGAATGGGCTCTCCTCCAGCCTCTGCCCTCTGAGAGCATGCAGCTCACTTGTTCATGAGGTCTCCCAGAGTGAGGGATGTCTGACCCTCCCAGAGGCGGAGGTGGAAGCTGAGCTTTAGAAAAAGTGGTGTCTACCCTGTGTATTGCTCCACCTGCCAGAGAGGGCAACAGCCACTTCCACCTAGACCATGGTGACACAGGCAAGTCATCCACAATGTCCCCTTGCACAGTCTACAAAGTTGAATGTATAAATGCCAGTCCAAAAAAACATTTCTGAGGCAGCCATCAGACAGGAACGTCCTGGAGACCACAGAGGTGGCCCTAGGACAGGAGGAATGACTGCTGGGTGACAGCCACAGCAGATGCCCAGGGACCAGTGCCCATGCCTGTCTTCCTGTTGTGGAGTCAGTCCCTGCATCTGCCATTTCACTACTAGCTTCCTTTAGACCATGTGGAAGGGAGAGATAAACTAGCCCTCCCGGCAGGAGGCCAAGATAAGAGCCCTCCTGTCACTCCGCTTGAATGGCATTTGGGGTCCCAGGCACCAGGGCCTCTGCCTTTGGGCAAGACAGGAAGAGGCAGCTCCCAGGGAAGGCAGGGCCTGGGCCAGGGCTTTCTGGGACAGAAGGAAAGAAGAGATCAGGGAAGTGTGTACACTGCACGGAGGAGGATTGGAGCTCCTGGTCGGCTCGGGGGAGGGGGGCTGGGTGAAAGTCACCTGCAACGGGCCCAGAAGCAACACCCGAAACCTCAAGGCTGGTGCCACACCCCCACTGTGCATTGGGAGGGTAGAGACATGGCTGGCCCCTCACAAGTTGGAGTCTGGGGGTTTGCAGACCTCGCCTACCTGGCTTCGCCTTGAGCCCTCCTCCCAGCCCCATCTGAGGGCCCAGCAAGTCAGGAGGGCTGATGCTCTGAGGGGCAGGAGCCACTGGGTCTGTGTGCATGTGCATCGGGGCCTGCTGTCCACACGCTATCACGTGCGGGACTTTTCACGTGCCCATTTTATCTCAGAGGCATGCGAAGACAGAGTCAGCATCCTCATCTGAGAGACGAGGCTCAAAGACGCTAAGAAATGTGCAGACAGTGTCAAGTCCAGCCATGGAGTCCCTGCTCCTCTCCTAGTGGACTGCACAGGCACAGGTGCACACACACGTACACACACCCTTGAACATAAACGCTCACACATGCTCATACCCACATCCTTATGCTCTCACTCTCACTCCCCTGGTTGAGCTGCCCAGAGACCCTGACAGACCGAGGTAGGGACGGAATCCCTCCTAGGTATCCTGACGAGGTCCCAACTGATCGTGGGGAAGGATCAGGCTCCTGAACCAGCATCCAAGGTCCCCAGAATCTGGCTTCGGTCTTCTGGTTTGTTCAGGGGCACACCACTGGTCAGAGCCCCCAAACTTGCTGGGCCTCCGGCCACCCTCACCCTCCCAGGCCACATCTTTCTGCATCCTTTGCCCTTTGCCAAACCCCAGCCTCCCTTAGCTTTCTCTACAAAATCCACACCCACACCCACATCTTAAAATAATTTCTGCTGCTCTGAACTTTCATAGCACTTAGCATTTGTGTAATTTATTTGACAATCACAGCAACCTTTTTCATAGTATATTATTGGGAACTATCACTTTTCTTCTTGATTCTCATGGATTTGTGTTTCATCTTCCTACTTAGGCTGGAAACTGCCCTTATCAAACTTCTGTCTAAGATCTTCCTATGCCTAGGAGGGGACCCAAGACGAGACAGGCAGGTATGTTATCCCACCCCTCTGAAAACATTAACTGCACATCTACTATGTGCCAGCATTGCTCTAGGCAATGGGGATACGGAACTGAACACAGTATGCAGTGACCATCAGCCTCAGGAAGCTTGGGCTGGAGGGAGACCGACAGGTAGGGATGGGTCAGAAACACTCGATGAGTGTTGCTTTTCACAACAAAGATGACTTCCTGCCAAAACCGCCTGTTGAAGAAATGGGGAGTAGGCAGAAAATCCAGCAAACCCAACCAGGAAAACAAAAACTACATTTACCACCAATTGGGGATCTGGCCCAAGTCCTGAGAAACAAAGTTTCTTTCACCTTGGAAGTGACACCCCTTAAAAACCCAACTGGAGCTGGATACTTTCCATGAGAAGCACTGAGCAATGTCGGTGTCCTTCTCTGGCCTCTAAATTCAGCACAGAGGTGGGGGAATCCCTGCTCCCTTCCCCTCAAGGTCCTACAAAATCCCCCAGCCCCTTGCTCTAAACCCATCATCTGGAATCCGTCCTGTCCATCCTGGTCCTGGGGAGGTAGTGCAGAAATAGGAGAACTACCATGCATATGACTCTGCTGGAGAGAAACTGGTGTGAAGCAGAGAGAGGAGAGAAGCAGTGGGGAGGACCAGGAAACGGTCCCCTGTGACTCCTCTGTGAAGCAAAGGTGCCTCTGCTTTCCCTGGGGAGGGTCGCCCTTGGTTGTGACCACTGGGACCCTGAAGTTTCCATCCACAATGTAAGCAGGTCATTTTTCAATTGTGTCTCGATTCTCTGATTTGTAAACGAGGGAGCCAATTATGAATACAAACTCCTCATGTAATGGGAAGAATGAAGCACTTGATGCATTTCTAGTTCAGTGTCAAGGAGGCTGGAACCAGGAGATAATTATAAGGTACTGAGCACCCATTAGAGTGAGAAATTCCACACAAGGAAGATTTCATCTGTGCAGATTCTGCATCAATGTATGTTCCCACACACAGGCTTCAAAGATGCAAACAGGCTGCCACGCGAGGAAGACTCCCTGAGGCCCCCCTCAGGGACAGTCTGATAGAGAGCGAGCAGATCTGACCCCTTATCCAAAATGATGCAGAACCACAGAATGAAACACATCTCATTGGCAGCACAATGAGCATGCTGGCTCCCCTCCTTGGATGCTCAAACAACCCCAGAGAGCAGTGAGTGTGGAGGTGGCTACTCCCACCTCACAGATGGGAACACTGAGGCCCAGAGAGGCTCGCCATCAAGATGGTGTCAGACACAGTACCTTTGACATCAACACCCATGTCTGATTTTCATAACATCTCAGAAGCTTATTGCAAAGGATGTGTCTTCTAAAGCACCAAGTAGAGAGTGACAGGAAGAGAGCTGAGCTTTCCACTGGGCAAGGAAAGAGAAGGACTCCCCAGGATGCCTCGGCCCCCCAGGAAGCCTCAGGCGCCCAGTTTCAAAGAGCCCCATGTTTTTAGCACTTTTACACCTGAACTTGGCCTGGAAGCAAACGCTACTCCAAAGACAGTCAGAGCCACTGAACCAAAATGACACAGGTATAGCAGCAGCCTGGACTGGCCATTTCCCTTGGCGTTGTCTGCACCTCGCCTCCCCGAGGAGGTCATGTCCCCTGCAGAGCCCACCTCAAACCTGACACATGGCTGTCATTACACTGGAGGCAAAAATCTCAATGCAACCTTCCTCCTTTTAGAAGCACATCTGACAGAAGGAGTTAGGTCCCCTTGGTCCCTACAGGAGAGATGATGGAAGTGCTCCATGGATTTATAAGAGTCGGGGCAGAGCAGGGCCCTTGTATGCTCTGCTAGTCCTGGAGCTCACAAAGGAGCCTGTGCCCAGATAGCCTCAAAGAACAGGTGGCAGGAGAATGTGAGTGACCAGCAGTTCTGTCCTCTGCACTCTGAAGGAGAGGTGGCAATACAAGGACAGCTCCGTGCTCCAGGTGAGGCAGAACATGCACAAGGAGCAAAGGGCGTCTAAACAGTGCACAACGGAGGCACCAATGAGGGGCCAGGAGAGGTCAGAGGAGGAAGACAAGTCGAGGGAGAGGGAGGGAGATGGGGGGCGGGAGCGACCACAAAGGAGGCTCATGAAAAAAGTAGCATCGAAGCTAGACCTGGAGGACACGTGGCGGGCAATCCAGGTGAAGGGATGGGGTACAGGAAGCACGAGTGGTGAGGAGGGAAGTGTTCTGCTGCCAGGGCAGAGCTTGAGAGGGTGGGACAGTGGAGTGTGGATTGTCCTGCAGGCTCGCCTGCCTGGGAAGCGCAGCCTCGAGCCCCAGGCCAAGAGCAGCCAGAGATTTCTAAGAAGGGAGTGATGAATCTGGCACATATGCTGGCTGACCTGGGGAGGGGCCAGGTCAACCCCAAGGGCAGGATGGGATCACAGTTAAGGATGAGTCCAGCCTGCTGGGCCCTGGGCTCCACATGGGGATGGTTTTGGAAGCACGGTAGAGAGAGGCTGGAGGCAGGAGGTTTCCTGCTAAAATATCATTTAACATCAAAGACAGACCTGGAAGATGCCCACCGCCCACTCGAGAGTGTCCAGTGAGCCCCCCTGACTTTTCACAAACTCCCTGGAATTTCCAGCTCTAAAAAGCCCAGCCACACTGGAAGTCACTTCTCCACAAGGGCCATATGTTGGTTTACAATCAATGCTTCCTCTATTTCCCCCTCCCCCTGGATTATTTTTGAAAGATAAGGTTTCCTGTTTTCACTGTCTGGCTGGCCCGGCCCTCTGTCCATCCGTCTGTCATTATGGCCATCAGGGCAGTGGCAGGGCAGGCATGGGCTGGCACGCTGCAGGCCCTTGGGGCTCCATAACGAGGAATTAACCACCTCCACACCCTGCACCAGCTGGCCACTCAGTAAACACCACTTCCTCTCATGCAGAGCCGGGCTGTGACCTCTCCCACCAGCAAGAAGCCTCCTAATAAAGCAAGCAAATCAGCGATTCATCCTAGCTGTTGACAGTTACCCACCCTTGGAGCTGGTTCACTCAGGGACACAAAAAACAGCCCTTTACAGCAGGCACCTAGCCTAGCCTGGCCTCCCATCCTCTCTCCTGCCCTGCCCCAGCATGGGGCCTGGACAACAGCTAGCGGCCCTGGGCTGGGAGTAGAGGGTCCCCACTACAAAGATGAAGGTCCACCGCACCTGTCCAGTCACTTGTGGCTTGAGTGGTCAGCACTCTATCAGGCTGGTTCCCAGCCACCACTGCCCGGGCTTACAAGTCACAGGGCTGATGACCTGTCACCAGGCCCCACCCTATGCACCATGGAGCCAAGACGCCAGACCCCTCCTCACTGTCATCCTCAAGACCAGGAGGGCCTAAGACTGTGCTTTCCCAGCTCTCAGACCCCACAGCGGTCCCCAAAGTGAAGGCTGAGATGGGACAGTGTGGAGGGGGGTGGATCAACTCACTTCATCTGCTTTATATACTGGGGATCCCACAAATTCTGCCTAATTAAGAGTTCTGCAGCTGTTAAGGAAAAAGCTAAAACCTAGTGGGTCAGGAGAAGAAACTCGGTTTCTGGGTACCCAGGGCACGAGGCAGTGTCCCAGGTCACCTCTCAGAACCCTTACGTGGCCTTAGGGGATGCCGAGAGGGGGGAGAAGGTAAAGAAGCTCCGAGGCTGATCAGCAGCAAGAGCTGACCTGGACACTCACTCAGCTCCAAGTGTTGCCCACTGCCCCCAATCTGCCTGGTGATTAGCAGGACCCAAAGGCCAGCTCAGAGCACAAACCTCATGCTGAGGGGCCAGAGGGACCAGTCAACAGGATCGTGTAGGCTTGGGAGTCCAGAAGGAAGATAAGGGTAAGGGCAGGAATGCCAAGAGGGGCCGGGTCCCCATCTAATAGAGAAGGAACCTTGGATCAGAAGAGGGTTATTCTGTGGCCCTCGGTTTCCCTTGGAGTGAAGCCCATTTGCTTGGGGGCAGGTTCCATTCCTTTCTCAGCTCTACCGGTCACAGTCATGCGAGACTCAACGATTCTCGCCGAGGCAGATTCAGGAACTTGGGCCTTAGCTCTTCCTCCAGCAGGATGTGGGCATCAAGGTCTGTCCCGTGCCAGGCAACGGCCCCTGCTCGCAGCCAGGTGGGCGGTTATAGCTCAAGCCCGCCGGCCGCCCACCCAGCCCAGGGCCCCAGCCTGCGTGGGAACGCCTTTCCTCCAGCCCTCACAACTATCCCATGCGTAGGCACAGTGCGGTTTCCGTGTATTTATTTAACTTTTTATTTTGAAACACTTTCAAACTTACAGACAACTTGGAAGAAGAGTACAAAGAACCATTTGTTTAGGAGAACAGCAATGACCTGAAAAAGGGACCTGGGGGATAGACAAATACACCCTGTGACCCTGACTCTAATCAATTCGACAGTACTGTCCTTGGACGTGAGGGTCCCCACAACGTCCCCTCATCCTATATGTAGACAGTCAGCTCATGCCAGTTGGGCCCATGCCTGTCTCATGGGGATGGTTGATCAACACCTCCAGCAGCCTGGGGCCATCTGTGCCACAGCCAAGGCCTGTACACCCTACGTCCAGGTAACATAGAGAGAATATCAAGGAACTGGCAGGTGCCCCAGAGTGCCAATCACTATTTCTGAACATCTCCCCAAAGTCTAGGCTGCAGAGGTCCCGCGCTGGCCAAGCCTACGAGTCTACAGCACCAAACGGTCAGGGCCCCGTCATTCTTGAGCCTGGGCGTCCAGTGGATGATGTGTGGAGAATGTTTACTTTAAACCTATTACATAAACATGACAGTAGCCAAAATCGAAAGGACGAAGTCACCCATAACTTCACCTGCTTGACCAATCGTCTGAGGTTCAATCATTCCGGTCCCCGTCCTATGACTACATAACTGAAGCTCCATGAAACGTGACATAACCGGGGTCTCAGGAATCGCATCACACCTGCCTGCGTCCGTGCCCCGTGGCAGTGAGATGGTGCCGCTCCTCTCGTCAAGAGGCAGAGGCTGGTTCTAGCTCAGCAGCTCCCGGAGCCTGGGTCAGCCCTGCGACCCACTTTGACCACCACGGTGGAAGTGACGGGGTACAAGCTCCACTGCCCAGACCCCAAGAGGCCCTGTAGCTTCCACCTTTGTACTTGGAACACAGCCTCCACGTGAAGACATTCAGGCTAGACTGTGGAACAATGACAGATCGCAAGGAGAGAGAAGTCCCAGCCTTCTAGTGTCCCCGCCAGGGGACAGCAACAGAAGAACCACCCACCAATTCACAGTCACAAGAGATTAAACTATGTTGTTTTAAGCCACTATCATTGGGGAACGTTTGTTACACAGAGATATGACAGATACAAATCTGAACATATACAACTCTGTAAGTCACTTTTTCCACGTATGGTCACCTTCCATGTTGCTACATAATTTTCAATGTTACTGTTTGATAATTATATAATAGTCCACTCAGCTAATGTTACCCCTTTTCTATTGTGGGACATTTAGTTTTGTGTCCAGTTTTCCACTGTTATGAATACAATGAATAGCTTCATGCAATAATACCAAAAGGGAAAGGGGAAAAAAAGGCCTATTTCCTTAGGAAAATACACGAGGGTGGGATATTACTGAGTCTGAGGTTATAAACATACTAATGACTCTGAAACAATGCAGATGCTGAAAATTCAAAAAGAAAGATATACTCTTGAAGCATGATGAGAAAAGGGCAAGGAATAAACTCAGCTTTGTAGGAACAAGGCATCTGTGCCCTGAAGTCAGGCCCCACACAAATCAACACTGGTGCTGCAGACACTTATCACGGTCTCCAGCCACAACCTGACGAAAGAGCCTGGAGCACCTGTCCATAAAATATATCCAAAGCTTCCTCCCAAAGACTCAAGAGAAACAAGGTTGCAAAAGAATCGTTTCTCAGATTTCATAATTACCAGCTCAGCCAGATTTCCTGAATGTGGCAAAATTAAAGGGAGTCTGGTTGTTCTAGAAAATGACTCAGGTTTCCAGGAAAGGCGAAATGCCTAGTCTCAGTCACCATCTGACTCTTTGACTCACTGGTCCCATATCCCTCTTAGATGTCCCCATCCCCGGAAGGCAGGCTCCAACCCCGGTTCCTGAACTGCTGAGCAGGGTACAGGACCACGGTCCCACCCCACGAAGGCCCAACACTGTGAGGTGTTGCCTGGAAGAAGGCCCAACCCACCCACCCTCTTCTGCTCTTAAAGCAAAGTGTCAAAGCCAAGCTTCTACTTGTCCGACCTTGACTCTGGTTTCATCACTGACTTGCCTAGGGGGCATCTGGAATCACATAGAAACACTCCCCCATCTCCCCAGAACCTCACTGGAAGCTCACCAATTCTCAGGAACAGCCAACTCAAGCTCCCTTGGCAGAGAAGGTGGCTAGAAATGAAGAAATCCAGCCCTCTCTATCAGTGACCCGCTACAGTCCAGAGGGCTAAACTCACGGAAGTTATTGCAAGAGAACGGCTGCCCTCTCCCATCTCCTGTCAACCGGGCTGAGTGATGCCCTGGGTGCTCAGGTAGGAGGGACCTGCTTGCAAGGGGGGAAGAGGAAAAGCATGACACCCCTGCTCACAGCCAAAAGACAGAAACAGCCCAACTGTCCATGGGTGCATGAATGGATAAACAAAATGTGGTATATTCATACAACAGAATATCATTCACCTTTAAAAAGAAAGGGAATTCTGACACGTGCTATAACGTGGATGAACCTTGAAAATGTGAAAGAAGCCAGATACAAAAGGACAGATATTGTAGGATTTTACTTATATGAGCTACCTAGAGAAGTCAAATGCATAGAGACAGGAAGGGGAATGGTGGGCGCCAGGGGCTAGGGGGAAGGGAGAATGACAGTTGTCTAATGAGACAGTTTCAGGTTGGGAAGATGAAAGTCATGGAGATGGTGGTGATGGTTGCACAACACGTGGATGTACTTAATGCCACAGAACTGTACGCTTAAAAATATTATCACAATTTAAAAAGGCAAAGAGTGAAAGCAAAGTTCTGTGACAGGCCGAAAGCCTCGCCTTTACTCCTTCCGAGTGCAGGTTTGGTCAGCACACACTCACAAACACAGGCTCTGAGCTGCGGGGTCTCCTCGCGGCGCCCCACATCTACCGCAGCAAAGAGTTGGTCACTCCTGGGACTGACTCTGTTTCCCTGCTCCCCGCCGGGCCAACTCTACCTTAGGGAAGACACAGGGCACCGATGCCCGGGCAGGGTCTCCTTGGATTCCCTGGGCACTGCCCTCCAGAGAGAGAATCAGCCAGAAGGAAATGAATGTGGGTCCTCAAAGCCACGTGGAGGCCACCGGTAACCGGGTGGGATGGGGAGGCTGAGCCAGGCCAGGCTCGGCTACTGGAGCTCCTTTCTCATCTGTTTCATGTACTAAGGTGTCATCTAAAATGTCATTTGAAAAGAAGGGCTCTGTTCCTAGAACAAAACCATTCAAAAAATCACTGCTTGGAAATTGATGCTCTGGGCTTTTCCAATTCTGATGGAAAAGGCAGCTTCTCCTCTTCCACTTTGACGCTTTGAAAAAACACACACCCAAACCTCCAGCCAGCTGATGAAGTGGTGGCCCACATCCTCGCCCCGCTATCTGTCATAATGGCGATAATAACAATAAAATGAGAATAACAAGTGTATTAGGCAGTTGAGACGTGCCAGGAGCCAGTAAGTGCTTTTTCTGCATGCATCATCTCACTGAATCTTCACAGCAAGCCCCTGGGTAGACGACTTCTACAGATGATTTCTATTTTACAGATGAGTAAAGATAACCATCCTTCATCAATTCTCAGGCATGCATTTTCCACACATTTCAATGTGACTGAAAGTGGACTCTTAAGCAGAAGTGTTGTCTTCCTTCTCGGCAGCATGTCAGCTAATGGTAACGCTCACCACTGGGGGAGCGTTGGAGTAAATGAACTGCCCGTGCACAACAGGACCCAGGCTGGGACCGGGCTCTGTGTCCCTCAGGAGTTTGAGCCCAACCATCCCTCACCACACCTCTCAGCTCAGCCACTGCCTCACTCCGGACAGCCATGGCTTGGGAGCATGATTCAGCAACACTGTCATCCCACAGCCTGGCCAGTGTTCACCCTGGCAGGCCGAGCCCTGGACCTTCCCACCAGGATCAGAGTTGTGAGCATCCACAGAGGGCTGCAGGGATCAGCTACATCTCCGGGATGGCTGCCCGGAGATGACCAGCCTGACGAGCCAGGGGACAGCTGGACAGATGAGCCCACTGGTCAGAACAAAACCCAACAAAAGTGGTTCTCATGGCACCGTCCCAGGAGCATTGCTCCTCAGGGAAGCCTGAGAGCCTCCTAAAACAGAGAATGCTCATCGTGCTGTCAGTTCTCATCGCTTTCGTGGTCCCTGCTCTCAGCAACGGAGAGGAAAGCCCGCCATCCCTTACACACACCTTCAAGTCCTCTGCAGACGAGACACTGATTTATGACTAATTCATTCTTTGGCCCAAGCAATACTCGGAACTGGGCGTGCAGCTTTCAGCTGCCACATATCTTGGCCAGAGAGCAGATATATCTATTTTCCTCTTCAAGTGAAGAAACAAACCAAAAACACAGTCCTAAACACCCTGTCCATCAGAATCAGAGCAGGTGGCCCATGGAGGTTATTGTATGTGTTGGGATATGTAAAGCAACGCCTATGGGTGGGCACAATCCACGGATGCAAGCCTGCAATGCTGTCCAGTTCCAGAAACCCCTTGCACTTCCAAAATGAGAAATGTGCTCCCGCTGGTGAGACTGACAACCCTGGAGCCACAGAGCCTGACAGGGGCTTATTCCAGGCCCCGGCAGCTTGGTGGGTCTCATGCACCTACACGGCAACCACTCCGACAAGCTTCCTACTGCACTTCCTGCTGAGGGTTCTGGGAAATGGATGTCTCTGTAAGATTCCAAATTCTGTCACAGTTCTCAGGGACACGTGTCAACAGTCACAGGTCCAAAGACCACAGGCAGCGAAGGGATCCAACTGTGATCACAGCCCACCCTGCGAGTTCTTGCTCCTGCAGAGCCAGTGCACCTGCCAGTCCAAACCCCCGTCAGTCCTCCATCCACAGCTCTGAGTCCGGGCTGCAGGCGACCAGTGTGGCCATATGCTATGGCAGCTTTTCTCCTGCCTGCAGCCCCCTGCCCGGGGCCTGGCTAATCCAGCAGCAAAATAAACCAAGGAGGACTCAGCGGCTGGACTCATGGAGAAAAGAGGCACATGGAAAAGCTGCAGGGTCTGACTTCGCACTTTCTGGGATCTACATTTTTGTGGGAGGTTGAGGATGGGACAAGCAGCACCCCAGTTATGGAGAAGAGGAGCTGGAAGAAAAAGAGGTTTTATTTCCTGCTACCTTGAGGGGAGCAGCCCCAAACCTGGGGAGAAAGGCTGGACTCAGGGAGAAGTTAGGGACATACTGAGAGGAGCGGCTCCTTGGTGTGGCCTGGATCTTCCAAAAGAAACTACAGAAAAAGGACAGTGACTACCAAAAGCTATACACTGTATGACCTCATTTATATAACATGTCCAGAAAAGGTAAACCTATATATAGGGAGAAAGCAGGTTAGCCGTGGCCAGGGCTAAGGGGAGAAGGCACAGGGAGAGAATGCTAACAGGCATGGGGTATCTTTTGGGTGTGATGAAAATGCTCTGGAACTAGACATGGTGGTACTTACATCACCCAATTCTGTGAATATACTGAAAACCACTGATTAACAGTGTGTGAAGTATATCAGGGGTCCCCAACCCCTGGGGCATGGACTGGTACCGGTCCATGGCCTTTAGGAACCAAGCTGCACAGCAAGAGGTGAGTGAGCAAAGCTTCATCTGGATTTGCAGCTGCTCCCCAGTGCTAGCATCACTGCCTCAGCTCCACCTCAGGTCATCAGGCATTAGATTCTCATAGGGACACCGGTCCCTTGTGCCAAAAAGTTTGGGGATCGCCGAACTATATGGTAAGTTATATCTCAATAAAGCTGTCAGAGCAGAACAGAAAAGAATTGTCAACCTACTCATGTGATGAAATACTCCTCGGGAATAAAAAGGAACAGCTACCAATACACACAACAATTTGGATGAATCTCGAGTGCACTTTCTAAGTGAAAGAAGCCAGACCCAAAAGGTTACACACTGTGGGATTCCATGTATTTGACATTCGGGAAAAGAAAAAACTTTTGAGGAGAGAAAGCATATCAGTGGTTGCCAGGACTGCAGATGGGAGAGCTGTCTACAAGAGACACAGGCGACAGAGCTTTCTGGGGGTGATGAACCTATTGTGCATCTTGATTGTGATGATAGTTACATAACTCTATCATAACTCACAGAGCAGTACACCTAAAAGAGTGACTTTTAAGCCTGTAAATTACATTTCAATGCATACATGCACACATCTCAAATGACATCACAGCACCTTTTGAACCTTTGGTACTTTTCTTAAAAGACCAGATAATTTACAAAATACTTTTTTTTTTTTTACCCTCAAGCCAAAATTTCATTTTCCTAACACAGATAAAACTGTAATTGGAAATTTGTTAAATGAACAGGAAGTAGAGAACTGATTGAAAGAGAACTGATTGAAAAACAAACAGCTAAAAAGAAAAATGTGTACCTATGTGTGGGGATGCATGTTAACTGAACTTACTGTGGTAATCGTTTTGTTACACATACATGTATCAAATCATTATGTTCTATACATCAAATACAATGTTATATGTCAATTACGTCTCCGTTAAAAATAAGTAAATAAACAAACCAAGAAGCTAAAGGGGGAAGTAAATAAAGGGAAAGACCTGATGTTTAAAAAAGACCAATGAACTTGTAGTCTCATGTTTACAGCAGCATTATTCACAGTAGTCAAAGGTGGAGGCCACCCAAGTGTCTATTAAACAAAGAATGGATAAACAAATGTGGTATATCCATACAAAGGAATATTATTAAGACTTAAAAAGGATGGACATTATGCTAAGTAAAATACCACAGATACAAAAGGCCAAATACTGCATAATTCTACTTACATGAGGCACGAAGAGCAGTCAGATTCATAAAAACAGAAAGCAGAATAGTGGTTGCCAGAGGCTGGGGTTGGGGAAATGGGGAGTTACTGTTTAACAAGAACAGAGTTGCAGTTTGGGAAGGTGAAAAAGTTCAGAGATGGATGGTAATGATGGATTAGCAATGGCGTGAATGTACTTAATGCTACTGAACTGTACACTTAAAAATGGTTAAGCTGGTAAATTTTATGTCATCTGCACTTTGCCACAATTAAAACAAAAACAAAAACCAAACAAACCAAAAACACTAATAACCCCTCTTACAGTCATAAGTGCCTATGAGCACTCTGGGCTTGGCAAGGCTTGACATCGTAGCCCTGGCTACGGTCTTCAATCAGCCACGGACCCTCAGTGTCATGCAGACACATGCACAGACGTGGGAGGACAGCCTAGAAGAGCAACGGCTGCTTCTCTCTGCCCTTCTAGCCAGCGGGTTCCAGCCTGAGGTTCTCACAACCACTGAGAGGGCCTGACAGAGGTTTCTGGACAGCTGCCCTACACCAACTTTATGAGGAGTCAAATGAAGCATAAAGTTCCACAAACACTGAAGCTCCTATGTCTGTTTTGCACACAGACACAAAATGTCTGTCTGCATCAGTGCTCGCCAACAGGAGACTGTGCGTCAAAGAGCTTAAACAAAGGTGAGCACAGGTAAGTGCACCTGCCTTGGCCAGAGCAAGGCTGTCAGCTGGGGTAGAAGTTCTGTCTAGAAGAGTCCAGGAGCCCATGGTATCCCAGGATGCTGCAGTGTGGGGAATCGAGCTGCTGGGCTGGGCTCTTGCATCCGCACTCATCCCATCCTCCATGCAGGTACCACCAGAAGTCTTGCTTGGCCCACAGGGATACACCAGACCATGCCACCTCATCAGTTGTTATATGTCTATGGGTTCTTTGGGGTCAAGAACTGTGTCAAGGCCTAAGCACAGGAATTGGACCCCAGCAGGTGCTACATAAACTTCAGATGAATAGACAGATGGATGGATGGATGGTTAGATAATGGATGAATGAATGATGAGTGAAGGGATAGATAGATGCATAGATGGATTTTTGGTTGGGTGGATGATGAATGGTGACGGATGGTGCTATGGACTGAATGTGACCCCCTAAAATCCATATGTTGAAACCTAATCCCAATGTGATGGTATTAGGTGGGCCTTTGGGAGGTGAGTACATCTTGAGGGTAGAGCCCTCATGAATAGGACTGGTGCCTTTATAAAAGAGATCGCAGGGAGCCCTCTTTCCTGCTCCTTCTGCATTGGGAGGACACAGCACGAAGCTGGCCATCAATGAACCAGGAAGTAGGCCCTCACCAGATACCAAATCTGTTGGAGCCTTGATCTTGGCCTTCCAGAGCCTCCAAAATAGTGAGAAATATAATACTGTTGTTTATATGCCACCCAGTTTACAGTATTCTGGTATAGCAGCCCAAATGGACTAAGGCAGATGGTTGGATGGAGGGATGACGGATGGACAAACAGATGATAGATGGTTGGAAGGATGGGTGATGGATGGATGAAGTATCTTTGGCATGGCTGCTACCTTATCAGGAACATCTGCTGGTAGGAAACAGGTGAGCAAGACTTTTCTCAAAAATCTGGGGCTTGAGGAGAATTCCAACACCCTGTTCTCTCAAGGTAGAGGGTTTTTTTAAAAAAATAATCAACGAATGACTATTTTCTTAACTTTCTATTCTGGAAAATTTCAGACACGTACAAAAATAGAGAACACAGTATCTTGTGCCCATGTCCTGTCACTCAGCTTCAACAATTAACCTGTGGCCAGCTCTGTTTCAGGAATCAACAGTCAACACTGGGAACAACAGGATGCCCAGGAGAGAACAGGGGTTGTTAACCAGTCAGCCATCTCCCACCCCAGCGACTTGAATACCTCGGACGACTTCCTGGAGGAAAGAGCCCTCCTGTGGACAGAAAGACCAACCCTACCTGCCTCACCAGTTCCATGAAGAAAGCTCATTTGAGCTCCTAAACACAGATGTGAGACACCCACACACGGCTCTGTCACCTCATTTCATAATCGCCGGGAATTACAAGGTAGCTCTTTGTAGAAGACGGGTCAGCAGGGCCCACAGGGCCAAATCCGACCCATCACTGCCCATTTTTGTGTGACCAAGGATCTGAAAATGGTTTTAAATGATACCGTTTGAAATGGTTATATAAGTACCTACTTAACAGCCTCGATTTCACCTTGTAGCCACAAAACCTAAATTAGTTACTAACTGGCCCTTTAAGAAAAGGTCTGCCAAGCTCAGTACTGCAGAGCAAAGAGCAGAGGCTCAAATAACCATCCTTGGTTCAAAGCCAGAGTCTGCCGCGGAAGCTTCTTACCCTTCTAAGCTCTTGGCGTCTGAGCATCAGAGTGGCAGGCACCACCTAGCTCCCCGCTGAGTGTAGAGGCTCAGATCCCAGAATGCACATAGGATCCGATTACAAAGCGTGAAGCCAAATCCAAGTGCAAAGTTCCACTAAAGGGAGGGTTCTCTCTCCTGCGAGACTGCAAGAAAGGGACTGTCAACACACTCTGGGGGACCTGGGAGTCAAAGTGCACAGTGAGCCAAGCCCGCCAGACAGAAAGTTCTGAAGGTAAGCACAGACTTGCACCGAGGCAAACTCGCTCCACTGGAGCGCAGGTGGTCAGCACTGCCTCCTTCCTGTCCTCATGCCCTCCAGACTGACCAACTCATCCCCAGGGATGGATGACCAGCTTGGCAACATGACAGCTCCTGCTCCAGCTTGCAGAGAGAATGCTTAGAGAGCTTCTCCTGCAGGACACAAGGCTCAGACTCCAATCCCAGGTGGGGTCTTCACGAGGCAGCAGGCTGCTGGAGGACAGGTCGCCTGTGATGAAGGTAAATGACGGTCCCAAGGTACCAGATGTTCCCCTAACACCATGACACAGAGATGCACAAAAGCAACAGCCCTGTACGCAAGTGCTACTCATCTCGGCGCTGGCCTCCTCTGGTTGGCAAAACACCAGCTGGCAATCTCAGGCCTCACCCTGCCAACTGCCTGCCTGGATATCATCACCTCCGCCCTGGCAGACCCCCTCCATGCTGTCCTCGCCCCCTCCCACATTGACGGCTGGGCCTCCTGCTGCCCACACTCTGCATTTCAGCACACTGTCCAAGAGACACCTGTAAAGCCTCTGAGCATCTGTGCCAGCGCTGGGGGCTGAACCAAGGACGCAAGGTGTTTCCTGATCTCTGTCCCTGGCCAATGGGGTAGTGAAGGAAGATGACAAATCAACCAGCAAAGAAGCATTCCGGTTTCCATTAAACTTGAATGCAGAGCCAAACACACCCCCTGGCCTACCTTGGCTCCCTGGACTCTAGACACCACACACAGGCAGCCAGATACATCAAGGTCCTACAAAAAGACTGCTTTGGGACACCTGCCAATGAGGTTTTTCAAGTAATTTGCTGGGAACTCAGAGTGATATGACTTAATTTATTTGGAATCACAAAACTAAAGGGATCTTAAGAGATGCTACTGTGTGGCTTCCTCATTTGCAGGTGGGAATTCAGAGGCCCAGGGAGTTTGATTTACCCAGCATCAGAGTGTCAGCTGACAGCACAGTCAAGATGGGCAACACAGAGCAAGAAAAGGAAAAAGCGTGAGCCCCAGCTCCATAATACCCAATCTGGGACGGCTAAGACTCCTGAATTGCTGGCTCTACGCTGCAGTGAGTACTAAAACAGTAAGACAGATGCCCAGTGCAGTGTGAGACAACTTGTCAGTGTCAGAAAAGTATCCATTCCTCTCTTTTCCTCCTCAAGCCCGTTAAACCACATTGCGCTCTCTCAAATTCCAGCCTTACTGTAAGCTGACCCCACCTCCAACCTACACAACCACACAACCTATATGCTGCAAGTCCTCAGGCACAGTGAGGTGTTTGACCTAGCAAACCCAGAGCATCCTGCTTCCCTGGCCTGGCTTCTGCCAGATTCTGCTGGCTGAGTGCAGCCATACACTGCCATGTGAGCTCCTTTCCCTTCTGCAAAACTCCTTTTCCACTACAGTGTTTGGCTTCCTTGGAGCTTCCCTTAAAGCCAGGGAGGAACCCTATGGGACAGAATTAACTGGATGATGCTGTCTAGCAGACCAAATCCATGGACAGGATGCACAGAAAAGAAGCCAAAATGCTTTTCACATTCAGTTACAAGCAGTCCAGAGCAATAATAAACTAGCGAGCTTCATAATAAACAAGGGGACAGTGAGTTCTTTCCCTACAAAGCACCACACAGCTACCAAAGAACTGTCACAGAGCCAGTGGCCTCAAGGATCTTCCTGAATTAGAGACTGGACCAGTGCGGTTGGCCGCAGGCTCAGGGCCTCTCCTATTTCCAGGAGCATCAAAGAATTGGAAGTTACGGTGGGACCCAGTTTAAGGCAGACACCTCCAAATGCAAAGCTTAACTTCGGTTCCCACTTGTCTAGACAAAAACCCCAGATCACACTTTGGGATTTGAGGTAGGCAAGACCCCACCAAACTTAGCCTTTTTATTATCTGATGGAACCACTTCGGTTGTCTTAGAAAAAGAACAAAGGCAAGAAAGACGTCAAAGGAGAGCAGAAAATTAATTGTGGGACCAAGGGTAAACTGAAACAGTGTTTCTGGAAGGTCATTTGTCAGTTGATATCGAAGGTCTTAAAATCATCCACGTCTCTGAGGAAATCCGCTGACAGATACCCACCCTGATGTAAGGAGGCAGGAATGAGAACAGAAACCCATATAAAAAGATGTCCAAAGAATGTAATGAATCCATTGAATGTACACTTAAAACAAAATGTGGTAAATATAAACAACGGAATATTACTCAGCCTTAAAAAGGAAGGAAATTCCGACACACACTACGCCATAGTTGAACCTTAAGGACATTAGGCTAAGTGAAATAAGACAGTAATAACTGTCTGTTATGTAGGGTACCTAGGATAGTCAAATTCATGGAGAAAGAAAGTAGAACGGTGGTTGTCAAGGGCTGGGGGGAGGGAGGGATGGGGATTTATTGCTTAATAAGAAGAATTTCAGTTTTGCAAGCTGAAGAGAATTTTGGAGATGGATGGTAGTAATGGTTGCACAATAATGTGAATGTACTTAATATCACTAAACTGTATAAAAAAATGGTTACGATAGTAAATTTTACTTTTACCCATAAAAATATGTATCATATTTGACCCATATAAATATATATGATTTTTTTCAATAATGCAAATACCAAAAACATTCATTTGTACACTTTAAATGGGTGAACTGCATGGCATGTGAATTATATCTCAATAAAGGTTTTTTTTTTTTTAAAGATGCTCCCTAAAACATTATTATAACCAGCTACATACAGTAACACTTTAAACGTTCAACAAAAGTCATTAAAATTAGATAAATAATAACTCTATTATACAGGTGGCCCTTAAAAAATAATATTTACTAAATATTTAGTAAAACAAGAAAATGCTCCCATTATTTAGCAAAAGCAGGAAACAGCAAGATCTCAGCTATGTAAAATAATTACAGATATGATTTTCTATAAAGTCAAGAAGAAAATAAAATCTTCCTGAACACTCAACAGTTGCCCTGAAGCTGCAAGTCATTCATCACCAACCAACCTTCCAGATCTGACCCAAAAGAAATCCACTCCCGCTTCTACAGGCCAGCTGTTCAAAACTCACAGCTAACGCACATGGATTCCCGGAGGTGAAGGTGCCCAACCCTGACTGCAAAGGAAATTGCCCAAGGAGCTCTTCAAAAAAAGTCTAGGCTCTCAGAAAGGAGGAAACCAGTCACATGTGAAATGCCTAGGACAAAGCAGAGCCACTGGGAGCAGCTGACAGCCAGCAAGAAACCAGGGACTTCAGTCCTATAACCGCCAGGAACTGGGTTCTGCCAACAACCGGAATGAGTTTAGAAGGGGAGACAGAACTCCAGATGGGAATGCAGCCCTGGTGGACACTCAGATTGCAGCCTTGGCAGACCCTGAGCAGAGGACCCAGCTGTGCCATGCCAGGGCCGTTGACCCGTGGAAACTGGGGGATTTTAAAACATAAACAAGAAAAACCTCACTGATCAGATTCTCCAGGAGTGACCAGCTGTGCATGTGCATGATTTTGTTTTTAACTATAGCAGAAGCTGTAGTCTACATGGGCAGCCAGGGTGGGGACCTACTGCCTTTATTCTCTGCCAGGCTGAATGTCCCCATTTCTCATAACCATCCTGCTGACAATCTTCGGGTTTAACAACACTGAGTAGAGAAATCTATGTCCTCACAGAGCCTGGATACTTCCACGGACACCAGGCAAGACTTGGGATCCCATCGTCATGTGCTGCCTGCTGACGCATAGGTAGTCCCAGTCAGACAACCCCCAGACCTTTCCCAGTGGACCACAGCCCATTCTGGCCTTTTAAAAACCCCCGTAAAGCTTCAAAACGAAACAGCTCTGAAAGGAAACAGCCAAGGACAGTCCACGAGTCTTGACCCACTGCTCCTGGCTGGTCTGTGCACCCCAGAGCCTGAGCCTGGGGCCACTGTGGGAGTCTGAGCAAGGGAGCCTCAGGGAGTCCCCATGAGAAAGTCTCACCTCGGTCTTTGATGTCCAAGGTCTTATTAACAGTCATGCTCTGTCATGCCCTGTCTTAGAGTTGCATAAACATAAAGTGACCCTCCTCCCTCAGGAATGACTCTGATTAATTCATGTACCTGAGAGAGCTCCATGTTTGGGGGCTGATGAAAAAGGAGAGAAAAAGAAATTCATTTTCCACTCTCTTCCCAGATGTATCCCCTGCACTCATCGGGCAACCAAGCAGGACACTCCAGTTCTGACAGCCATGTCCCTGCCTGTTGTACCCCAACAGCCAACCGTGACAGTTTTGCACCTGTGAATTAGGGAGCAGGCCCAGTGCAACGCAGCACACACCCCCACTTCCTGAGCAGTTAGAACAAAATGCCTCTCCCAGACAGCCAGCGGGACGGTCTCAGCTCATTAACCTTCCCAGACTTCCTTGCCAGAGTTTCCGGAAACCGACACTGCAGACGTAGCGGGGATAAATAAGCAAGCACCGGGCTCACAGGGCTGGGAAGCCAGGAGATGACAAAGGCATGCTGGGACCGAGTCTCCCACACTTCCTCACACACCCCTTTCTGGAGCCCTTACACACCTCTTTCCAGAGCCTCGTTCACTCTTTCACAGAGAAGAGTCTGCTGCTGGGACTCACACCGTCTGCCGTTGGAGAAACACCACAGGAGAGGAAATCAGACATGTTAATCATTGTGACCCAGATTTTTCGGGCTAAACTCTAACAGTGGCTCACCAGGTGCTTTGGGGAATGAGGGTCAACCCATATGACTGCTCTGTGACAAGATGCCAGTCAACAGGGCCTCCCTACCTAATGTCCATGAGGCCAAGTGCACAGTGGTCTCATCTCAGACCATTAATACAACTGCACGGGGCCCCAAAGCCAGGCTCCACAACTGATACTCCACGGTAGGGCTTGCACTGTGCTCCTCTCTACCCGTCATCTGCCTCCAGCTTCGGAGACTCCATTCTCAAGGCCACCTTCTCAATCCCCTCGCCCACACTTCCCTCTGTGCTAGACATGGCAGACCACCCCGTCCCCTCTCACACCTTCTCTGGGGTCCCCACCCCAAGCCTCCGGAACCTGCTTTCTGGCCAAACTGCCACCTTCGTCTCTCTCTCTCCTCCTGTCTCCCCTCTCACTCACCTCCTTACCACCCGGACTCCAGGGTGAGCTATGTCAACACTCTTAAAACACGATCACATGCCCACCAGGCCCTTGTGACCAGACCTCTGCAAATCCATGCCATCCCTGACTGCTGTTCAATAGTAACCTGGCCACTCCTCTGCTGGGGCTGCCAACCTCCCTACAAGATCCACCCCCACCTGGATCACCTCCTTGGAGTCCCACTGGGACCACCCTCCACCCCTACCCCTGGACCCTGTCCCATCAGTCACCTTCTCAACACTCAGTGTCCACGTTACTCCTCCAGTAGATGGGGACATGGCCCTGTCCCCAGGAACCCAGCAGGCCCACATGTGGACACTCAGAGAACACTCAGATCCTAAACGCAAACCCCTGACCACACAAACACTGCCAGAATTCCTGGCACAACTGTCCACACACAGCGCTCTGGTTTCTCCTTCACCCACTTGCAGCCTGGCCTCTTCCTTCTCTGCCAAAACGTCCTAGCGGTCACTTCCCTTTAGCCTCTCTGCAACATAAACTCCCCGCTGCCCTTCCTACTTTGTCTCGGACTCCTCTTCTCCCAGGTGGCCCCCAAATGTGCAAGGCCTCCAGGTCTGCTCCAACCCTCCTCTAGCCACACAACCCCTCCCCGGATCCATTCTCCTCTTCATTCCCAGCCGGGCCCTTTCTCCCAAAGGTCACATCCTGCTGCCCACCCTGAGGCCCGCCAGCACAACCCTCACCACTCCGGGCTCGCTCAACCTCGCCTCCTTTCTCTTCCATCAGCCCCTCCAACAGTCAGCTCACTCATGCCCTCTCCATCCTCCCCCACCTCCCCTGAGACTATAACTCCAGGTGCCCCAGCTCTCACCAGACCCTCTCACACACCACTGCCAAATGCACCTGCTTGGGGCAAAGGTCCGAAAGCAGCCTCTCCCTTGCTCCACAACCTTCAGTGGCTTCCTGTCGCTCTCCAAGAAAGCACACTGTCATCAGCCTGGCTTCTGGGTCCTGAACAGTATGACCCCAACCCACCTATCCACCCACCCTCACCTTCTCTGCTGCCCACATTTTACACCAATTCTCCAACCAAACAGATTCCATTATTTCCTGAGCATACTGAATACTTTCCAGCCTCTGAGCTCCTACCCACTACAGACTGTCTGCCTGGAACACCTCCCCGCCACAACCCTCTTCCCTGAATACATGCACACCCCACAGCTGTGCAGAGCCTTGAGATCTGCCCCACCTTATGGTAACTTGAGGAGGTGCCTAATTGTCCCTGTTCCCACCTCGGTCCGCAGGCTCTTTGCACCCCAGTTAAAGGCTAAGTCTGAACCATCTCCCCGTTTCCTAGGACATCGGGAGGGTCAAACCCTCCTAAAGAACAGATCTGTGTTTTCCCATCAATCCTGCCTCTTAAGAAACACTGAATACTTAACACTAATGACAACTACACTTAAAAAATGGTTATGAGGATAAATTTTATGTTATGTATAATCTCTCCACAATTTAAAAAAAAAAAGAAAGAAAGAAAGAAAACAAACACTGACAATGAGGGAGAGAAAGAAAGCATCGAGGCAGGTGAACCAGACCCTGGTGCTCAACTTTCTACCTTCATAGGAGTTTGAAAAAGCAGCTTTTTTAAAAAATGAAGAAGCACCTACAAAGTACGTTTTAGGTAACAATCTCATGCCCCAAACACAAAGGTGAGACAGTTTTACCCATATTCCTGAGGGAGAAGTGGAAAGCTTTTAGAAGTCACCAATCCTAAATGTTACATTTTCTGGTCTGAGATCTAAGATTTGGACAAAAACAAACACTGCTTTTGCACGTGCCAGCTCAGGCACACACCAGAGAGTGGACGTGCCATGCTGAGCAACTGGCTAAGACCATTCACAAGCCAGGTTACCGGGACTTCCAGGCAATAGGAAAACGGCCCAGCACAGCAACCTCTGCAAGGGCCAGAGAGGTGAACACTGGCACCTCTGGCCCAGCCTGTGTATCACCCCCCGAATTATATCACAGCCACTCCGCAGGGTCAGGGAGGGCCGCAGGACAAGATAAGCCTATCACTTTAGGAAGAAGCATAAACAAGCCTTGCGGGTGGCCTCAAGTCCTTCACCTAAAACCTCAAACAACGTAGCTCTGGGGGTCCCCACTGCTCCTCCATGAGGACTCCTGTGAGGGAAAGCATTCTGTCAAATGCAGCATGCTACCCAAAGTGCCATCCGCCCTTCTCCCTGGAGCAGAGGCCTCAGTCAGCTCAGCCTCTTGATGGTTTGCTGTCCAGCTACCACCTCGGCCTGGCAATAAAAGGCTTGAGGAAGGAAAGTTGAAGACATCCTGCTAAGTGAAACAAGCCAGTCGCAAAAGGACAAGTACTATGGGAGCCCACGTAGTGGAGGCATCTTGAGCAGACAGAAAGGAGAATGGTGGGTGCTGGGGGAATGGGGAGTGAGGAGTTATTGCTCAATGGGGAAAGAGTTTCAGTTTGAGAAGATGAAAAAGTTATGGGCACAGATGGTGGTGATGGCTGTACAACATGAATGTGCTTAATGCCACTGAACTGTACACTTAAAAATGGTTAAAATGGTCCATTTTATGTTATGCATACTTCACCACAACACAGAAAAGGGGGAGCTAGGGGAAGACCACAGCCCAAGAGGTCCCCAGATGGAAAGGTCTGTCTCTAAACAAGCAGGTTCCCGATGGACAGGCCCACAAGATGCACCCACCAGGCTGAAGGCTGACGTAAGCTCAATCACCCTGGGCCCCCTGCCCCGGTGGGCCCCTTGAACTCTCAGCTGCCATTTGCCTTCCAGCATCCTATTGCCCCAGGGTCCCTCCCTGATGAAGAGGCAGTTCCATCAGACCCTCCACACACAGTCCTCTCAGGCTTCAAGATCTTACCAGGACCCCCACGAGCCAGCAGAGAGCACTCGGGTGGTAATCAGAGCCCAACCACGAGGTCCGAAAACACCCTCTGGAATACTATTTGGCCGCAAAAAGGAAAGAAGTCCTAATGCATGTCACAACACAGATGAACTCTGAAAACCTGACTCTAAGTGAAAGAAGCCATACGCAAAAGGCCGCATGTTATACAATTCCATTCATGTGAAATATCCAGAAAAGGCAAATCTACAGACACAGAAATTAACACAGTGGGTGCTGGGGGCTGGGAAAGAGAGGGGGTTATGGCTGAAGGGAGTGGAGTTTCCCTTTGAGATGATGAAAATGTTCTAAAGTTAGACAGCAGTGGTTGTGTAACTCTGAATATGTTTTTAAAAAACACTGGATTGGACACTTTAAACAAGTGAATTACATCTCAATAAAGCCTTTAAAAACACCACCACCACTCAGGAACAAAGCTGTAAGTCAGCGACACCAGAGAATCACCTGCCCATCATCATTCCAGGCACCAGACAAAATGGTTACTACACTGGTCTCTAGGTCTCTGAGTAAAAGGCTTTCTGGAGCTCTCAAAAAGAGGGTAGGGAGAGAAAGAGACAAAGCCACTACCACCCCCAGGTTTGCTGCAGGTCCAGCTGTCCCAGTCCCTTAGGAAGTAGGAGTCAGACATAGCATGGGGACAGTACATAGTGGCAGCCGCCGCGGCTTATAGCTGAAAAGCCCTGTTTTCCTCACAGCCACTCGGTCACTCCAAGTGTTCCTGAGGCTCCAAGAGGAACACTGTACAGCTCTCCATACAGCTCACGGAGGGGGCTGGCTCCTCGCCCACCCCAGGGTACCCCTCTGACCACAGCCATCCAGCACCTAAGGGACACCCTGCCAGGGCCAAGCCCACCTCTCCAGTGTCTTCCCCACACCGTATACAAGGCAACACCCTCCGGTCTGCAAGGTCCTTGGCAATCTGCAGAAAGAGCTTGGCTATGCCAAAGGCCATCTTCCTCCTTTGTTTCCTACTCAAATAAGAAAGTTTGTGGTTTTTACTTCCTCTTTTAAGGAGTCACAATCACTAAAATGAGAATGAAGAGGTTCTAAGTGTTCCCTCTATAAACTTGGGCTGGGGGGGGAGTGGCTCTATGAGAAAAATCAAGAGGTCTTTCTCTTCCTCCAGCTCCTAGCGCCCAAGGTCCCAAAAAGCCACCAAGCCAAGCAGTCCAGGAACACTTCAAGAAGACCCCATGCTACTCCACAGGGGGATGAGTGAGGCCCCAGCACAGTGTGTGAGCCCAGGTTGCCCTGGCCAATAGAACTTCACACCAGGTGAAGTGGCTGGCTTTCACTTGGGGCCACAATGCAGAAAAATATATACTGTTCCTTTAAGATGTAAGAATCCCTCTCAGCCCAGGAGGACACACTATGAAAGGTACAGAAGAGAACGAAGGCCACGGCAGACCCTTGGTCTCCCCTGGAGTTCATACTGGGCACTCTCGATTAAATGAGTGGGTGAAATAGCCTGCCTCTACTGAGTTATGCATTTTTCCTTTAAAGCCTCTTGCTAAGTGGTGTTGAATCAACTGACATTGGATGCCTGAGTGGGTGATTCCCCAAGACCAGACTGGGGGCCAGACCCCTGGCACCACCCACTCTGCACTTACACTCCTACTTCACCTCTCAATGAGGGGTCGTCCCCTCCAGCCCATAGAATTAAGTCCCTGTGCAAGACCATACTTTGGCTCCTGGGTGAGTCCAGATCGTCTACCTTCAAAGTCTGCATTCTTTCCCTGAATCAGATTGACATGTTGCCTTTAGGTGGCTTCCAGAATGTTCACCTTGTTATATATGCAAGGTTACATGCATATAAGTTATATGCAGAAAATCTCTTTCTGCTCCACTGGCATACTAGCTGACTTCAGCAGCATTTTTTAAAAAGGCAACAGTCAGGCATTTCAAGTGAAGTGAATCTTCAAAAGCTCTTCCGGAGCCAACAGAGGCACTTCAGTTGAGGGTCCCCTCGAGCTGTCGGTCCCGGCTCTGCCGGGCTGGCTCCGCTGTGGCTGGTGTGGCAGGTCTCTCCTGCTTCTTCCAGTGTCCCTCTGCTGTCTCCTGGCCAGCTGGAGATGGCGCCTTCCTAGAGCTCCCTGGTCACTAACCTTGCCCCCTGGGACACACACCTGATACTCTATGCAAGAAGCTGGCCACCTCTGACACATCTTCCCAGCCCAGCATTATCCCTGCGTGCCTTCCAGAACCTGCTTACAGCAGACCAGGACCAGCATGCACTGACCCCTTTCCTCCAGGCCTTGACTGCTGAATGGAAAAGGTGGACGGATGGGCAGTGTCATTCCAACATACCTGTCCTCTTGGGCTCCTCTCATACAACTTGCTAGAGGAGTCTTGGCAAAGTGCCCCAGGAGGACAGCCAGAGAGTTGGGAAATCCCTTTCTCTAGGAGATTTGCAAATAGGAGAGAGAAACCAGCACCATGGGTGGCTGACACCTTCATGGACCTGCCTGAAGGTCAGGGCCAGGGGATTCTCACCACAGTGCTTTGGTTTACATCATCATCTCCCCACTAGACCAAAAGTGACCTGCTGGGAGACCTGTCTCCTGATACTCGGCACCATTCCTGTATGACACACAGTTCTCCAAACGTGTTTGCAGAATGACTGATTGAGGCCCCCTCCACCTCTGGAGGGGTCACTCTCATGGGATCGGCCTCACCCCACAGTCTAAGGAGAGAGGCCAGCGCCAGCCCCTCCGCCAACCGGCTGACCTGCGGCAGGTTATTTCAGACCTGTTTGTCTCACACATCCTTGGACCCAATCAGCCAACAACATATAATTATGACAAAAATCTTGCTCCAGCCACTTCACAAGAATGTTCCGAGGGCACATGAAACAGCATCCACCAGTCATATTTACTCACAGCTGGGGCGCTGAAGTCTCCCCGCCCCTGAGCCAGGCAGGCGCGTCTATGAACCTGACAGTCATGTCTCCCTTGGGCCCCAGCCACCATTCCTATCCACAGTCATTTTGCAAGGTCGCAGAGGTGAGCGCTAGAGTCCAAGACATCTAATTAGCAGGCCCCAGTCTGAGAATTCGAGATTCTCTCTAAGGTTTTAGCAGGGAGGCCCAAGCCTCAGCAAAGAAGGAAAAATAATCTCCGGATAATCTCCAAAGCTGACAAGCTTCCTTGCTGGGGCCCCTGAAAATGCAATGCCAATTATTAGTTGGGGTAATGGGGGGTTGGGTCAGAACAGGGAAGGGAATGGGCAAACAGAAGCCTCAAAGATGGGGTCTCATTCCATCTGTGACCCACGAACATAGCACCCAAGATGCAGATAGACGCACATGGACTTAGATCGTCACCATCACATAGGTCACTCTGTTAAGGGCCTAGAGTGAGGCACATCCTGTGGGGCACTGAAGCAGGACAGACTCTGTCCTTGTCTTCAAGCTCTCACCACCCTGAAGAAGGAAGCCAGACAGACAGGATTAACAGGAAATAGCTGCAAACTTACAGCTAGAGAAAGGTACACAGCTAGGGAAGATGCTAGAACATTACAAAGGTTTTGTTTTGTGTTGGTTTTTAGAGGACAAGGCCCTTGGAGATAAGCCTTTGATAAATCCATGAATAAAGGCAAGAGAAAATTTCTAGGAAGATAGTACCTGTCACATAGTATATGCTTAATAAATACCTCTGATTGATTGAATGGGGGACAAGTGGTTCCTTTGGTAAAGGAAAGGTAGATACAAACCAGGATGAAAAAGAAAGATATGAAAAAAGTTATCTTAATAATAACTTTAAAATTTAAAGAAAAAAAAATTAAAGAATTGAAGGAAAAGGCCTTAGCAATGACGGGGTCCAACCTTTAACTTTTCAGATGGGGAAAGAGACATGGCAGCATATGAAGCTTTAGGACGCAGCCCTCCTGACACCCAGCTGTGTTGTCTAGTCACCATGAGGCTACCTAACAGCACGCAACACTCTATTCAAATTCTTCTAAAACACGTCCCCTCTCTCTGCCATGGCAGCCCTTTCCTCTGCTGCCAACAAGGGGCTCAGAGTGTTTGTCGGCTGAACTGTGTTCCCTACAAATTCACATGTTGAAGTCCTAACCCCCAGCATCTTAGAGTGACTGTATTTGAAGACAGGGCATTTACAGAGGTGATAGTTCAAATGGGGTCGTTAGGGTGGGCCCTAATTCAATCTGACTTGTGAGCTTATAAGATGAAACTTGGACACACGGAGACACCAGGGGTGCACATGCAGAGGGACGACTGTGTGAAGATGCAGCAAGAAGACGCCCATCTGCGAGCCAAGACCTCAGAGAACACGAACTCTACCAGCACTTTGATCTTGAACTTCCATCCTCCAGAACTGTGAGAAAACACATTTCTGTTGTTTAGGCTGCCCAGTCTGTGTTATTTTGTGATGGCAGCCCTAGAAAACTAATATACTGGGCCAGTTTAAAAACGTGGGCGTGAAAGCCGAGGAAATACTGCCATCCCTAACAGGTGTTTTCCTAAAGTGAACATACCAATTAAGGACCAGAGATGGGAATTAAGGACAAGAATGCTGCTCCCAGCAACTTCAAAACTCTGCTAGGGTGAAGTAAGCCAGACACAGAACAAATTTATGATCCCATTTATATGAGGTACCTAGGATAAGCAAATTCATGGAGACAGAGAGTGGAGTGGTGGTTGCCAGGGGTGAGGAAGGTGAGTTATATTGCTTAACAGGGACAGTTTCTGGTTGGAGTGACAAAAAAGCTCTGGAGATGGACAGTGGTGATGGCTGCACAACAATGCGAGTGTAGTTAATGCCACTGAATTACACACTTAAAAAAGGCTTAAAATGGATATCGTCAATGTTATTGGAATAACCATGTATGGCGTTGGATACTAGACTTATTGGGGTGATTGCTTTTTAAGTTGTATAAATGCCTAATCACTATGTTCTACATCTGAAACTAATATAATATTGTATGTTAATTGCAATTAAAAAATTTTAAACTGTAAAAAACAGAAAATCACAAAAAAGCTTAAAATGATTCATTTCATAATATATATTTTACCACAAGAATTAAAAAAACATGTATCACATGTTGTACGACAGTTTAATTAAAATTACTATATTTTTTCAAAGGGAAAAAACCCTACACGAGCCTCAGGAATTGTATTCTAGTCGGCATCAAGAACCCCTGTGGGGTTCCTAGTTAACTTAATCTACAACCACCCCCTGAGCCTTTATCTAAAAAGCAGTCTCGGGGGAAGTGGGGAGATAGATAGAAGGGGTAAAGGGGGTCAAATATGTGGTGACAGAAAGAAATCTAACTATGGGAGGTGAACGCAGTGTAAATATATATATGCCTTACTGTTAAGGTGTACAGTGGAAACTTACTGGATTTTGTTAACCAATGTCACCATAAATAAAAATATAAATAAAGAAACACATATGCGGGGGGGGGGGGGAGAGAGGGAGAGAGGGAGGGAGGGGGGAGGGGGAGGGGTGGGGTGGGGGAAGCAAGCAATCAAGCAAGCAAGCAGCCTCAGTCAAAACTCAGCCTATTGTTTGGCAATCTGAGAACACTGGAAGATGCCCATCCATTCTCTGTGTGAAGCCCTCTCAGACAGGGGCGAGCTGCACCCTGGCCTCTGGCACTGCTGTCCTCTCCTGGGTGGGTCCCAGCATATGGCTCTCCCGGAATCTTTGTCCTGGTGAGGGCAGCAGTCACATACACAGGTCCTCTGGGCCACAGGACTCCCAGCCCAGGGGGGCTGGGGGATGCGTGGCTACTGAAGCAACCAATGAGGCAAAGGCAGCAATGGGGATGGCACGTTCCCTTGGACCCATGCAAATCAACAGCACTCTCAGCTCCTTCTTTAGTGAAAGGTTCTGGAATGCTTCACTGTTTCCAAAACAAGAAAGTCATCCTTCTTGAGCCAGAACCCTAGTAAAATTGGATCTAGACTCCGTTTCCACCCTGTTGATGACTTAAGTGCTCTCAGGACTCCACCCAGTTCTGTCCACTCTGCCTCTGTTTGTGGAGTGGAGCTTGTGCTTGATTTAGAGGTGACTAAAGGCTCTGGTCTAAAGAGATGACGATGGGGCCAGCGCAAGGCCTGAATGACCTTTCACTGCCCCATAGTTAGTTACTCACTCTAACTGGTCACTGGTCCATTCAATCATCCGAGGGAAAAACAAAGCAGTGATCATTCTGGCAACAACACGTCACTAGACCCAAAGGGCAAATTAAGCTGCTTAATAAATGTGAAAATACAGGGCAGCAACTCACTTGAGAGTCCACGAAGAAACAGGAGATCTGGGGTCACGTCTCAAGACTAACACTTAGAAAAGGGCTGAGGGGCACACAGGCTTGGGTGTTCAGATCAAGAATTCCTCAGACTGAAAGAAGAAAGGTCCTGGGGTCTGCTGGCTTTCTCTTTCATGAAAAGGCTTACTGAAGTCCTCCAAAAGGGAAGTTAAAAGGACAGGGAAAGAGTTAGGAAGAGACCGGTACAGCTGATCAGATGCTTCCCAAAGACCAGCTCACCTTCCCATCTTCCCAGTCCAACACCACAGCTGTGAAAAACAGGAAGTGATCTTCCAGTATGAGCTGTGTGTCCAGCTCTGACCAAAGCTCGATGGCAGATCCAGATAAACCAGGGATCCCTGCCTTTAAAATCACAGTCTGTACTTTCACGTGAATGAACCTTGGGGACATTATGCTAAATGAAATAAGCCAGACACAGAGGGACAAATACTGTATGATTCCACTTATACGAGGTACCAAGAATAGTCAAATTATAGAAACAGAAAGTAGAACAGTGGTTGCCAGGGCTGAGGGTGGGGAAATGGGGAGCTGTTGTTCAATGGGTACAGAATTTCAGTTTTGCAAGATGAAGAGCGTCTGGAGGTGGATAGCGGTGATGGTTGCACAACAATTTGAATGTACTTAATTCCATCGAACTGTATACTTAAAAATGGCTAAAATAGGTTAAGATGGTGAATTTTTGTTATGTATATTTTACCACACACACAAGCACACAGTCTAGAGTGGCAGAAGGCAGACATAGGTAGGGCACCTGAGCCTTTGCTCCCACTGCTCCTGGAGATAGATGGCTCCTCCACCTTCTGCTGCTAGGCTTGTGCTGATGGCAAGATCCCCCTCCAGAGCTGCTGCTTACGGAAGCTTCCCTGATCTCGCTCCCCTCTGAACACATAAATGATGTGTGTTCTTCTCTCCCATTAACTTATAAGCTCCCAAATGGCCAGGACCACACTCTCTGCTTCTATGTAGACCACACAGTACAAAGGGAGGGGCTTGCACACACACAGCAGGGCTCACAGCTGACACTGACCCACCCCCTGGACCAATGCATTCTAGTTTTTCAGGCACAGGGTGGGGCAGTGGGAAGAATACCCTAAGGCCACCACATTCTAGAAGGAACAGGTCTGCATTCCCACAGGAGCCCAGAATCCCAGGTCTGCCACTTCCTGGTTGTGTCTTTACCTATAGATGGGCAGCCCCTCCACGGGGTGATGTAGGAACCCATGAGGGGCCCTGCGTGTACCACTGTCACCATTCGTGGTACACGGTAGTGAGTGGTCATTTCGGCTCCTTCTCTCAAAAACCAGAGGCCTTCAACTCAAATACATGAGAACCCACTCATCCAAAGGGATTCTAAAGCCACTAGGTCCAGGCCCCCATGTCTGCTGCTGTGAAGAATTAAGGGGACTGTTACTCCTTCCCCACACTGTGGTCTTCCTCATTGTCCCTTTTTTAGAGGGGCAGCCCTGGCCAGCAGGCTCCCCCCCCCCCCCCCGGCTGACTAAACAACATCAGCAAACAGTCCAGACAGAGACAGATGGCCGAGCCAGAGAGGGATCCCTCCTTCCCTGCCAGCCACAGCCTTCAGAGGAGCGTGCTGGGTGCAGAGTTTAAAGGCTCCCAGAGCTAAAACCACCAGGAGTTTAAAAACCTAATAGGCAAGAGAATGTGGGAACTTGAGGACATTCAGAGAAGGATCCAGAAAGTCCTAAGAGTGGAGTCCAAGTTGTAAAATTAACTCTTCAGCCATCTACTGAGAACCTACCTACCCTGTGTGACACACAGAGCCAGAGTCTCCTGTCCATAGCTGTACAAGAGGCAGGCTGGAGGAGCTGATGAGAGCAGGGGAGAGGGCTCGTAGGAAGGCCCACTGAAACACATCTCATCCATGCAAACCCCACTTTTTGGAAACTCAGAAATGCCCCCCAGCAAGAGAACACTGTTTCAGAATGCAGGTCTGAAATTTTCTTCGTTATATTGTTCTCCTGAACCACGATGCTCAGGGCCAGTTCAGGCTGGCTTGCTTGGCCGACAGCTGGCCAGACAAGGCTGGTGCCCAGTGACCACAGGGCAATCCTCCAGACCCCAGACGAGCCGATGTGCCTGCAAAGCAGGCATCTAAATGCTACAGCCTTCCACCCCTCAGGAAGGACTTAGGGGACACAGCTGGGCCAGGCCGCAAGTCCAAGCAGCACGCCACGGCCTCCCCCAGCTGCAAATGGAAAACCGCCACAACCACCCCCAGCTGCAAATGGAAAATCATCAACTAGATGTACCTAAAACAAACAAGACAGAGTGCTGATCACAAAAAGGCCAATCAGAGAGCCAAAAATAGCCTCGCTTGTTTCAAGAGGATTCTGACGAACGAAACACATACAACTCCATCAGCAGAAAAAGAAAAATCAATGAAGTGGAAAACCAGATCAGCCCAAAAGAGACCAGGACTCCAAGAGATATCCTGACAGCCTCACTCCCGCCCTCCCACTCTACCCAAATGCCACATTCTCTCACCTACCTTCTCCTTACCCCAATCACAAACTGAGTGTGGACCTCAAAATCCAGTCCCATAACCCTAGTGACAATGGTATCTGTACACAGCCCAGAAGTTATGTACATAACCCCATAGGTTTAATCCTAGGGCCAGGGTCAGACCATGGATTGGGAGCCCAAAGCAAGCACCTGTCCTTGGGAGGATGAGGAGACAGAAACACAATGAGGGATCAGAAAATGGAGCTGGGGGGTGAAATTCACAAAAGAGTCTGTGGATGAGTAATGATGGATGAAGTCTCACATCAAAGCTGGGCAGATCAGAACGGGTATGGATGGCTCTGCATCAGGCCTGGATAAAATCTTCACCCCGCTGATTTTCGGTGGCCCACTGAGTCAGAACTACCTGTCACCTCACTTCCTGCTAATTTGTATTTTCACCTGCTCTGACTTGCATTTGGGCTGCTGGGTAGCAAGGGAACCTGACATTTCTACAGCCTGGGAGCAGCTAGCACATCTTGAGTTCCCCAAACATGTCATATTACTCTTTTAGGACAGGAACAGTGGGATGGTGAGGAATGCCCAAGATACAGGTCAATCCTTGCTAAAAGCATCTAATCTGGATGGCAGAGATGACCCCTCTTTATACCATCACCACTGCTTAACATGGAGGGATCAGGGGCAAGGAGATGACTGCCCAGGGTATCTTGGTCACAACCAGCAAGCAGTGCACTCTAGAACCAAAGGAACAAGCCATCTACCTAATCACACACACCACCTCTCCCAACCCAATCTCATTCTAAACACTGAGAACCTGCATTCAGGAGGAAGGCAGGCATGGAGTCTCTCCAGGAAAAGGAGCAGTGTGAATCCTTCTTGTTCATAACCATATTGAAAATTCCCTACAAAAAGTATCTCCCTACTCTTCCACCTCCAATGTCCCCTTTTCTATTCCCTCCTGCTGGCTCAGTGGTTTGCAGCCAGAGTGCAGACATGCCCACCCAAGCTGGTGAAGGTACCCACCTGCGTCTCCATGGAAGGTGCCATCCTGAGGCAGCCTGCTGGACAAGCTGTCTCCATCGCTGGGCCAGATCTGCCCCGTCTTACGGACGCCCACAATGGTGGCCTCCGACACCACGACCTGGCCCTGCCGGTGCCGCTTTTGGCACTGCGGTGTTGGGGGGCTGCTGCTGTCGAAGGACTGCTGTGAGTTCTGCGAGGGCGAGCGGCTCTTGTCCCGGAACATGCGGTAGGTGGTGGGGCTCGGGGACACGCGGCTGGACTGACCCGAGGAGAAGTCCTCCTCGCTGGAGGTGAGGTTCTCATTGGAGCTGCAGTCCGGGGTGTAGCCGCCTCCACTGTCCTCAAAGCTCCGAGGGGAGTAGGACCGACGGGGCCAGGTAAGGCGTTTCTCCTGCTCAGAGGTGCTCTGGCTGCGCAGCAGTGGGCCCTTGCCCTCCCCTTCCACCATCATGCCCCCCACGTAGATGCTCTGGTAGGGCTGGTACTCCAGGGGCGGCCAAGGGGGCCTGCTGCCGCCATTGGCGTTGATCAGGTTGTCCTTCAGAAAGCGGGGGTTCAGTTCTGCGTCCTCGTAGTCGCCGTCAAGGCCACAGCTGTTCTCAGAGGTGCGCCCTCTGTAAGAGGGCCTGGGGGCATCCCCCAGGCCCGAACCAGCGCTGTGCTGGGACTTCTTCCGCTCCATCTGCATGGCCTGGCTACCCAGCGAGCTGATCCGATCCGACACCTCTTTGTCGTTGACCTTCACCAGGCCGCGCTCATGGTGAAATTCGACGTTCACGTAGAAGGGTTTCTCGGCGTCGGCCGCCCCGGCCTGGCCGTGGCCCTTGCGGATCCGCTCGAAGTTAGACCGAAGTGCCGCTACGCTGGTTGGGGGGCCCCTGTCGTCCCGGTCGGCTGGCGCGGCGGCCCCGGGCCTGCGGGCGGTCGCGGGCCTGACCTTACTCGGCGATCCCTCTCCTTCAGGCCGAGCCTCGGGCTCCTCGGCGGGTGGCGGATCAGCGCCGTCGGCGGGAGCCGGAGCCGGCGCGGGCAGCGGGCGCGGCGCGGGCGCGCGCGGCTCTGCGGTGCCGTCGGGGGGCTGCGCGGCGCGCCGGAAGCCCCAGCGCTGCCGGTCGTAGCTTTTCTTCTCCTTAGCCAGCAGCGTCTGCAGGTAGATCATACGGAAACGCTCCTGGTTCACCTCCTGCTCCAGGCGCCGGATGGAGGCCTTGCAGCGCTCCAGCTCCTGCTCGATGTCGCCCACCGAGCGCAGCTCCATGCGCGGCGGCTCCGTGTCCGGGAACTGCGCTTTCCATGCCTCGGCGAAGCCCACCGGGTCCACCATGGCGCGGCCGGCCTCACCTGCGTCGCCCGGCTGCGCGCGGGGCGCGTCTCAGCGGCGGCGCGGCGGCCTCGCCAGGCCCGGCCGGGGGCGCCCGGCGGCCCCCATGGCCCCGCGCGGCGGTGGCGGCGGCGGGCGAACAATGCCCGCCCCCTCCCGGGCGGCAGGTGAGGCGGCGGCTCCGCTCCCCCGGCGGCGCGGGGCGGGGTGCACTTGGGGGGCGGGCGCGCGCGAGGGCGGCTGGTGGGGGGGGGGGGTCGGCGCGGGCTGCGCGCGCCGCTATTGTGTGCGGGGCTGCTCGGCGCGGGGCGGGACGCGACCTGGCCTCCGCTGGGCCGTGCGCCGCTAGCCCATGGCCGCCGCCCGCGCGCTCTCCTCTTGCTCCGGTGCCGCCCGCGTCCCGGCCGCTGCCGTCTCTCTGGGCGCTGCGCTCCGCCCAGCCCGCTCTGGCCGCACTCCCGCCCGGCCCGCACTCCGCGCCGCAGGAAGAGGAGGGCCGGGGGGCGGTGGCCGCGGCGGCTGACGGAGACAGGCGGGCCTCTTAAAGGGGCCGCGCTGCGGGCGCCCGGGGAGAGGGGGTGGGGGCAGCGGAGGGGCTGCTCCAGCAGCGAGCTACTGCCTTCCCTCGTTTGGTTTGGAACGGAGGCCCCGGCGGCGAACCCGACCGTCCAATGCGGAGGCCCTTCTGCACTCCTGGAACAGGAACACCTGGATCCTCATTTACCCACGCCCTGGACCACTCACCTACGTCAGCGGAGAGCCCGGACGGGCACATCACCCAACGAGGAAGGAAGGGCCGGGCTGGGCCGTCACTACCAGCAGTCCTTGTGTGCCAATGGACCTCCCTCTCTGTGGATCTAGGATGGGTGGGTGATGAAGCAACAACTGCCACACGGGATTGTCACTGATATAATAGGAATTTCTCCCCCTGGTCGCTTGACACCCACATCTCCTTTCCTGCTGTCCTGATCCGTGTGTTTGTCCGCTGGTCTCTCCTGAGCTCCAGAGGCCAGTGTAGATTTTCCCAAACTGCCTGACTCAGAACTTATCTGTTTTGTCTCCCTCTAAGGGGTTTGCCAGCCTCCATTGTGGCCCACAGCGCTGGGTGGAAGACAGGACAGCACAGGCGAAGCCCAGAGATCTTAGACACATAGCAGGGAGCACTCTGTAGGGAGTCTTGATGGGGCAAAATGAAAATACACAAACCAGCCTGCTGGGTGAGGGGGAAAAGAAACAGGATTTGTCAACTAGAGAACTGAGTGTGAGTCCTGTCTGCCTCTGCCTTCTTGTGCCTCTTTTTCCTGGGCATTGAAATGAGAACAAGGATACCTGCCTCTGAGGATTGTGTGTCCCTGTGTGGATGCAAGGGGATACCTTGCTCTCCCCATAGTTCCAGTGCCACCCAGAGCAGATGCTGTAATGTTTAATAGAGAGGAACAGAACCCAGAGCCAGTGACTGGCTGCCTGGCTAGAGTTCAGGTCTCCCTCACTCCAGACTTTGTGACCTGGGCAGTTCCCTTCCCTTCTCTGAGCCTGTTTTGTCCTCATACGTAAATGCTGTGAGCACTGTATGTAAAGCACCCAGATGGGACAAACATAAAACACACTTCGATAAATGGCATGTGGTGTTCCTTCCATGGTTGCTTGTTACTGTTGGTGCTCTGGGTGCCTCCCTGGAAAACCCTTGGGGCACTTCTTCGAGACAGTTCCAGGCACAGCTTACTGCTGCCCTCTGCAGGCCTCTCCACCCTCCTGCAATCTCCCCTCCTGAGATCCCATGTGCCCTCCCACCAGTGCCTTCATGATCTGTAAGGCAGGCTGGGCCAGAATGAAGCCTGTTTTGAAGTGGGGAAATAGGAGTTGATGCCCTGCCTTCGGGCTGGTCAAAATGAGGCTGGAATCCCAGCAGTGCCCGCAGCCTCAGCGACCGTTTCTTTAAAATGGGATAATAAATCTTTATCTCACAGGGTGTGGCACATAGCAGCTCATGATCAGTATTATCTGCCTTCCTCGAATGGTCTGCTCAGGTCTCCCAGCATGTGGGTCAGGCAGGTCTAGAGCCCAGCCTCTGGAACCTTATTCCCTGGCCATCAGCAGAGAGAATCCCCAAACCACAGCTGCTTTGTCCCTTGCTGACGGGAATTTTCCCAGGAAGTTCATCAGAAGCATTATCATTATTCATGTGGGAAAGAAAATGATACCTGGGAAGGGGATTTATCTATCAGCGAGGTGCTCCTTTCCCTGGTTTGCAGGCCCCAACTCAGCCCCACTTTAACTATCGTAGACATAAGCAAACTTAGTTCACAAACCCTGAAGCTCTGTAGTTTGGGTTTGCAAGCTCTGTCCTCTTGGTAAATGGCTTTTTGTGGATACAAGAATACGGTAAGATAGTGGTTATCTCCCTGTAGGACAGCTTCTTCTGGCTCCAAGGAAACTCAGCCCCTTCTCTGAAAGCACTCCCACCCTGGGTCTCTGGTCCTTACCTGCAAAGCTTTCTTATCATCCATCGCTCCTGAGGAATGGAAGAAGGAGAAAGAACATGGGGTCCAGACACACAACACTTTGTATCCCCCTTTTTACTGTCCCCAGCTAGACCTAAACTCCTGAGCACAGAGATATCTTGTTCCCCAAGTCCCCCAAGTTCTCAGCACATAGTAGGTGCTCAGACAATGCTGGTGAATGAGGAATCTGACGTGTTTGTGGCCCTGAGGAGTGCACAGCCTAGGGAGAGAGGTGCATATGTGTAGGAGAGGAAAGGATAAAGCAGGCAGAGCCAGGCAATAGCAGAGGTGTGTGTGCTGTATGGGGATTCAGGAGGAGGCAGAGGTCCGGGGAAGACTTGCTGGGAGAGGTGACATCTGAGTTGGTCCTAAGGATAAGGAACAGAAAGGCAAGATGGGAGACTTCAAAGTTCTAGGTGTGTTTAAGGAATAGCTGGGTTAGGAGATGAGGCTGGTGTGAGTGGCAAGAGGTGATATTAGAGGCGAAGCAGGGCCTTCCAGGCTTGTAAGAAGTTTGGGTTTTAAATGCAAAGAAAAGCCTCTGGAAGGTTCTAAGCCTACACCATTTGATAAAACTTTCCAGTTGATGGGCATGTTCTATATCCTGTGCTGAACAGCAGCCATTAGCTTCCCTACACAACTGCTGAGCACCTAAAATGTGGCTGCTGCAACTGAAGAACTAAATTTTTAATTTGGTTTAACTTTAATGAACCTAAATTCAAATAGCCACAGTAGCTGCCATAAGCAGTGGAGTGACTTGCTCAGATTTGTCGTGTGGGCAGGTGGATGTGGGAGCAGGGTGAATAGTCAGGGGCTGTGGTGCTGGTCCAGGTGGGGAACATGGGTGACCTAGATTAGGGTAGAAGCAAGATGATGGAGAGATGGGTCAGACTCCAGGTTTGTTCTGGACTTGTAGGTTGACTGGATGTGGGGAGAGGAAGTACTAGCTACAGAATGGACAGTGTTTTTGGACTGCGACAGGAAAGCAGGGTGCCCATGTGAAGCTTCAGGTGCTCGTGGGCCAACAGCAGGAAAGAGTCAGGCAGAGAGGGTAGGTCTAGGGCACTGAGGAGCGGTCAAGACCCGAGAAAGAAGTGAGACTGTTGTTGATGAATAGCTGGTGTTTGTGCAAGGGCAGAAGCTGGACTAGGAGGGAAGGAGAGGCAGAGAGACAGAGAAAGCACCGGCTAAGAGAGTGACAGAGATCCAGAGAATGACAGAGAGGTGTGGGCTCAGTGAAGAAGACAGGGTCCCTGTGCAATGGTTACTGGGCCCTCTGATGGAAAGATTCTGGGTCTGGTCCCATGAAGCCAGCAGAGCCAAGGTGGTGCTACAGCCTGGTTGGGTCATGAGCACTGGCCCCAGGGGACCCTTCTAAGTGGTTCAGCAGGTGGAGAGAACTTCACCAGGGGCACCACAGCTGTCTCTGAGCAGTGACACTTATTTTCTTCATCGTTACACGTTTCTGAATTCTTCATAATGAAAATGTCTATCTTTTGTAATTAAAAAAATAGATGTTACTGTCTGTTTTTATTTTTTTATAGCTTTATTGAGGTATAATTGATGTGCAATAAACTGAAGCATGTGATATGATGAGTTTTGACATCTGTACACACCCGTGAAACCATTGTGACAATCAGATAACAGACATTTCCATTATTCCCAATAGGTGTTTTTTTTTTTTCATCTAAACACTAAAATGGGACAGGGATTATTGGCGATGTCTCCCCTCAATTTTCTTCATTTTCTGGGATATGGTCACATGGCTCTATAATTTATTTAAAAATCACACACACACACACACACACACACACACACACACACACACACACACACTCACAGCGCCTCAGCAGCAGCTCTAAGTCATCCATAAGCACAGACCAAGATTCCAGCAAACATCTCCCCAAGGCTGCCCTTTTAACTGGAAGAAGAAACTGGGACCCAACAGTGCCTTCTTTTGGAAAGAACAGAACCTTCAATGTCTCAAAACCCTGGGGATGGAAACAATCCAAGCGTCCTATCAACTGGTGAATGGATAAACAGAGTTAGTACATCTATGCAAGGAATATTATTTGTCCATAAAAAAGAATGCAATACAGATACATGCTACAACATGGACGAACCTTGAAAATATAGTGCTAAGTAAAAGAAGCCAGTCATAAAAGGTCATGTATTGTATGATTCCCTTTACGTGAAATGTCCAGAATAGACAAATCTATAGAATTGGTCACCTAGGGACAGGGGAATGGGAGGAATCGGGAGTGATCGCTAATGATCACTGAGTTCCTTTTTGAAATTTTTCTAGAACTGGAGAGTGATGGCTGCAAAACCTTGTGAATATACTAAAAACCATTCAATTGTATGTTTGAAATGGGTAAAAATTGTATGGTACGTGAATTATATCTCAATAAAACTGTTATATTAAAAACTAAATCCCTGAGAATAAGTTAAGCAGCATCTCGTCTTGCTCACTGGCGTCTAAGGATGAGCATTTTTCTAGCATCTCCTCAACCCTCCCACTAGCCCAGGAATTTGCCTCCACCTCACAGATGAAGATATGTTCCTAGGTCACCCAGTCCTTCAGCTGCGGGCAGGCTTGAGATCCAGTTTTCCAGCTCCAGAGCCTGTGTTCTTTGTGTCATTCCAAAGTCAGAAGGTCCCACTAGCATGAAACCGGTAAGGGACTGACTTATTCTTTAAATGACTGTTTGTTTGGTATAAAATGGACTGGTCACCCCTGCCCTCCTTGAGGGCCTTCTGAGCAGGGCTGCCACCTACAGTTGGGCAAGAACTGTGCTAGTGAACTGCACTAGGGCACACGTCACAGGGCACACCATTCCCAGCTTAGGTCTGGCAAATATGAACCCTGGTGGTGACAGCAATTATAAAAGGTGTGTGGTGCTTACAAAATCAGTTTATAACAGTTTTCTAACAGGTGGACATCAGATGCCTTAAACAACAAGTACTTTTTTAAAATCTGAGGCGAAATTCACATAACATAAAATTAAACATTTCAAAGTGAACAATTCAGAGGCATGTAGGAAATTCATAACATGGTGCAACCACAACTTGTATCTAGTTCAAAAATATTTTCATTGTCCCAAAAGGAAACCCCACACCCACTAAGCAGTGCTCCCTATTTCCCCTTCTTGCCAGCCCCTGTCAACTACCAATCTACTTTCTGTCTCTATGAATTTACCTATTCTGTATATTTCACATAAATGGAAGCTTACGAAATGTGGCTCTTTGTGACTGGCTTCTTTCACTTTGCATGTTTTCAAGATTCACCATGTTGTAGCATGTATCAGTACTTTGTTCCTTTTTAAGGCTGAATAATATTCTAGTATATGGATAGACCACATTCATCTGTTGGTAGATGTTTTGCTGGTGTGAATAATGCTGCTCTGAACGTGTGTGTACATGTACTTGTTTGAGTGCCCATTTTCAAGTCCTTGGAGAGTATACTTAGGAATGGCATTTCTGGGTCATATGGTAATTCTATTATTTAACTTTTGGAGGAATTGCATGGGTGACCTTTTCTAATTTGTGCAAAGGCAGTGTATGGGTGGGCACGGTGGCATTGACAGTTGCATATACAACTCTCAGGGCTCATATCCACCCAGCCTTCACCTGCTGCCCAGCCTGGGGCTAGAGGCTCCACAGATGTGACTTCCTTCCACCCTCACATCCCTCACCTGGGCAAGAGGCAGGGGAAGGGGCTCAAAGAAGAGCAATGACCACCTCTCCTGTTCACACAGCAATAGTGGGTGGCTCAAGACTTGAGCTCAGCCTGCCTGAGTTCCAAAGCCCTGCTCCTGACCATTGCATCATCAGGCGGGATCGTTGGATGTGACATTATAAAGATGGCAGGATATTCTGTCTGAAGACTGACCTGAGGCCAACTCAAAAGCCTGGGCCTTTTCTTGCTCTTTCCCTGTCTAGATCCTCATCGCCACCCACTTTGGGAGGAGTCCTTGCAAGTAGGATGTGGCCACATGACTCCCATCTGTCATCTGTCATCCAACATCAATCATCTGTCAGCCCCAGGGAGTTTCAGGCAAGATCAGAAAACTGGGGCAATCAATATAGCTGTTCTTTAGTCCTGCTTGCTTATACTGTGCTAGACAGTTCCTGGCTGGGCACCTCCTCCAGGCCACCAGCCCCAAAACTAGAGTGGGGAACAGGAATCTCTGTGGGACTTTCTTGGCTAAGGGCTCTGAATGAATGAGGGTGTGGGCCTTTCCACCCAGGCCCCCCTTGGCTGTAACTCCACCCACCTTCTGCAGAATCAATTATTGATGAGGCCCCTCCAGTCAGGGAGTCCCAGCAGAGTGTCCTGGCTGCCTTCCAGACTTCGCAGAGAATGAAGGACCCAGGGTAAGATGAGCTTGTTCCTGAGGGCATAGTCAGTGAGAGGGTCCAAGCCATGGCTTCCAGTGGTCCGAGGCCCAGAACATTCTCAGGTCAGGGGTGCCACTTACCTATAGGGGGGACAAAGGAAACCTGGGACTGCTTTGCTTCCCAGAGGACTGAGTGGGGAGCAAGCCAAGCAAAGGGCCTGTACACCAGACAGACAGCTCCCATAGTCGCCTAGGACGCGGCTCAGACAGGTGGCTGGTGGCCCTGAGTGCTAGGGAGGCATCTGGATGGGGGTGGAGGTGGGGAGGGATCTGCGTCTCCTGGAAGGAGGTTGTGTGACAGCCACAGCTTGTCTGCTGATCAACTTCCCTCAGGGGAAGGCCTGACATATGGGAGATGACATTGGGAGGCCACAGCAGATGGCAGAGGAGCCTGGGAGCTGCTGGGAGGGTGTCTCGTCTCAGGGAAATGGCCAAAGCCTTGGGATTCTTGGGTGGCGGTGTGCCCAGGGCCCCCCAGTCTCCATGAGCCCTTCCCCCTCAGGAGAGAAGGCCCTTCTCTGAGCCATGCACTGCTGCTTCTGAAAGCTTCCTGTCCCCACACCTTCTCTCATTGCACCCTGGCCCCCCTGTCAGGTTGCTGTGTCCCCTCTGCAGTCCTCCATGGTCTGGAACTCCTTGTTCGCCTCACAGGGCCTCTTCCTGGTTCACTAGTGTGAACCAGGCAATTATGCCAGAGTGGCCAGCGAGGGGCTTCTAACGCCAGGGCTACAGCTGGGCTCAGAGAGCAGAGAAGGCATGGGAAAGGAGCCAGGGAAAACAGGGCAGCAGGATGAAATTTTTCTGAAGTGCTTGCATGTGGTCCTGGGTCTCCACTCCAGAAATTTATAGCCCAGTTTTGAGGTATTCGAAGGGAGTATCTTTGTTGACTCATTCATATCAGTGGAACCACTGAAGTGGAGATTCTGATGGACACATCGTATTAATTAATAGGTGGGAAACGATTGAGCACACACAGCAGCAACATGAGGACAGTTTAATAAAAGATCATTTACAGAGGGTAGCCGCATGTGAGACAGTGTGGTCCTAGCTCAGGAGCTGGTAATGATTGCTCCCAATTCTGGGGCCCGAAGAGGTGATGGGAGGGAGCTGTGGAGATCGCCAGGCTTTCCCATCCTGTGACACTTTTATGTGCTGCTAACCCTGTCCTCATGCACCCCCAAAGAGGCCTGCCCACCGAGACTGAATGTAGTGGATCAAACTGCGGCCACAGTCTACAGAAGGACAGTGAGGCCTCTTTGGGGAATCCTGAGGGCACCAAGCTGTAACTACAAGGATGGTCACTGAGCACCTTCAGTAAAAGCTAAGAGCTGACACAAACCAAATGCTCCCAATGGACTCTGGTCCATTCACACGGATGGAGGAAAACCGGCAGCTGCTACAGGAGCACACAAACTCAGTGTGGTGTGTGGGGAGGGCTTTCGTGGGGGATTGAGGACGTGGGCCACCAGGCAGCAGCGTGTGGAGAGGTCATTCTGGTTAAACAACAAACGAGCCGACCCGCGGGAACAGTCCGGAAGGAATCCTACCAGCTGTGAACAGTGCTCACCTCCGGGAGTGCCACCTACTGGAGGGGGACCTTCACGTCATGTGCCAAACTTTATACTCTTTTCATTTTACAATAAGCATACAATTCCTTTAAGAGTGACTTATACAAAGAAGTATTTTATATCTATATAAAAAGAGAGCTGAAGATATGAAGGAGGAGTGAACAGAAAAGGGTGCCAGTGTTCTTCCCCACTGAGGTCTGGCGGTCACTGTGAGCACCTGAAGTGTGCTGGGTGCTGTCCAGGGTGCGGGGTGATGGCGCCAACCAGAATGGCTGCCTGCAAAATGCTTACCACCTGCAAGAAGCAGGTGGGCGGTGTCCAGATGTGCCCGCCTGCCTATGGCATGAGGTGGGCAGGGATGAGTGGGCACACAGCCAGGGCTGTGGGAATGTGGGGTGGGCGGGGGGCAGCGAATAGCTCCCATGGAGGAGCCACATGAGGGCCTGGAAGGGGAGGGACACTCTGGGGGAAGCTGGGAAGGGGGCCTGAGCTGCTTCTGCCTGTCTGGGTGTGCGGGATGGGTGGTGGAGACAGGAGCACGCTGGACTGGAGGCCCTCCGAGGTCCTCCAAAGATATGTGGACACTATCACAAAAGTCCTGAGAGGCATGGGCTCAGCACTTTCTCATTCCAGGGCCCTTCCTGTGCAGGTGATGGGAGAGGGGTGGCGAGGGCAACGGTAGACAGCAGTTCGGCAGATTCTAGGGCAGTGCTACACTCAAAGGATGGAGCTGCGAGTTACCCCAGGGGCAGCTGGGCAGTCTTCTTCCCATGGCCTTTCCGGAGAAACTCATCGTCCAGGTGGGCCAGAGGGGCGTGAGCGGCCCGTTCTGCCGGTCCTTGCTCGCTGACCGGAGGGCAGGACCCGGGGGTTGGGGAGGAGCCAGAGATGGCCCCTCGGAGTGACCTCCTCATGATTCCTCCTCCAGAGAGGCAGGGCCACCCAGGGACCCCACAAGACTGTGAAAGAGGGACAGTGGACAGGGAGGCCCAGAACTATGAGTGCTATCACGAACATAAAAATCCCAGGCAGGGATGTGCCTCCTCGCGTGCTGACTCTGACAGATCCTGCTTGCCTGGACCGCTGAGGTGAGGATTCGGAGGCCAACTTAGGAAAGCTGGGGAGAGTGCCTGGGCGGACTGCTGACGTGAACCGAGGGCGAGGGATATGGACCGTGGGCACAAGTGTCCCGTGTCTGTAGCCCCGAGGCCTCTCAAGGCCGGGGGGACAGTCTGGTGACTCTGTAGGTGAGACTGGGCCTTCCGGATGATCACCGCTGTGCCCCCACCAGCTGGGCAGTGTGGGGCCCCCAGGCAGCCAGTGAGGGCCTTTCCTGGCTCCTGACCCACGAAAGAGAAGTCGCTGAGTGCTGGGGCTCCGCACGGTGGGTAGACAGATACGTCGCAGGGCCTGGGCTCCATGTCACCCCGCCACAGTTGCAGAAGGCACTGCTCACACGCATGTTGGGAGTGGAGGCCTCTGACACAGTCTTCAGCTAACAGCAACCCAGGCTGGAGAGTCTCTTGCTCTCCTGCGTCTCGGGTGGACCTCCTTCCATTCCTGTAAGAAAGGGAGAAGTCACTTGGCATGAATCAGATACCTGCAGGGACACTGGGCAGGGCCCCCCTGTTGGTGCTCTCTGGTGACTGCTGGTCAGAGTTGTGAACCTGAACCTCTAGGGCTCTCAGTCAAGGCCTGGCACAGGGATGCATTCCAGGTGGTGGAACAGAGTGGGCGAAGGCAAGTACTAAGAGAGCCAAAGCCGGGACACATCCTTGGAGGTTGGAACGCCCAGCCTGGCCCGTGAGGAGGCTGCCAGGTGGACAAGGGCAGTCAGGAGGGGAGTCTACGCTGCCAGGTGGGGTCAGGGAGGCTGCAGGCCTAAGGTCGGAGTGATGGGAGAAAGCACAGCCCAGAGAGGGGGATGGGAGGGTAGTGGATGTGGGTTTTAGGTCACAGGCCTGGCTCCCCATCCCCTCTCCGGGGGCCTGTACGCACGGATGAGGTCCCCGTTGCCAACTTGGAGTCGGGCGCTGCTCCTCCTCTCCAGGTCCCGCAGCACCGACTGCTCGAACGCCAGGGCCGCCACGCGGCTGAAGAAGGCCTTCACGTTCTCCCCTGGGGGCCATGGAACAGCTGTGGCCCCGTCCGCCTCTGCCCTCACCCACGGATGCATTTGCGTGGGAGCCGGTGCGTATGAGGGTCAGGGCAGTCCACCTCTGGGGCTGCCTGGGACAGCGCAGTGCAGGGGACAGGGTGGCTGGCCTGGCTTCCCGCCTGTCTCCAGCCCACTCCCCACTCTGGCCACCTGCCCTGGCAGCTTCCTCAAATCTCTGAGCCTTGGCTTCCCAGTGCCTACTCTCCCAATTAGCCAGTACTTAGTACCCTCTGTGCACCAGGCGTGGGATGTGCCTGCTCTCCTGTAACTTGTGAGCACCTGTGTGCAGTGGGCAGCTGTGAGGACTGACACGTTGCCAGCCCCCGTGTGGGGCCTTTGTGACTCCTCCTCCAGGTAGAAGAGGCTGCCCACCTGGGCACAGGGCCAGGTTCCAGCTCCCCACATGCCTACCACCCTCATGCAGCCGGCAACCTGTACGACTGCACAGGGCCATTCTGCTTGGCCCGTAGGGAGCTCTTTGTGAACGTGCTGTTACTCTGATACAAGGGCAGGTTCTCACGAGGCATGGGGGTGCTGTCAGGAAGAGGAAGAGGGAACCAGGTCTGGGCGCTGCCACATTTTTGTCTGTGCTGGGCTGGAGGTGGAGCCTCTACCTGTGGCATCTACCCTCAGTCTCCCTCCCACCACCTCACTCAGTCCCCTCTCACCCCTCACCAGGGCAAGCACTACAGCTTAGGCGCACCTTCTGAGTCCCCAGAGCCTCTATGCACCACCAGGTACTACATGTGATTTCATTTCATGCCCCCAATGACCTGTGTTTTCAAAGTCTCTTCTTTGCTTCTCTGCACTAATTTTCCCCAGTGAATACATATGGATTTTGCAATTTCAAACATGTTTTTCCATTAAAAATAAAATGAGATGGAGAGCATCACCCACTTCCCAGATGAGGATACTGAGACTCAGATATGATGGGTATCTTTTGGGGACCAGGGTGAGTGGTGGCCCATGGAGGAAGGTGGCTCAGGGGCTGGGGCACAGACCAGGTGGGATGTGGATGAGGGCTTGGGGTCATGAGTGATGTTTCAGTGTCTTCCACAGTGACACCTGGGGATGGGATGGGAGCCCAAGGTTACCGAGCCCTTCTACATGCCAGACGCGGCCTCCCACCTGGCATCCACAGGTTGGGTGCAGGACAGTGCAGTGGTTACAGGTGAGGGTTGAGTTCTAAGCCCAGCTCTGCTAATTCTGCCCTGGGACCCTGGAAGGGACAAAACTGACCTGCTCAGAGGGTCAGGCATTGCTATTCTTATTGTCCAAGGGGTAGGGATCCCAGATACTCTGCACAGGCAATGGAAGGCCCTACATGGTCACCAGCACAGCTGGCTGTGGTGCAGGCACTTGAAAGACCTAAGGAAGGAAATTCACAAGCCTCCCACAGCTGGCCCACCATGGCGACAGCCCTGTCCCTACTCACCCGTCTTGGCTGACACTGACCAGTACTCGGCCTGCATCTCATTGGCCAAATGCATGGCCTCCATCTCCGCCTGCTCACATGCTGCCCCTGACTGGGAGAAGAGCCCTTCTCCAGGGAGACGCCGGGGGAGGTAGCTGCCTGCCTCCCACTGTGCTTCCCTCCTCCCCATCCCACCCTGGCAGGCAGCCCCCGCTCAGGGGTGGGTGGGGGATGCCTGCCCGTGGGTGAGACCCCAGTAGTCCCAGGCAAGAATGAGTGCCAGCTCGTCTGAGACGAGCACCCCCAACTTTCAGCTCCCAGGCTTGCGGTCTTCAAATCTCCATCTAGGCACGTCAGTGCCACCCTCTATTCCAGAAACTTGGGTAGAAAGCAGATGCATTTTCTAGGGGCTACCCCGGGACCTCTAGTCCCGCTCTGCTCACCAGAAGGTCTTTCTTTGTTCCCACGAGGAACACGAAGCAGGAGTCTGGCTCATTCTCCCTCAGTGCGTCCTCTAGCCACTGCCTGGAATGCATGGGGTGGAGGGCGGGGCAGGCTGAGAGACTGCCCCGTCCACCCAGAGGGGCCTGGGGAAGACCAGAGGATGCGTGCAGACCTGGTTCTTCCCCAGGGCTGGCAGGTATGGGGAGGGCAGCTTGACCTGAGCTGGCTGAGCAGGCACAGGTCCTGCAGCCAAAAGGGCCTTGGCTGGACCACAGAGGAATAGAATCCCAAGAGCACCAGCTGAGGGAAGCGAAGACCCTGTCCTGGCCGTGGCTCTGCCCTTGCTCTGTGTCAACTTGGGTGAGTCCTGCATTGTCATCAAATGTAATGATCACCCCAACCCATGCCCCAGACAAGAGTGAGGTGAAAGAGGCCGTGGTCCATCAGCTGCATGATTCCTGGCAGAAGCAGAATGGCCTCCCGGAATTGATCATATTGCTAGCTTTCTTGACCAGATCTCTCTGCCCAAGCCAGCAAATGCCAAATCATGTCCTTTCAGACAGGATTGGCTATATGATTTGCAGGGCCGGGGGGCAAGGTGAAAATGCGAGGCCCCTTATCCAACAATTATTAAGGCATTCAAGATGGTAACAGGAGAGCGTTAAAGCAAGCATGGGCCCTTCCAAGTGCCAGCCCTGTGTAACTGTGTTGGCTGTGCACCCTGAGCCTGCTCTGCTTTCAGCAGATGGGTTTAAATCTTGAGGGGTAATAAGGCAACTGGATAGCAAGTAGCCTGTGGGCAGTTGGTTCTGACAAGTTAGCTGGTCACTTGCACCTGCCATTGGGGAACCAGTTCATGGGCCCAGTTTTAGGAAGCCCTTCTGGGCAGCTTCCTGAACCTCAAGGGCCACAGAGTCCCAGACTTGCCTGGTATGCTCCAGAGTCTGTATGTCAGTAAGGTCAAAGGCCGTGATGATCACTGCACACATGGGGAAAAGCCAAGAGCTGGTCAGCGACAGGTGAGGCAAGCATGGTGTGATAAGGGGGCTCCCCCCGATCCCCAGGAACTGCTGGAGTGGTCCCCCAGGCACTCAGCCCTAGATCCCACAGTGGAGTCTAGGAGGGAGACACCCCACGGCTGCCCTTCATGACCCACCCTCCTACCGCCCTCTGACCCACACCCAATGTCCCAGCCACAGGGAGGCGGGGATCCAGGGACGCAAGATAAGCCTAGGACTCCTGAGTCAAATCTCCCCTCTTCCACTCACAGCTAGGGGAACTCAAATGAGGGCCTTAATGGCTAAGAGCCTCAGTTTCTCCATCTGTGTGATGGTGAGAACGATACCTCTAGCCCTCAAGGGTTGCTGTATTAAGCCTGAGCAGCTATTTTAAAAGTTCTTGGTTCAGGGCCTGATGTGGGGCAGACTTGCCCAATAGCAGTTATGGCTGTGAGGGGAATTAGCAACAATCAGCTTTAGAAAACAATTTCTGGGGAGCAGAGGGAGCAGAAAACAGGGAGATGCAGTCCACCTCCTTAGCTCCTTCTTGTCATCAGCCTATTCTACCCCCCACCTCCTCCTGGAGTAGACTCTGCTCTTCCTGGGGTTTCTGGACCTGCACTTCCTCCTTTATACATCTTTCTGAGCTGAAACTGATGCTGAGACTCACAGGGAGCACCCACCATGGAGTCCCCACAGGGGAAGCCAGCTTAGGCCACTGCAAGAAGGCAGCTTCCCCGTCTCTGAGGACTGGCCCAGGGGCCTTCTCAGTCCCTGCTCAGAGGACCTGGACTTCTTGCTGTTGAGCCCAGTGGGGGGCCCCCTGCTGCATGTGGTTGAGGGCCCCGCATTGCCATCACCCGTTGCTCACCCTGGGCACCCCGGTAGTAGGCAGATGCGATGCACTTGAACTTCTCCTGCCCTGCTGTGTCCCAGCTGTGTGGTGGCAGAGACAGAAAGGGAAACAGAGGTGGCACATTAAGCAATTACAGTGGTCACAGCCAGCAGGATAGTGCAACCATGGGTAGCAGACTCAAAGGCCCGAGCCAGCTGCGTGGGGTTCAGGAAGTGCCTGCAGCCAGTCCCTGCCCCCCAACTCCTTATGAGTCCTTCTCAGGGTGCCCTGCGGGGAAATTCCCCAGCTGGATGCACCATGCTCAAAGGGATGGGGCATGGCTGTCCCCTGCCTGGATGGAGTTGTAGCTTAGTCCCTCCTGTCCACGCCATGAAAGGAGGGAAGATGCTCCCAACGTGCTTCCTCTGAAGATGTAGAAGCCCACCTGCATGGATGGCCCCGTGAACGGAACTGGGATTCTAGTCCAGGCCGCCAGTGGGGCTCGGCTATTTGCCCATGTGTGACTGGGCTGTGGCTTCACCTTCTGCACTGCGGTGGAGGGGATGCTCAGCTCCCCGGGTGAGGTGGGGTTGTCTAACAGGGATATGGTTTGTATGTCCTGGGTGACTCAGTTAGCTCTGGCTCTCTGGAGAAGCTGAGCCCTGGCTCCATGGAAACGAATGCGACAATCGATTAATGGTATCTGCTATGGACACACCACAGGAGAGGGGGACACATGCCGAGATCTACTGGCCCTGGTCAACGGGTGGGGCTGAGTCTGAAAATCTAACCCTTTTGAAAACTGACAGATCGAAATTTCACTTTTCTTAGTAAACTGATAAGTACATAAACCAGGAAAAAGTCATCGATGGTCTGAAATTTTTTCAAGTAATCTGTCATGATGCATAATTTTTTGGCTCTATTCTTTCATTCGTTCATTCATATTTTCTTTCATTTCTGAAGATGAGTCTGGGCAGGGAGCTGGAAGGGTAGCCTGGAGGTGAGGCTAGTTGGGTGGCTGGCAATGGCCCTAATGTAGGACAATTAGAGGCCAAACCAGGACAGCGTCCTTATTTTATTCTGGGCCTGCTAATTAGATACAGCCTGTGGCCACAATGGTGACACCGGCCACAGGCCACTCTCTGTATCTAGGCTGCCCCATCAGCTCTTTGCTCTCCTAAGCTCTCCTGGCTCCAGATCCCCTTGGTCCCGCAGACCTGCTTTTCCACAGCCTCTGCTGCTCTGGTCTGACCCTGTGCTCTCTCTTGGGTGAGATTCAGTGGTAACATCTGGCTCCAGGACAGCACTGGGACTATAGACGTCCTCAGAAAAGGGGGCAGTCTCAACGGAGTTAGGGGCTGAGGTCCGGGAGAGGGTGAGCTCTGTCTTGACTACCACGGATCCCCAGGTCCAGCCCAGGCAGGGCATGGAGGATGAAGAATGAAACCAGAGCAGCAGGTGTGAACCCCAGGGAGAGACAAAAGAGAAAGGTCCAGGACAGAGGCCTGGTCAATGCCAGCAGGCAAGGGAAGGGTGGGTAGGGGTAGCCACGAAGAGGAGCATGGGGAAGAAGGAGGCCATGCAGGAGAGCCTGGGATGGGGAGGAGGCCACACAGGAGAGGGCAGGGCTGGGGAGGCGGGCAGGCCTGCAGCATCTTCCAGGTGCCAGAGGAGGGAAGGCAAAATCCAGAGCTCTGGTGGGAAAGTGGGCACCTGGGGTAGGGACTCTGGGATGTTTTGAGGGAAAATAGAGAGAAGGGGCTGAAGCCAGTGGCTGCTGAGAGGCAGCGGTGTGGGGTCTGGCAGGGAAGTAGACAGACAGAGGGAGGAGCGGCAGGAGGAGCAGGACGAGGGCAGGGGGGCGGGGAGGAGGGAGGTTTGTCAGACCTGAGGAAGGCATGTGGACCGTGTGTACTCTACCAGAGCCTGGCACAAAGGACTAGTTTTAGCTCCATTTTCCAGATGGGAACAGAGGCTCAGAGGTCTGAAGCGACTTGCCAGAAGCCTTGTTGGCCTGGTGAGTGAGATCACAGATAGCGAGGTGCAGGAGGGTTGGAAACCTGGAGCTCAGCTTGTCCAGGCAGGTCCTCACTGAGCGTGACAGGGTGCAGCTGAGAAGGAGCTCGCCAAGGCCTTCCCCAGGGGTCTTGGGGAAGCTCTCCCACAAGCTACACCGGAAATGGAGCCACACCGGCAATGGCGCCACACGTCGGGGACTTACATCTGGAGGCTGTAGGGAATCCCGACGATTTCAAAGCGCTCGATTTCAAAGTCCACCCCAATGGTGGCCTTGTAGTCATGGTCAAAAACATTCTTGCAAAACCTGCGGGAGCCAAGGAAGGCATCAGCCAAGAGAGGCTGCACGGAAGCTTCACTCACGACAGTGAAAGTGCAGAGGCAACGAGAAGTCTACCCGTTTTGGAACTGCGAAGATGACGGTCCCTGGAGACAGACCACGGATGCACGGACAAGGAGAAGACATGCTGCAGCCAACACTGCAAGTCGGGAACGGTAAAAGAGAAACTGGGGGTCCTTGTGCAGCAAGGGCAGTGAGGTGTGAGCCCGCGGCCCCTGGGGGACAGTGTGACCAATGCCACACTCTGCTGACCCTACCACCTCCCCAGTTTCTTGCACCCTCTCTGTGGGTTTTGTTCCCGGCAGCCACATGATCTCGACTACAGCAATCACCTGGGCCTCCCAGGCAAAGGCCTGACAATCGGGTGCTGGGAGGCGTGGCCGGTGGGCGCACCTGTGGATGAGGCTGGTCTTGCCCACGTAGAGGTCGCCGACGACAACCACCTTGGAGAGGCTGAGCCTGTGAGGAATGTGGCCATGTTGCTCTCAGACATGGTCACAAGGGCATCTTCATACACGCACGGGCCCTCCTTCCCTGTGCTCCCCCACTATGAGCCACCCCTGGATCCTGGACAGGGGACAGGCCACCTGCTGAGACACGCTGGGATATCTGTCCCCATCGCAGGCCCTCAGAGGGGAGGGCAGGAGAGCCTGCGTTGGTTCTGGGAACTCTGCATCCCTGGAGCTGTACTCCGACCGTGCTGGGCCCAAGTCCCTGATGTGAGAATTAGAACAGGGCACAATGAGAGGCAGAGGAAGCAGACGGAAGAGCCCCAGGTAGGGTTTTGTCTAAGCTAGGGCGCAGCCTGGAACCTGGAGCATGCTAAAGGAACAGATAGTGTCAACGTGCAGGGACACAGCACAGGGGCCAGAGTATCTGCACCACCTCCCCACCCCTGGGGCTGATGGGCTCCTGCTCCTTGCAAACAGGCACTCCCTGACTGGGACACCACTGTCACCCATTCCCTCAGAGCTGTCTGCAAGGGCCCATGAGGCCATGGGGCATGTCATGTCAAGGGGCATGTCACGCACATCTGGACTGTGGCTTGAGGCAAACTGGCTGAGGTTCTCGGGCTCTCTGGGGACCCTGTTCAGAGACAGCAGCCGCACCGAACTCTGTGGGTGTCCTGCACTCTGTGCGGCAGCTTTCCTGGGACTGTGGCTGATACTTTGGGTTCCTGCGGCTCATGTCAAAAGAGCTCAACAGGTAAACATCTGACCAGGCACTCTCTCTGCCTGCAGACGGCAAGAGGACGCCTCTGCGTCACCAGGTGACCTAGTGCAGCTCACCTGCCCATGCCTGTGAGGGCAGAGGCTATGACTCCTCTGCTCTGAGGTGGCCTCTAGTCCTGGAACAGCGTGCTCCACTGCTTCTCAGATGAAGGGGTAAAGGTACTGCCGAGATATTGCGGGGGCACCCTCTGTAGCTCAGTTTCCCCACCTCCCAGTGCTCTTGTGAAGGATCAGGGAGATAATCTGTGTGAAGCACCTGGTATGGAACTAGTACTCCTGAATCGGTGGCCATTACTCTCGTCCCACAATTGTGGCTGTTGCCAACCCGTAACTAAGGTCGATCATTGACCTGAGTCCTGACTCACTTGGAGCTGCCCTAG